>BSBK01000052.1:1100000-1450000 GCA_027943335.1 Chamaecyparis obtusa
ATTGCTGCTCCTCTTGAGGCAGCATCAACAGAAGAAGACATTCCCACCCTCTTAGTTGCACAAGAGACACTAGTTAAGGGTCGAACTAAACAAAACAAATGAGATAGAAGATGTTTTACAAGGAGGAGATGAGAAAACCACTAAATTTCCATGGACTAGTGATGATATGGAAGGTGTTAGGTATTACCCCAAATTTGAAGTTAGCCAATTTTCATTTTTCAAGCCTTGTTGATAACTCACTGATAACGATTAACTTCTGCATATAGAGGCCAACATTTTCATTTGGAGATAAGTATTGGTAATGTTTATAAACCATGGTCGGTTCCTGACCCATTTCTAGAAGTATGAAAATCTCCAATCTAGTTTGTGGTATTGATAAACACCGAAGAAATTTGAGGTATATCACATCATCGGGATATCGAGCTTTCATCAAAGTTTGGAACCATGAGCTTCCTCGATCAAGTTCTAATATTCCAGTTTCATGTGATCTGTTGACAGTAAAAAAGTCTCATCGGGATGTCAATCTTTCTTATCCCATTAGCCGAAAATGGAAAGGTTCAAAAGTTCAAACATCACTCGACTCTTTGATATGCATAAGGGCGGTGATTCATTTACTCCCGACTAAACTACAAGGCTCGCCTTCCCATGCAAAAATCTTTTTGAATCTCACAGAGTACAGTTCCTTAAATGCTAAAGTGTAACGGAGTGGATTTATTGAAGTGGCAACATGGTTTTCTAAATGGGAATTATTATCATCTTATGTCAAAATTAAATGAACTTAAAGTTTGTTTACAAAGAAGGGTGGTGGTATCTTCGAGTCCATTTTTCTCTGCAGTAACGATTAAAGATTTCTTCTCAAAATAGGATTGCCTGCAACTAATGAAGAATGGGAGGGGGAGCCTACACCTGTGGTACAACTAGATTTAAATTGGCTTGAGTCAAACTAGCTTGACATTATCTCTGAATTACGTTCTGTGGCATAGAGCAAAACGACCAGCTATGTAGAATACCATCAAGATATCTTTGTCCTAGAGGAAGAGGAAGAACAAGTCGAGCTTCATCATCTTTTCATGGAGCTGCGGTTGGAAGTTGAACAAGATCCTCCACTCTAGGGTTGTTTGTTTTTCCTATTTTAGTATGCATGGAATCTTGGTAATTAGTAATTTTTGGGTTGATGAAATTGTTTTCGTTTTAAAATTCCTTTCTTGATACCACTCAGTTTCAAGACTATTACTTTCGTAATGGAACCAATTTCTACTCTTTATGTATATATAGGCCTTAGAGAGGCCAAAAAAGGGGCCACTCTTGGTTTTAAAAAATGGATTGTAGGGGACAAATTTCTAAGATGTAACAATTTTTGGTGTTGGAAATTAATCAAACTTTGTGTCATGAATTTATCTGCAAGTATCATTGAATGGAAATGTATGTGTTCAAAACTGTGTATTTACCATATTTTTCTTTACTGTGGGTTAAACTTTGTGTTATGACAGTACTTTGTGATGTTTGTCTACTCAAAGTGGTTATCATGCTCTTACATCAAAAACTTTGTGTTCTATGTTGAAAAGCATTCTTCCCTTATTCTTTCATAATATATCATGAATGAAGTGAACTTTGTGTGAATTCATTTTCTTTAAGTGTTACCTAAATCTTTCTTCACGACTGCAGTATAGCTATGCTCATATGTTAGCTTACCTTTAGTGCTTTCTAGTCAAAAGCACACCCTGAAGAACCCAATTTTATCATAAGAGGGAGTTGGACCTCTAAAATTTAGAGGAGGATTATCCATCATTGGAGATCCCTCCAACTGTTAGTTCTTTTTGTCTTTCAACTTGAGCATTAGGAGGTCATTTTTAGATGTTATTACTTGAAGTACAAAAATCTAAACTAACACTGGGGTAGAAGAGTCCTTGATTGAATATCTCCCTTAGGAGAATGAGCAAGAAGAAAAAGAAAGGGTAGAAAGGGATGAAGGAGATGGAAGAGATGGTGTGGCCAAAATGATGGATGCTATAAAAAAGGAGAGTGAAGAAGCATTACATCTTGGAGGGCAAGATATTGATGAAGGTAAAGCTAATAAAGAGCAACATCCAAGGAAACCCATAAAGAGCATCATGATGAGGAAATCACCCATGGATATGATGAAGAAAAATCCAACTGATGGGATAAGTGTTGGATGGTGACAAGGATAAGGAGAAAGATCAAGAAAAGGTCATGAATATGCAGAAGAAGTAGCCCCAAAAGAACATTAAGATCAACAACATGAGGATGAACATCATGGTGAAGAGGAAAATGTTGAAAGAGATCAAGAGAGAAAGGAATGTGGTTAGAAATCTTCTCTGAGGCTACTTTTGGGGTGACACCGATGTGGTTAACCCTAACCATCTAGAAGAGGCAAAGGAGGTATAAGAAGATAGATGAAGAAGACTTCACCATCTTGGAAAATTCATCTGGAACCCCTCGGGTCAAGAAGAAAGCTTGGAAGTTATAAAGGGAAACTGTTGATGTCAGGGGCCATCTTAAAGCCCAAATAGCAATACCACTTGCAGAAAAGCCCAACGTTGAAATGCAAGAGAAAGATTGTCAAATGCAAGAAGTAAGCATTTATTGCAAGAAGTTGTGGGCACCATCTTCAAAAGAATGCAGAAGGATGAGAATACGGACAAGTTATATGAACTAATATATGAGTTGAAGAAATATGTATAGATCATCTCATAGGGTCATTGGATTCTTCTAACCCCTCTACTAGTTTACATGTCGTTTTGAGGCCAAATGCTAAGTTTTAGGGTAAAGACACCTTTGTTTCAATTGCATTGGAGTGGTGGCATGACATTGAAACCTTGGGAGAAACAGTAATCTAAAAGACGTTGAATCTTTAACATTCCATCAACGACCAACTGAAAATTTTGTACAACATGATAACAAGAGAAAAATGTCCCAATATACATGAGACCATTCTTATGTGGGACGACCATCTCCATTTTGTGGATCATTGAGTCCACTAATATAAAAGAGTTAAGATAGAAATATTAGATGATGCTAATAAGGTGAATAAATAATGGATAAGGATATTTAAGTTAGTAATTGCCACTCATAAGAAGATGAAGTAGAAAAAATAGCATCTTACTCTAGAGGGTAGAAGATTTCATCAAAGTCATTTTGTGCTTGTTTTCATGAAGGGGAGAATAAAATGAGAAGCATATAGGATATAATCCAAGAATTCAAGGACACCTTTCAAAGTGAGTGCATGAAGGAAAGCATCAATCACATGATGGGGATTAAGCGTGAAATGAAGACTATGCAAATGGAGTTCCACCAATTTAAAGAAAATAGCAAAAAATCGGAAAGCTCTCGAAAGAAGCAAGCAGTCAAATTGAGACATACAAAGGTGCCTAATTTAGAAGATTTGAAAATGGTCGTCCATGCCTTGGTCCAAAAGTTTCTTGAAGTTGTTACTCATTTGGAAGGAGTAAAAATATTTTTTTGAACATTTGATGGACTTTTGAAGCAAGTTTGAGATAGAATGGTCAAGCTTGTGCCTAGGCAAAGGAAAAAACCATGCAGCTTTCCTAACTCAACTAGAGTGTTTGCTACATGTTAATAATTTATGAAAGACACATCCAGTCAAAACAACAGCTAACTAAAGGACACACATGAAGGTGGAGCCTACCAAAAGTCACGAGCCAACTCAGAGAGCCATGCTACTACCACCGCCCATAGCTGTTAGTCACAACTGAAGATTTCGGACACATTTTTTAGCTTTCTAGAGCTCCAAACTTGCACCCAGCAATTAGCATGTCTAGACCCTATTCGCATCAATTGTAGAACAATTTTGAGTTATGATTTTAATTTGGTGCATAATCACACCCACAAACCCTAGTTTTTGCTTGGCATTTGGGATATTTAAAAATTCTCATTTCATTGTATTGAGGGTTAAAAAAAATTTATGCAAATATTGTAGTCAGATGGTCTAGCAATTTCAATGTGTATTGTTGCTGAATATTGTGTGTTTGAATAAAAAACTCACATTCAAGCTTTGGTTGTTTGCATTATTTTCCAAACGTGTAGATACCATTTGTGATTGCACATTTGCTTTGTTTAGAGTGATAATCTGATTGAAACATATTCTCTAAGTGCTTATAGAGGAATTTTCCTTATACGTGTGCATGGGTAATGGCTTTATGATTTGATGAGTTCTCAAAATTTTCTTTGATGAGTGCATCATGTTTATATGGATTGTGAACCATTGACTGTCCAAATAGTTTATGGTTTTGCTTTCCATTATCTCTCTTTAACACCCTATACTTTTGTATGGTTTATTTGAAAATAGATAAAGTAGGACATTAGAACATGGTTACTTGTTTTCAGATTTGTTTCGTTGCACATTATTCTTGAAATACCTACAAAATAAGAGTTGTGAGAGTAAGAAAGTACCAAGCATATAGTCTCAAATCCAACCTAGATGATTCGAAAAAGACCAGGTGTCCCTTGTTAAATCACATTGTTCCAATTGACTTGTCCCGTAAATAAGACCTGCCCTTCAATAACCTTAGAGTAATCTTTTGAAATTCACCTTGACTCACCTGCCGATGTCCATTTTAACACTACAGTCAACAATTCCCTAATTAAGACCACACCTTGAATTCTATACAATTGACAATATATATAGACCATACACAATTATTCCAAATCAATTCATGAATTCACTCCCATAAACTAATAGTCCAATAATCAAAATCTGCAAAATGTAACTTCTCTAATTTTCTATTATCGAATGCAATGTTTTTTCTTTTATTTTCCTTTTTCTAATTCAAAACACATCATTCCAATTAGAAGAAGAATAAAGCTTAGAAAACAACAATTTGTTCTCAAATTAGAATAGAAATAATTAAAATTGTCTATTATACAAATTCCAATAATGAACTTGCACATTCCAATCAATCTTAATTAAAATAATTAAATATACTAAACCACTGTATTTTTCTCTAAAAAAATAGATATTAGAACTTGATAAAGTTTATAAAAAAAAAAACTAAAAAATACTGATTCACCAAACATTATTTATTTTCAATTAAATAATTTTCATAATCTATTTAATTATATATTTCTCATCCACACAATTGACTCATGTCAAAAGCACCAGCTCATTGTTCATCTTTCTTAATTCCTGTAACATTGCAATAACACATTATACATAATTACATTAAATCGACAATCACACACAATTATCAAAGCAATAATACACATCTAAATAACCACAGAATAAAATAATATTGAATCTCTATCAAATATTACAAAAGACGAAAAAAAAACATGAGATTTTACATAGAAGAAACACAACCTCCCGATGTCAACTCCACAATTATAAATTTATGAGCCAATATACAAACATACCCATGTGAATTGATTTGGTTATTGAAAATGATAAAATGGAGAATTGAACTAAACTAAACTGGAAGAGGTAGCCAAAAAATGCAAGTTATGTGCTAGTACAATGATAACTCGTATCAGAGTTCGGAGAATGTATAAAACTTTCATGAATAACATGAAGCGCGCCATCACACAAATAGCGATAACTGAATCCCCATACATCACCATAGCTACCCTCCGGTGGAAGAAGAAAAACATTTGAATTTTAACACCATCTACACTCATCTACAGCTGTATGATGTTTTCGAACAATTTTTAATACATTAAAGCTGACATACATCCATCATCAAGAACCTTGTGTGAGCACACCGTGTCAGGAACATAAGAATAGGTACAAGGATTTTAATGACAATTTTAAAGAGGATTCCTCATAGCACTTTGTGCAGCTTGACGTTTCATCTCTGCTGCTTGCCCTGATCCTCTAAAGTAGGTGTAGACTTGCTGTAGTTAAATGGGAAATTAAGTGTTAACAAATAGACTTGTTGCAGAGTTTCAAAACATTTCTCTTCTATGATAGAAAAATGTGAAATAAGGCAATGGTCAATGCACGAACTGATACATATTAATGCTTGTCAAGGACTCAAATGATGATCAAGTAAAGATGGATCATTAAACATGCATGCTTAACAAACAAAATTGCCATAATGTACATTTTGCATTTGCATTCAAAGTTGCTGCACTAGTAATGACAGCTTTTCCACAATATCATATTAAAGAAACAAAAATAGTGGATCAAGAAAGAGCAATATTGATCTTACCTGAATGACCCAACAACTTAGTACCGTTTCTAAACAAAATAACCCAAAACCAACGAGGTAAAATATCTGTGAAATGCAAAAAAACAAATATCGTATTAGAAAGCTTACTTGTGATTAACTAGTTTGATTAACAATGAAATATTCAAACATAAATATCACACATGCTTACCCCAGCTAAAACATGATCCTGGAAGATATCAATGGCTGGCAAGATACCCCTGTTACATTGCAATTAACAAATGTGAGAATCGATCCAAGTTCAAGTAGATAATATTCAGAAAATTGCAAAAGCTCTCTCTCTCTCTACACACACACAACTGCCCAAGCCCCAAACTGTAATATACACGGGCATTTGCATTCCTCCTGTAGAAGGATGCTCACATTCATATGCCTAACACTGCAAATACTTTCTAGCCACTGGCAAATAATAATAAAAATTGACTTGTTTACAGCCATGAAAACCCCTTTAGCCCTCATCACTGTTATTCGGATACATCTTCAAATTTCTAAGAAATACTGAATATTTCTGAAATGGTCTTCTTTGGAGAACGAAATTTCATATAACAAGCAGAATCGATTTTTAGACTTGATCAGGTGGGCTTTACAATGGAAAATCGTTCACACTCCAAAGTCATTTATCTTCATAATCTCTGAGTTATCAGACATCAACGTATAGCAACCAACATTGATTTTTAGCCTTGATTGGGTGGACTTTACAATGAAAACCCTTTCACACTCTGAAGTTATTATCTACAATGTACATAATCTCCAAGTTATCAGACATCAATGTAATGCATGGGAATAATTTCTCCATACAAATCCATCGATAAAGGTCTTTGATGGTAACTGTGATGACCATTATCTTCAAATTCCTTTATTAATACTACATCTGAATATAGATATTAGATTTGATGCTAATGGGAAAGTTGAAAAAATACTAGTAGCAATAAGGAAAGTCAACAATTGTGTATTTTCCTATGGATTAATAATATTTATTTATTATGCTAAAAAAGATTAACTGTACTTACGCTAATGACTTTCCTTGGAAGACAACTGGAGGGGCTACAGCAGCAAATATGCAGAATCCTATGTGAATCTGTCATAGAAATGTAAATTTACTTGAGTAGCCTAGAAAAAGATTCAGTTGACCAACCAGTGACATTCAAAACGAACTCACATGATAAAAGAGAATATAGGAGAGAAATGTTATAGAGAACAGCAATTGAGTGGTAGACAACATTACCAGATACATTATGAAAAACCAGCTAAACTTGAAAGCACTCTCAGAACTGCAAATTCAAGAGAGAGATGAGAAAAAGAAAAAATCAAAGTTTTCCACATATATTTTCAATTTTGGTTATTTTAATATAATAATCATGCTTACCTCTAAATTTGCATTAAAATCATTTATAAAGTATGCATTTATATGATATACAAAATTTTACCTCATGGCCCGATATAGAGGTTTGTACCATAAAACATAAGACCCAGGGCAGCCAGCAATAGCATAGATCATAGCAAGCAACCAGATTTTGACCTCTAAAATTGACAAAATTTGATCAGTTTTCAAATGCACAGAAGACCATTATGTAAATTCAAGATAACAAACGCAAATGGATATGATCATTGAAATAAATAAAAACAAACTGGACATATTACAGAATTCTGGATAAATTACCATATCCTTTTATCCAAGCTGTAGTCACAGCAATTAAATTCCATGTAAGACAGAGTACCATGCCTGCAAATTGTGCAACCAATGTTACAACTTAACCAAATAAATTATTAAATTGAAGAAACAATCTAATTTGCAATATTATAATATAGACACACATTTATGAAAGCATACCTGCAGATGCACAGAAGGCAATTTGGAATAAGTAAAATCACATAGCAAAAAAACATGTAGGACAACTCCCTGTAACCAATTATGGCAATGAAAAGTACTGTGTATACTGGTATAAAACATACTGTAAGTGTAGACAATCATTTCTTATACTTATTGCACTTAAATACTTTTTTGTAATTGGATGACCATATAGTAGCCTCATGCGTGCTATCATGCCCGCTTATTCTATTTGTGATTTAATTTAAATCTTCAATTATAATGAACCAACCTTTGGAGGGTAAAAACAAGTAAACTCCAATACAAAAGTGTAAGTCCATAAGGAATCAAGTTTCTGTCACATATAGGCACTTGGAAGAGATGAAAAGGATGGAAAATTTCTCATATGGTGTAAGTTGTAATAGATACTGTCTCGCCGGAATGTGGAATCAAATCAAATAAATAGAATAAACTGAAATCGTGACTCATAAACTAAGTAGACCGCAAACAATCTTAAGTTATAAAATGGAGCTACTGAATGAGTACTTTCCTTATTAATCAATTTGATGTTTCAAGTAACAATTAATATATCACCCAATCAAAATGTTTAAATTACTCACTGTTTTATCTTTTCATAAAGTGTGTTGATTTTTCAATTAAACATTTGCAACAAACCAGGCAACAAGATCTATTTCAAATATTTATTGCTGGTAGATGGCATCAAATAAGTAACATGTTAGAGTGTCTTCCGCAGATATTATCTCTGATGCCCTTTAATTTAGAAGCATTTTATAGAAGGCTAGTATCGATTCTTCCAAATGGGAATTTCCTACTCTATTATGTTTTTGTCACAATTATTGCTTATTGTTGAATATTTGATCCAAAGCAAATTAGTTTTAGTTTTAGACATTCAGAATATTTAATGAAGTGTGAGGCATGCATCTCATTTGAGACACCCTCACATTTAGAAACTACAAGGTGACGGAAATAGGAAATATAAAACTTCTAAAATTGGAAGAGGAATGTGAAAGGTCATAATGGTTGGCTTTCTACAGGTGGCTGTCCTTGGCAATGTCATATTTTTTTAATGAATAAACTGTCTATGGACACCCATGGTAATCTCTTCTTCTCATCAATAAAACTTGTCTTGCCAACCAGACCTTGGAGACCTACAATTCCTTCACTTATGTGAATGGCTGGTGTCCTGTTAACATGATGCAACAGATTCTTGGCCTAGAACAAGCTAGTTCACAGAAGGATTGGCCAAAGCATTCCCCTGCAACCTTAGGTACCCTATGATACATCCTAGACATACCCAAAAGGCACCCAGGGCAAAAAAGTCATTCCCTGCAAAACCTAGGTCATGCCTGACTAGACTCAGCCAAAAGCTCAAGTAAACAATTATATATATATATATATATATATATATATATGCCCAAATTTACAATAAAAAATGCATTTCCCAACCCTAAAATGTGATTGAAAACCTAGAATTGCCTCAAAACATTTGATATTGACTCAACTCACAAATACAAGGCCACGCAATGTCAAATATTACTGAAAGTCGTAATTTTTGCATTTTTTAAAGTTTGCTCATTCTTTTTTGAAGGTAAATGATTGCAAATATGTCAAAGACATTTGCTAAGTGCTATAAGAGGTATCTAGCGTGCACTAAGGACATTTATCAGTCAAAGGCTAGTATTCTGTCAGAATTTTTCAAGTTTTTTCAAATAAAAAACAACTTTTTCAGAATCTTTTAGTAACAGTTTAAATATTATTTACTTGTTTTCAATATTTATTATGTAGGGTTATCTTTTTTTTTTTTTAAATAATAATAATCTAGTGTTACATTTTCAATTTTTTATTTTTTTCTGATAACAACAATCTATTCAAAATGGTTGCTAGTTCAAGTTCAGTGGCTCTTGAAGCAAATGAACAGTTCAATGGCTCTTGGTGCAAAAATAACATACACAATCAAATCCAGAAGCATTAGCATCTATAAAGTTCAAATATGATCAAACATCACCTCTATAAAAACATGTAAAATAGATTGAGCAACTTCCAGGGATGTGACTTTTCTTTGGAATTGTGGTCAAGGTAAGGTAGAATATAAGAGTTTGTATAATCAACTGAAAATTCTCCTATGTGCTATGATCAAACTATGAAACATATTAGAGAACAAGAAGTTCCTGTGAATGAAATATCCCGAACTAGGATATTGTCTCAAATCTGATTTGGGTTTTCGATTCTTGACATGTTTTGCTTCATTTCATTGCAAAACAACATGATGCAAACATGCAAACTAAACTTGCAAAGGAAACAACCTAGATTTCCAAGGAAATAAGCGATTTCAAACACAAATCTATTGAAAAAGATTCTAATATAAAACATGCATGGCTGTTACATCAAATATACTGCTGTTACAATGCTAGAACATGCATACAATTTACATGCAACATACCCACATGATTCCACTCCGATATCATCAAAGCCCCTGGGAGATATGATCATTTATAGCATATGGAAGAAAATTGAATGACATGCAAGAAGAGTACCCAATGCAAAAGTGGAGCTGATGCTGTAGAGGTGTGTCAATGCCAACATGCAACGGGGAATCAATATTAACCAAACCCACAAATAATCACTGCAATATGAGGAACGTTCATTGACCAAAATGGAGAAGCTGTTACTACACAATCGCCCACAAATAGGGCCAAACATCAATGAGAATCTGCCCTCACAATGGCACCATGAATATCTCCAAGTCATGGCCAAGGATGGGATAGCCGTTCACAAAACTGAACAATGTAATGCACCTGTGAATTCTGAAGCGAATCCACCAAGGGGGCTGATCTGGGTTTTCATCCAAATCACCAAACCATCTAGGGTTTCTATCCTAGGGTTTTGATAGACCTTCAAGCAAAGCTTTAAGCTCACAGAGAAAAGACTCAAAATAAAAATAAACAATCTCCAGAATGTCTTCACAATTCCCTTTTTCCTCCTTTTATAATAGCCTTTTCACTATTTTGAGAAAAATACTTTATTTAATTTCTTTTATTTCATTTTCCCTCCAAAAAGCAACTTTATGTTATAATTTAAAGTTGACATTATAATAAATTCATTTTATTAATTTAAACTTCCTTTTAATTAATTAAACACTTAACCCCCTTTATTAACTTAATGCTTTAGCCTATGGGGAGAATAGATAATAGGCTAGCATTATTATTTATTTATAGATTGATGTGCTACTATAAAAAACGGGGCATTACAGTGAGCAAAAGATCAAAATTAAAATCTGATCATTTAACTAGGAAAGGATCAAGAAGGCCACCTACAAGGTCTACTTCATTAGTGGCTGCCCCACATCCTTTCTTGGAGACACCATCTATTCAAGAAGAAGAAACCTCTCTTCCTGCAGAAGAGGCCAATTAAGAAAGGCAAATGAAATTGAATACATTACACGTTTCATTTACTCTAATGGTCTTCCCGATGTACCCCAATGCCGGTGTTACACTAGAAAAATGGTAACAGCAATTAGTCAAACACCCTCCAATTACAAAGATCCTACATATGAAATAGTGTGCACCACCTTATTAGCAAAAGAAGAAAAAAATTGTACCGATATTCCTGAAACCAATCAAGGATTCATGGGGTGAAACAAAAATGTTCATTATTTTTTATAAATAGAAAGATTGCGAAAACCAGCCTTTAATAAATGTCATTGCAGCGCGCCCCGAAGAGAATGTTTTTTTAGACAATTGATTATGAAGGCCAAGCACAAGATGCAAACTTCATTTCCAAAAGCCTCATGAGTCAATAGAAATTCAAACATCCATAGCAAACCATCATAATTCAATTTATATGACATTTACTTATTTAAATTTTAATTCGTTATTAAATTAATTTTTAAACTACATTAGATCACTAGGACTTGATTCACATCAGACAATCATTTTGATCATAGATGATTTATGAAGGCTCATGTGGAGTACTCATTATTGACTCTTGGTACAAGATAACCACACTTGCATCTCCTAGCATATGAGTTATCTCCAAATATTACAACACGGAGATGATTCCTTTGCCTAGGAAAATGGCACCATATAGAATCATGAAGTTCTTAAACGGTTAGAAGCATTTCAAAAAGTCTTCTCAAATCCAAAAGTGATGGATAATGGTAGGACTAAATTTGGTAGGTTCATCTTATCACAAGATCAGATCATAGTTCTTTGCACTCTGAGACAAATACAAGACAGACAACCATACCTAGGGAAAAAAAAATTTGCCAGACCACTATACCCTAGCCCCATTCTTGTACTAGAACCAGCAACTTAGGAATACAACAAACACCATTCCATATGTACCCAAATGTAATTGTCAGAAAAGACCCATACCTAACCAGCTTGCAAATGCAACATACATCAATCGCTGTGCATGAGGAGGTATTTCTCTTGCAATATCATTATGAATAATTGGGAAAAAGGGAGGCCAGTTTTTCTCTTGGATCACAACGCCACCTACAAGCAAAAGGAGCCAATAAATTTGTTAGAAACTGATAAAAAAACAATAACTAAAAACCATAATCACTTAAGTAATACAACATCAAAAAGCCACTTACTACGAGCCACAACTTCTTCTCTTCGCTTGAGTTCCTGCACTAATTAAACAGGAGTTAGCTACACCTAAACACACCTCATAAAAACTATGTTTCAAAGAACAATGCAAATAGCTGTAAAGTTGCTAAATTTGACAGGCATTAGAGGATATATAATAAAACATCTAAAATGACAACGCTAGAACCAACTGGAAGAAAACATTTGGACAGGTGTGATTTGCCTAGCTATATATTAACATTAACCACCAAAATCAAGCTAAAAAGTGTAGTTCATACTGAAAAGATCTTGTAAAATATTATTTAACAAAAATAATATTCTATTGATTACTTCACTACATTGTTCATTAACCACAAATAAATATAAGGAAGATGAGGAATATGCTCTCTCTTTTCCAACAAAATAGACATACCTGCTCCTTTCGTTTCAGCTCTGCCTCCCATGCTCCTAAATCCTTTTCTCTTTTCTTGTTGTCCTGAATACACACAATTTTAAATGTCTCAAAGAATTCAAAGAAAAACAAGGGAAAGCAGGGGCTTGGGGAAGAGGAGTGAAAGGATTTATTAATCATGTTAGCAGTAAGAGGTATGTTTCCATATTTCAACATACTTTTGCTGTCCCAAGTGGAATGTCTACAGTCACATCACGGTCATATGTGAAGTCTGATGCCTCAGATGGCAAGGGTGAAAGCTTTGAATTTGTTGTTGAATTCTGCAGACATCATACTCTCATTAGTTGATCCACATAAATTGGATCCAACAATACAATTAAACAGGCCAACAGTAAAGATTCTGCAGCATTATGTTATCATTTGATATGACAAAAACTAGCATTTGTCATTATATAAAGAAAGCATGGCATATCACAAATTAAAAGCACAAATTTTGCTGTTACTGGCAATTTACTTTACAGTAACCAACTTATTGCAAATTCAAATATTTTTGAGAATAATAGATTTGAGGCAACAAAACCTACATTAACATTTAAATAACATATATTCAAAAGGAATGAACGGAAATTTATTAGGCTCCCCTGAAGTCAACCTAGTTATGATATTTATGAAGCAGCTTAATGTAGTCAATATATTGTGTAGACTAAATTTTATTTGTCTTAATCATAGTAAAAGAGAAAGGAATCAATTATAAATATTACTCATATTGATTTCATTAAATCCTAGCTCCAAATGGGGTAGTTAGTAGGATGAAGAGCATTACTGTTTCTTTAAAAAAAGAATGATCTTATTCTAGTGCCAAAATATGGAAGAGATTATAGAACCCAGAAAAAAAATTGTCATGATATATTTTCATATTTACAAGGAAGAAAAAGGAAAGAAAAAATAATGGCAGAACCCCTGCACTAGAATATTATACTAGACCTGAGTGGATACAGAATAATGATTCTAGAATTTTCTCCGATTAGAGGTTCAGTGGATATTTATTCTCTTTTGTGAATAATCCCACACGCAAAACAATTGTGAGAGCAGGTTTCCGATGCATTACCTGAAATTAAAGTTTTGCCGTTATACAAGCAGGATTTGGAGTGCAAGTTTCCTGGGTGATGCATTAGCATCGTCCCTCTTGCCAGCACTAAAGTGCCAGAGGTTTCAATTCTAGGCCCTGTGGGTCGTCTCCATCATACAATTGTTAGCCAATATGATATCTGTAATCCCTGTATTATTTACTTAGCAGCGTAACACTACCATGGGATTTCGCTCCACATACATTTTTTTTTATGGCCTGCCTTTTGCTATCCCTAAATGTGGGTAGCCTTCAAAGCAAGTATATGTTTGTGCATTTAAAATAAATACAAAATGCCTTCGTAAAACCTATATTAATTTTGCTACAATAGAAACCCTATAGGCCAGATATGATATCTATTCATTGCTGATAATACTCCATGACAGATTCTATTGTAAAATATTAACGAACATATGATTTTTTTAAATCAAATAATCAAAAAAAAGGCTGCCCAATATTTTGGATATCATTTCCTTATGTATCCTTATATCAACTTCAAAAATTACAACTCAAATCAAATTGTGTAAAGATTGGATGCAATTGCACAATTGCATAGAAAGGTAAAAGAGATAATCATGTTTTCATGCCAAATTATCTTCAAGTTCCTGAAATTGAACGTATAGGTCTTAGTTTTGCATGAGGATGGGAAAAATAAATTTCTAACATCGATTTGGGAACCCAATATCTTCAAAAAAACTTAGGATAATCAATCTTATTTGGGATTTCGGTCCACATACATATTATCCTCCTTATCTGTCACAAGGGGCCTGCCTTTTGCTGTCTCTAAACGTGGGTAGCCTTCAGAGCAAGTATATGTTTGTGCATTTAAAATAAATACAAACTGCCCTTGTAAAACCTATATCAATTTTGCTAAAATAGAAACCCTATAGGCCAGATATCATATCTATTCATTGCTGATAATACTCCACGACAAATTCTATTGTAGAATAGCAAATATTAACCAATATATGATTTTCTTTAAATCAAAAGGCTGCCCAATATTTTGGATATCATTTCCTTATGTATCATTTTATCAACTTCAAAAATTATAACCAAGTCAAATTGTTTGAAGATTGAAGATGCAATTGCAAAATTGCATAGAAAGGTAAAAGAGATAATCATGTTTTCATGCCAAATTATCTTCAAATTCCTGAAATCGAACATATAGGTCTCAATTTTGCATGAGATTGGGAAAAACAAATTTCTAACATCAATTTGGGATCCCAGTATCTTCAAAAAAACTTAGGATAATCAATCTTATTTGGGATTTTTCTCCATATACATATTATCCTTCTTATCTGTCACAAGGGGCCTGCCTTTTGCTATCTCTAAATGTGGGTAGCCTTCAGAGCAAGTATATGTCTGTGCATTTAAAATAAATACAAAATGCCTTTGTAAAACCTATATCAATTTTGCTAAAATAGAAACCCTATATGCCAGATATCATATCTATTCATTGCTGATAATACTCCATGACAGATTCTATTGTAGAATAGCAAATATTAACCAATATATGATATTTTTAAAATCAAAAGGCTGCCCAATATTTTGGATATCATCTCCTTATGTATCCTTATGTCAACTTCAAAAATTATAACTCGAGTCAAATTGTGTGAAGATTGAAGATGCAATTGCAAAATTGCATAGAAAGGTAAAAGAGATAATCATATTTTCATGCCAAATTACTCTTCAAGTTCCTGAAATTGAACGTATAGGTCTTAGTTTTGCATTAGGATTGGAAAAAACAAATTTCTAGCATTGATTTGGGATCCCAAAATCTTCAAAAAACCTTAGTCAAGTGAAGAAAAAATTCTAAGAGTACCTTAGTCTGTGATTGCTTGAAGATAAACAATCTTGTGAAAGGTGAACTATAATGTCCCCTTTTTGAAAAGGGATTATAATACTAACAAATAAAAAATCAAAGAAACATATATAAAATATAATTTAATTATAATATATAAAATTAAAGATTAATTTTATCAAAAACTCAAGGGGCATGTTTAGAATCGTGACTATTGACAGAAAAACATATAGAAGACACAGGAAACAAGAAGCAAACACCATACGAAGACTACATCTTTTATAATCTGATTAATATTCCTTTGGAGCATGGAACTGCAGTTCATTTAACCTGAGCACGAAACCCCTCATGGCAAGAATAGATGGATGGAAACCCACAATTTCTCAAGAGTAATTTCATATGGAAATCACCATTGTGCTAAGTTGACTAAGCTTCTAGTAGACATTATTAAACCTTCAAGTTTATACATTTATTGTTTATCAGCAAATCTGATTGTTATTTCTAAAAGAGTAATTTAATTGTGCAAATTCAAGTAGTTATCAGAAATACCAATTGGAAAAAGCATAGTTTCCAGTGTGTGTATATATATATATATATATATATATATATCAAAGTTACCTGGAGACAGAGAGACTTGGAGGTCTCCGGTACTAGTACCGGTACGACTATTTTTCAAAAAAAGGAGACGGGGTACTTGGAGACGGCAATTTTTTTTAATATAATTTAATAATTCCTAAGAAATACCATAGATTCATAACATAGTGCTTTGAATACAAGAACAATGGAAAGTTATAAGTATGAACATTGAACAGTAAAAGTTTAAAGAGTCGAAGACTAATACTAAATAGTAATGTCATATTAATATAGAGTCAAATAGATCAAAACTAACATTGCATATCTCAGTCATATCTGATTTCTGAATATCGCATATGATCATCATCATATCAGATTAATAATTGCTGAGATTATCATTACATATTGAAATTTGAAATTCAAAAATATATAGTTTGACGCTAAATCGCTGATATGCAAACAAAAAACTCAGAACTGTAAAGAAAAATCAGAAATCTATCTAGTATCATCTAGTCCACAAGGTTGTGATCATAAAAAAAACATTAAAATGAGGGTCAAAATACATAAAATGACTTAATGTTGTATTTTAAATTTGTTTTTTAATTAGGAGAGGGGGAGACTTCATTTTTTGGAATCAGAGACTCAGATTCTTTGGGAGACTTCGCCATGAAGTCTCCAGCCATTTTTTAAGACTCCAAAGACATGAAAAGTCTCCGAGACGTGTCTGGAGGGGGGGAGGCGGGTCTCCGGGTATATATATATATATATATATATATATATATATATATATATATATATGATTGTATAGAAATTAAAAATAAAACTTGACTGGATATTACAAAATATTCCCTCCATGATATTAAAAATTTAAATGGGACATTACAGATTGTAAGCTCAATATGATGATGAGGTGAAGCAGAGATAAATTTGATTTAAGATAAACAGAAAATTGTTCCAATAAGTCTTGAAAAGCTTTAAGGTCATTTAGACGGAATTTATGATTTTATGTTCTAATGTCTTAAAGTTACTGTCCTGCTCCTGTTCCATGCAAAATCTGCTCAAAAAAACCATAAAGAAATCTTGCTTAAGCATAAGTAGCATTTTTCTTTTAATTACCATTTTCTTTTAGTCGCAAAAGGGCATCAATTCATGGTTAATTAATCCATTTCACTTTGGACCTCATGTGAAATTCAGAAAGGTGATCATTTTATTTCCATTTCTATTATATTCGTTTCTTCATGTGAAACCAAAAACAATCAAAAAAGAGTTCTTTAAAAATCAAGTTAGTCCTCCAACTCTCGTGCTTGGCCCTTCTGCTCATTAATGATTTCCTGGTAATTTTTAGATCTGAAACTAAAAAGCCATATTGAATAATACAAAAAGATGTTTGTCTAACTTTGCAAGAAACAGTTAGGTCCTCAAGGATCAAACTGATAGGTTATCCCTATAAATTTTTCAATCGGTGTTACTATTTATAATGATATTGTAAACCTTGTATCGAAGTCTCCTATATAATGTAAATAAGATAATGCACAATTATCCTTCTCATCAATTCATTGTATATGGACCTTTCAAAAACATATTAGGAGATTGATTGACAACCATTTTTCCAGCTCCAACACAGTAGGTTGATCATCACTCATGGTTCTATAGTTGTGCTTACGCACATCAAGATTAATAGATTGTAATGGAAAATAGCTCTTACCTTACCAAACAGTTTCATCCATTCATTATAAGATTAAAAATTCAAAACAATGTAAACAAATCAAAAACTAATGCAGGTGTATATGTTAATAAGAAAATACAGAATATCAATTTCACGCACCGTAGTGTAAAATGAACCTCCAGAGTACTTTGGCTGTCCACCTACTTTTGCCCGTACAGCAGGGTCCTAAAGCAACCAACAAACAATGTCCACCTATCAGAAACCATGAAAAGTTCAAAAGATAATGAAGTCTAGTATAAATTCACCCACGCCCCACCAAGACACACACATATTCTTCTTTATGGAATTACAAGAAATGCTTTAAATAATTCTAAGGTTATCCAAGACATTCTCACCTCCTGGACTTGTGATCATTTTGTAAACTGTTATTAAGAATTGTTTTCATTACCATGCATATAATACTGATTTCTCTGTATCCGAAAAGTTCAACGGAGATTAAAAAATTTCTTTCACATGCATCACTTTCTAACATTTGCCTTTGGCTTCTAGGCAAAGGAACCCTCTTGAGTTGTTGGATTCTCAGTTTAGAGACAACAATACTTAATAACACATCCCTCTAGCCACTTCTGGAAATAATTGATGCCTATGCAGAAACTTGAGAAAAGCCAGTACAAAGAAGCATCGATCCCGAGGAGACTAGGTGGCTAAGTTTTCAAACATGCATGATGTTTTTGCCTTGACAGCTATTCCACTGTCCACATGAACAATAACATAACAATAAAAGGTTCCACAGTAATATATCTTCATGCCTGCAACAAGTCTTCTTGCAATATACAATATATTTATCATCATCTATTGCCACAAATTTACATAATTAATATGGGTGCCAATAGGGTCCATTGGAATATAATCTCTATAAACACAAAATTTGAACTAAAATAAAAGGAAACAAAATGTTTTCTTTCAAACTAAGTGCAAATCTCATGTAAAGCAACAGAGCATTAAAGTAAAACAAATATTTAGCAATACAAACTCTATTATTGGTATGAATAGGCTCAAGAGAAATGAATCTGGTATCAGCATGTACTTGTAAGTTCACAAATGTGGAAGATTAGAGCTTAATTTATAGTTTTCTGGATGTTTGGGTGATCAGTGTAGATTTGTTTAATGAATCTACAGTTAAGATTGGTTGAGAGGATTTCCCCACAAAGTAGGAGGCATGATAAAGGGTAAAGATTTAAAAAGGATGGTGAGAATGCAAGTTGTTTTAAATGGTTATGGCAATTTAGTAATTTGCTGCAACAATATATCATGGTATTTAATATTTAATTGCAAAATAGAGAGTTGAGATTAAATGATTTAAATGGATGAATGAGCTTTAAATTTATGGATAATGAGGTGTATTTATCTGAAAAAAGGAGGGAAATGGATTAATTTGTTCATTTATTTGAAATAAACATGTTTCATGGAGGGGACTATCAGTCCAATTTTTTTAGTGTAGATCATAGATGGCAGACTCACCAAGTTGGCAAGTACTCACTATGTCAAACACAAAACGAAAATTCACTGATAAAACTCCCCAGAAAGACTCATCAACTTTTTGGCAAGTACTCACCAAAAAGTCAACAAGACCATTTTTTTATGTTATTTTATTGAGTTAACTATTTTTCATATACACAACCTTCTTTTATTTCGGCCTTTTTTTTTTAATGAAAATATTAGAATCTTTATATCATATTAAATTTACTGATTTAAAGTTTAAACTGATTTAAATTAATTTAAACTAATTTTATGCTAATTTTTAGTAACTTAAGTTGAATTTAGGTTTTTTTTGGATTTAAAAATTAATATGTTGTGATTTCACTTTGTATGTGTAGGTTAAACCAATCATATAATGGCAAATAGAGAGGCTTCTAGATCAGGTTCGGCCTCAGGGTTCACCCCATTAATGCCATTGCTGATTACAGGCACTTGTCTTGCTGGAGCTAGAGACCTTGCTTGGAAATATGCCTATCAAGGACCGATAGATGCACAGACATATATCATGGAAGAATCAATCACATCTAATACCATCTTGCAGGCATTACTCATTGTGATGCCAAGCCTTGTGTCTACACTCATGAATTGATGAAAAAAGAGATGAATGACTACCTTGCATTGGCAGAAGACAAAAGAGTGCAAAAGGAGATGACAAGGGCAACCATAGCGGTGCAGTAGCACCCAATGAAGCAAGAAGGACCAAGAAGCCATTGTCGCATGGAATATGGAGTCAAGGGTCTAAAGGACCTAAATATGATGTAATAAAGCCTATTAAGGCATTTGAATGTAATAGAAAGGGCAATATGATCATAAGTCCTAATGGGCCTGATAAGGGCCATAGGACCACTATATGCAATAGGGGCTTAGATATGGTACCAAGGGATAAATTAGGTGTTTTTAGTCATAATTGTAATAATCAAGGCAATTAAAAGCCTTTTGGGTTGCTAGAAAGGGTGAAATAGCAAAAAGGAGGGAAATACAAAATTTAAATAACAGCTAGTTGCTCAAACAAGGGATTTTAGATGTTTTGTTAAGGCAAATGGTGGTTGGGTAGTTGTAGTTGGTTTTGGAGGATGAAATAAGTTTAAATACTCCATGTATACACCAGGGATAGTGTGTGTTGAAGTTTGAGATACCCATTGTACGGACTGCAAGTTTGAAGGAATAAAGACTATGGTTTTGACTGCAAATTTGTCTTGAATCCATACATTTCCTTTGCTTAAAGTTCAAGTCTGGTTCAGTTCTCTTCTGCATATGATAGCATAGTGTTCCAAGCAACTATGATATTGATTTGAGGCCTTTACAAATTCATTTTATTGCTCTATCATTGACTGTTCTGTAACAGTGTTTTGTGACAGTCATATAACAGCTTTGAGGGTCTTTAATGTAAGATGACCCATTCTCCTTTTTGTCACCACTGTTCCTTGTAGAATGGGTCAAGAATGATGTATTATAATCTTTTACTAACAGATGTTTATGAAGGAAAGAGTGAGAAGTTGAAAGTTGGAACCCTAGGGTGAAAGTTGCCTATTGAAGGTGCATGCCTAGAGAGGGTATGGTGAAGGATCTGAGAATCTACCTTAATGAGGGTGTCTTTTTATGATGGAAGGTGTTAGTACATGTTGGTTACATGGTGAAACAACTTTAGTTGAAGTCTGGAAGTGATTGGAGATGTCTTCTTGAAGATGCCCCAGTTTTTAGGGCATATTGGTGAGGGTTTTGTAGTTAACACATCAAATGAGCGTGGCTGGCCAAATGAGTTTGAAAATCCTTTGATTTGAGACATTTTCTAAGACTGTTCATGGTTGGGAAACTTGGGAAGTTGATTTGATAGTGGTTGCTTTATAAATGTGCCCAAATTAGGCCTAGTTTGAAGGTTGTAGGGTACTGGTCTGGGTGTTGGTCCAAAGAAGTGATAGTCGATTCTGACATATGTTAAAGAACTTCCAAAAGGGTGTCTGAGAATGTATTTTGTTTGCCAAGTGCTTTGGGAACTTTTTGAGTAAAAGTCAAAATACCAGTCTGACAGGGCTACTAGTATTAAAATAATATCTTTCTATTTATTTAATGGTTATCTATAATGTAAATATCCTGTAGATATAGTTTCTATTTTTACGACTATTTCTTATTTAGAAACATCGTCTCTTGTAAATCAATTTAAGAACTAATTTGTTCTTCATTCAATAAATTAAATTTTTACCAATTACTCATCGTAATATGGTATCAGAGCAAAGGTAGTTTTTCAAAAAAAAGAAAAATTTCTTAGGAAATTATCAATTCTAAATTTTTCAAAAAAAATTCTGAGATCTTGCTCTTAGTTTTCAAATCTCGACTAGGGTTTGCACGTTTTTAAGGCCGTTTTTGCTACAAAATCCTGAGCAGCATTACTAGTTGTTTTTGCTGCTGGCGGCTGTTTTTTTCGTGCATCAAGTTCTGATTCGTCCATGGCCACCTAGGGTTTCTGCATTTTCAGCTAGGGTTTTGACCCTTCAGTTCAAGTCGGATTTTTTTATTGCAAATTCCTTGTGGGTTTTCCGAGATCTCAATTGGGTCGTAGTCAGAATTTTTTGGATACCTTGATTTACATGCCTTGAATTCTGTGTCGTTGGAAATTTATTTTGATTTTAGATTCTTTCTACATTTTTTGAGACCTCATCTGGGTCTTCGTCGGATTATTTTGGGTCAGCTGGAAAATTTTCTTGAAATCTGTGTCAATCGTACTTCATCACTTTTTGAAGTATGTACTTGATTCAGCCTTTGTTTTCTGCATTGGGAAACGTGCAAGATGGCATCATTGACCAACTTAATGTTGGAAGGCAGTCAAGATTGTCGCAATTGTTTGGCTTCTAAGCAGCGGAAGTAGGGAGGGTCTCAGCCTAACGCCAATGTTGTTGAGCACATAGAGCAGAAAGAATTTGCCTTTTACACCTTCATGGCTAAAAGACCTGTAGAACATGTCAAATCTTTTGCTTGGTATATTGATTCTGGTGCTTCTCGGCATTTCACTCACACGCGTGATTGATTTACAGATTTTTCTCCCTTTACTAATTCAATTATATTTGGAGGTGAAGAATATACTGTTGTCGGCAAGGGCAACATTCAGATCCAATCTGGTGGGAGGAATCTCATATTCCTCAACATATACTATGTTCTTGGCATGGAACTTAACCTTCTCTCAGTGAGTCAGATCATGAAACATTCTCCACAACTGGATGTTGTCTTTAGTGCACATAAGTGCACCATTGTTGAGTTGTCTTCAGTGCACATAAGTGCTCCATTGTTGATCGTTCGACTCACACTACTATTGTTGTTGGCATAGAGGATCATGGTCTATATAGACTAGTGGATTCTTGTGATTCTTTTGAGCATGCCTTCGCAGCAAAATCAGTCTCTATCAACAGTCTCTGGCATTAGCGATATGGTCACCTAAACATTCAGTATCTTGCTCAGCTTGTTCGGGAAGATTTAGTACATGGCCTACCTGATATTCAAACTCAAAATCAGTGAATTTGTGGAGCTTGTCAAGCTGGAAAGCAGCACTGGACATTGTTCAAGATGGTAACTCATGGCGAGCCTCAAAGGTACTACAGTTGGTCCACGTTGATGTATGTGGTCCAATGAATACTACTTTTGTTATTGGGTGCAAGTATTTCTTACTTTTTGTTGATGATTTCAGTAGAAAAATGTGGGTGTACTTTCCTAAACAGAAATCAGATGTATTTACTGTATTTCAAAAATTTAAGGCCTTAGTAGAAAAAGAGTTTGGGTGTTCTATTATATCTCTTAGGTTTGATAATGGGGAGGAGTTTTGCTCTACTGCTTTCTCTACTTTTTGTGATACACATTGCATACAACGTTAGTTAACCACACCATACACCCCTCAACAAAACGGCATTGTAGAACATCGCAACCACACCATTACAGAAATGGCCAGGTCTATGATGGAGCACAGGAATGTTCCTAAGTATTGGGCAGAAGAAGTGTTTACTGCGGTCTATCTCCTTAATCAGTCTCCGACATATGCAATTAAGGGGGAAGACTCATGAGGAAGCCTGGACTGGTCGCAAACCACGAACCAGCAATCTGAAAGTTTTTGGCTCTTTCGCATATGTATGGATTCTAAATGCTCGGCACTCCAAGTTGGATTCCAAGAGTCAGAAGCTCATGTTTACAGGTTACCGGCTTATTGAAGTCGACACTGGTCGTCTTACCTTCAGTCGAGATGTTGTCTTTGATGAAGAACGAGGACCATTTCAGCTCTCCTCGTCTAAGCAGAGTTCTGAGGATCGGCCTTTGAAGGCTTCAAATTTGGGTGTTTGTCTTCCCTTTGGTTCCCCTGATGGGAGGGATGATGCAAATTTTGAATTTGATGATGCACTACCTGAATTTCCTCTAGATGATGTTGATCTTCTACCTATTGTAGATCCTCTTTCTCTAGATCCAGTTATTCCTCCTCTTAAGGGTGGCACATCTACTCTTCGGCCTAAATGGTGGTCTAAAACCATCAGTGATCTTCATCCTGATGAGCTCATTGAGGGTAAATCTTCTAGAAATAAGGGCAAGCAGCAAACTACAATTAACTTTGCTCTCATGGATAACCTTCATAGTATTTATGAGCCTCAGACATTTAAAGAGGCAACAGGGATTCTAGAGGGGGAACAGGCAATGGATGCAAAATATCAGTCTTCTAAACAATCACACCTAGGTTCTCTCTGATCTTCCTCCAGGGAAGAAGCCCATTAGCTGCAAATAGGTGTATAAGGTCAAGTATCATGTTGATGGTACCTTAGATAAAAATAAGGCGAGATTTGTTGCTTGAGGGTTCACACAGCGCGAGGGCATTGACTATGAAGAGACTTTTGCTCCTACTACCAAGATGAGTACAATTCATCTTCTTCTTGCCATTGCAACTCGGTGTGGATGGAAAGTCCATCAGATGGATGTTAAGAGTGCCTTCCTCAACGGTGAGTTGCAGAAAGAAGTCTACACGACGCGGCCTCCTGGTTTCAAGGTTGTCGACAAAGAACACCAAATATGTAGACTCAAGAAAGCACTCTATGGACTCAAACAAGCTCCTCGAGCGTGGTACAACAAAATTGATCAATACTTGGTTGCTCATGGTTTTCACCTTGCCCTTCGGACAGTAATCTATATATCAAACGCTCTAGTGATGATATTCTTTTTCTTGTTGTCTGTGTGGATGACTTGATCATTACTGGCAGTTTAGCACATTTGATTGCAGAAATCAAGACCTATGCAAGGATTTTGATATGACAGATTTGGGGCTTCTCCATTATTGTTTAGGTGTTGAGGTTTGGCAAACTTACAATAGCATCTTTCTTTCTCAATCTAAGTATGCCAAGAACTTGCTTGACAAGTTTCGAATTCAAGATTGTAAACCTACTTCCACACGTACGGAGAAAGGGCTGAAAAAATCAGCCAAGTTTGATTCTCCTCCTGTTGATGAAACCACTACAGGCAACTAGTGGGCAGTCTCATCTATCTCACTACCACTAGACCTGATCTTAGTTTTGCAATGAGCTACATTTCACGCTTCATGACAACCCCCGAGGCTAATCATTGGGTAGCAGTAAAGCGTGTGTTGCGGTATGTGAAAGGCACCTCTAATTATGGACTCAGTGGGTTCACATATTCAGATTGGGCAAGTTCCATTCATGATAAGACATCAACCTCTGGATATGTGTACAGTTTGGGATCTGGTGCAGTCACTTGGAGTAGTAAAAAGCAACATGCACTCTCACTCTCATTTATAAAAGCAGAGTATTGTGCAGCTGTTAAGGTAGCTTGTGGGGCAGTTTGGCTTCGTCATATGCTTGCAAATATGCATTTGTCTCAAGATGGTCCGACTCACTTGCTCTCTCATAATCAGGGAGTTCTCAAACTTGCCAAGAATCCGGTCTTCCATGAATGAACCAAACATGTAGATGTTTATTGTCATTACATTTGGCACTTGGTTGACGACAAGACAATTCAGTTGTAGTATATTCCAACAGAGGATCAGACTGTAGATATTCTCACCAAGCCTCTTGGTCCAGATAAGTTTGTTAAATTTAGGGGACAGCTTGGTGTAGTTGATAGATTAACCAATAAGGGAGATATTAAAATAATATCTTTCTATTTATTTAATAGTTATCTATAATACAAATATCCTATAGATATAGTTTCTATTTGTACGACTGTTTCTTATTTAGAAACATCGTCTCTTGTAAATCTATTTAAAAACTAATTTGTTCTTCATACCAAATGCTTGAGCAGTACATAAATCTGCTGTTTTAGTTCTATTAAATGTGAGACTGTAAATCTCAATCTTGATCAAATGCTTATCTTCTCTACTTTGATGCCCCTTGCTGTCTTCTCCATCGGGTTTTATATCTTATTACGTTCCTCATGTGGTGCAACTTTTGCAATAGGTTGCCCTTTAGGAGTGTCCGGTCTTCTCATAGATGTCCCTTCATTAATTGTGAGTTATCATAATTGTTTATGATCGCACCTCTTGATTTATCACTGTGCTTAACTAAAGACCACAGCATTGCTAAGGTCTCTTTATTGCAATAATCTAATCGCTGTTGACCCTTAATGCCATTGCTGCTTATAATCAGCCCAATCACCTTTAATAATGATTTCTGTTTATTAATATGGATATCCGCTTCGTGGTAGGAGCATGACATTACAAGTAGTACAACATGTTAGCATATATTTACCATTTGTAAATTCTACTTAATTTTAATATTAAGGGTCAAACAGCAAGACCAATTTTTTGACAGATTTGTATCCCTGGCAAGGACATCAGATATTTTTCCACATCCTTTTGGATGCAACTGTTCTTTATTTTGCATTTAATTATTAATATGTTTTATCTTGCCCTATTTGTAAACCTCACTAACCTCGCCACCCCCTTCCCACATCCACCACCAACCCTCCAACCGTGGCTGCATGTATCATACACTTGTTTTTTACCGCACAATGATGCATTTTTTTAAGTTTTTGTCAGTTTCTAATTAAGATATTAATATCATGCTGCATCGCATTGTGTATATTTTATTTGGTACTTCCTTCTTGGGTGGGTTAACCCTCCTGATGCATCTTAATCAGCAAGGCCAGTTTGCTCTTGCACTTGACCATGAGGTCAAAACTTTAAAAAAAAATTGGGCATCATATATATAAGGTAAAGTGAAAAGGTCCACACAGAGGGTGCTTATATTTTATATATACACCAGCAAAAAAGTCCTGCAAACTCTTATAGGCCAAGTTGGCATGTCGGCTGGTTAAAGACCTAAAATCTTGTATACTTATAATTAGAACCTGTCAGTTTTTCATAATAAAAACCTGCAGACTCTGTAAAATTATTTTTAATAACTTAAAAGGCATCATATAATTTACATGTCTTCAGAGTCCATAGGATATATGGTGCCATGCAACATTTGATATTTCTGGTTAGTCTATTACAAAATCATGCAAACTTTCACATATGTGTTATTATTTACAGGGATGGAACCATATTTCCAGAAAAAAAAAACAGTCAACCCTTACCCCAATTTCCTCACCTGGCAATTTCCATCGAAATTTCTACCCAAATACCAAACAAAACATTCAAAAACGTCTGCGGTTCCTAGCTTAGATGATCTACTTGTCGGCATTTCAAATTCATTGGCATCGATTCCACCTTCAAAACCCATCAAGAGAATCGTGGCCCCGTGATTGTTTTTTAAGGGTAATTCAAATAAAATAGTGCAAATTTCTCTGCAACATTATTTTTACTTAAATTTTAAGGGGCGGGGCATCGTATGGTTTCCACATATGCATAAGGTAAATAAAATAGTGCAAACTCTCCAGATATTCATTTCAACTGATTATTTAAAGTACATGGCACCACACGATTTCCGTAGGGTAAACAGCCAGATATGATTACAAGGGCACTTCATTACAAAATCGTGAAAAAACTCTCTAGCATACAGTTTGCACGATTTTTAATTTGACTATTTCCGCGTAGGATAAATGGGTTAACGTGATTTTTAGGGTAAACTTACAATAACAAAGTATTCATTTCCCCAATATCTTAGGATTCAATAGAACCATATGATTTTTCACATTTTAAAAAAAATGATAACGTAAAAATCATACGTCGCAAATTTTGTCAAACTCTCCACAGAAATCTCATCCCAAACTCTCAAAACCCTTGTATCCTCCAAAACCGACATAGATCACCTACTAGCTATGCCAAATTGGACGCCACAGGGCATAGTTTCGAACCCCAGCGAGGTAAAGATGGGAGTAAATCAAAATATAACTAAGCTGTAGCCCCAATTTACGCCATTTGAGTCAAAACGTAAGTTTCAGTTTAATGCAAATAGAAATTAAGGATCCGGGGAGAAGGATCTATGATAAATACAATGTTTGAGATACAATTACCAAACGAAAATAAACAGAAGAAGAATAGCAGTCATAATTAATAATACTTACCGAGAAGGGGTTAACTTCTTCTTCTTCAAAGGGATTTGGATCACCACGACGCGCCATTGCCGATGGATCTGCCTTTCCCTCTGTACAATTTGTTGCAGAGCTGCACTGTCTTTCACTGCATTTATTTTGCTTTTGAATGCTTCAACAGTCTTTGCATACTTTCCTCCGAGTCTTCCTACCCCCTTATTAACGATTCGGTTTCTTAACTTTAATTAAGCGATAATTACATGCAGTAAATACGTCCCCTTCGTTATTGATTGGTCTATTGCAACCTTACAACAACCTTTTTGAAAGCGAAAATTCTCTCTTAAAACATACGCTATGGAAATAAAACAAATTTTTAATCTGTAATATTTTTTTCAAGGATTACATTTTTAAACTAAAGAGTTAATTCAAGGTTGTATCCAATCTTGTGAGGTCTAGATTATTAAGAATTTATGATGTTTTCAATGACTCTAGTTTGTTTTTCTTGTAACATATGATGTGAAATATTGGTGTGGGTTAGAAATTAAGAAGAATTTGTGATGTTTTCAATGATTTTAGTTTGTTTTTTTCTTTAAATGATGTGAAATATTGGTCTTGGTCAGAGTTGGAGCATCATTATTTTCACCTAATTTTTTTCACATTTATTTTTTTATATAGTATATTTAAAATTATTTGTGTAGTTATTACATGTTAAAAAATTAAAAATATTATTAAGGAAATCAAGATACAGAGGGCCTTATTTTGATAAACTTGAAATGTTCTCTCATATCTTGGAAAGAAAGAAAGTGGTTTGGATGGAGGGCGCTCAAGGATGGACCTTCTGGGTTGAAGACTATAATGATATTCTACTCTTACTTTACCTAATTCCTTTTTGGTGTTTTTACCCACGAAACTGTCAAATACTTTGATGTTCTATACTATTTTGTAATGTTTTATTTCGTTGTGAACTTGGTGGGTTGAGGCTCTGCCTCTCCCTCTTCGTGATGTAACTCTCCTTTTTTGATCAATCGATTTTTAATTCAAAAAAAAAATATTATTGATATAAAATTATATTTCAAATTAGATTTTTTAATAATTTTTTAATATGAAAAATATCTGAACATTTTGAAAAAATCGTGTGTTAATAATAAGGTTATATTGTATTCTTTCTATTAAAATTAAAATTAAAATTTATGAAATATTACATACAACAATTCTTTTCAAGGTATTTAATTCAATAGATTAGGAAAATACTTGTGTTCAATTTAATATAGCGTGAATTTTTTTTAAAAAAAATATAAAACATTAATTCAATCATTTAAATAGATTCAATATACTTTTAAAAATAATTGGTTTACTAAGATATTAAAAATATTTTTCTATAAGTCAAATTTCCTATGGTGTAATATGACTTTGGAGCAATGAAGTGAAAGTGAAATTCAGTAGTTCACGAGGGTTTGACAAGTGGGGAAATCTAGGTTTGGTTTTCCTTGCTTTTGCAACTAAGGCAAATGTAATTTTGTTGGGAGGTGGATCCCTAATTGGAGGTCCTCAACAAAATTGTTGATTTCAAAATAGGAAATTTCATGAGTTATTATCCCTAGCAATGCTCAAAATAGGTTTTGGAAGTAGAGAGGAAATGAAGAGGTTGGCTATCAAGGTTCTTTGTTGGCTCTTAAAACCAAAGGCATTGTCATGTTGTCAAGCATTATTTCTACCTCAACATATCATTTAAAGGAGAGGGTTATCTTTACAAAATGGTGTGGAAAAAATTGTTATAGAGGACGTATTATGGAGTGGTGAATCCAAAATGTCAACTCGCATGTAAGCATTGGATCTTTGCCCAATAATTACTTTTTGGTTGGATGAGGTAACTCATAGATTAAAATAAAAAAAAAATTGCATTGTAATTATCTCTTGTTCAAAGGAACAAGCTTATTTTGTTTAGGTTGGATCTTGAAATTCAATCCATTTAAACATTGAATTAGGAAGACCCCAACATGAGTTATGTTGCCAAATCTTCCACGTGAATACTAGAAATTAGAGCCTTTGAAGTTAATAGGAGAGGCATTGGGATCCATTATTAAGGTCGATAAAGATTTTGTATAGTGTAAGATGGGAATCTCTATGGCAATTTGTATGGAGTACCTGTCTAGAAGATGGGATATTGGAGGAACTAGAAATTATGTCAGGGGATGGGACTAGAAATTATGTCGAAGGAGGCCTATGACGCACCTGTAAAGATTCTCTCAAGCCATCCAAGAGAGAGGACACTTATGGAAGTTGGAGAAAGTAGTGGGTTCCCAGTGTTGGAAGTTGTCTATGATCTTTTGGGTATTACAAATAGTCACCAATTGCAATCGGGGGTAGACTTCACGTTATTACGGGAGGATCTATTTAAGGAGTGAGGTTTGGGGGAGGATATCTTGGACAAATGAGAATTGGAGGGAGAAGAAAATATAATGTTGTTTGGCAATCTGACAAAGAAAGAAAAAGAGGAAGGTTCACACTACACCCATGTTAAGTTGGGCATCAAACAAACTCTTAGGAAAATCAGATTGTTAGAAAAGAAAAGGAAAATAAAGGAAAATAATGCATGAATTTAGAAGTAAGGATGGTGATGCAGAAAGGAAGTGAAAATAAAAATGTTTTTGAGATTGGGAAAGGGTGGCCGCCTTCCCCAGGGGTCATGAAGATCTTATCATAGAATGTTAGGGGCTTAAACTCACCTACCAAATAATGCTTGATCAATTACAAGATTGAGCTATTGAGAGTAAATTTGATCTTATTTTAAGAAACCAAATTAACCACTATGGAAATCGAAGCTTTTAACAAGAAAGCCAGAAGTTGGAAAGTAGAGCTGGTTCAATCTAAATGGGCTTTTGGTGGCCTAACTATCCTTTGGAACTCTTCTTCAGTAGTTGTTGAGAGTTTGACAAAGGGTAGGCATTGGCTACATTGTAGAGTGAGGGACTTCAACTTTAAAATTTTAGTAGTGAATGTTTATGGCCCCAATTATTGTGTCAAGAAGAGAGAATTATGGGCAGAACTTGATGGATTTATTTTTGCTACCCATCCATCATTTTGTATTTATGGTAGATATTTTAATGCCATTCTTCATCTCTAGGATACGAGAGGGGGAATCCTTAAGTTTAACCAATATTATAGGGATTTTAGTGATTGGGTAGGTAGAGGTAACCTTTTGGGGATTATAAAAGGGAGTGGGTCCTTCACATGGAACAACAAGAAATTGGGTTTTAGAAACATTGTTGAGAAGATGGATAGATTCCTTTTCCAAGGAAATTTGGTCTCCTTCCCCTTTGGAATATCCATTTAAATTTGAAAATATGTAGATGAGGGATCTGACTTTTTTTATTTGATTATCAAATGATGGGGGGGCATTGATTCTCTCGTTCCAAGTTGTTTTGTTTTCTTTTGAATTTGAAACTAGTCAAACTAAAACTATAGTACTGGAACAGGAAACATTTCAAAAGTATTTTGGAGTCTAAGCAAGAGTTGGAGGAGAAGTTAGTGAATCTAAATGTAGTGGTGTTGAAGGAGGGTGTAGGTCAAGAAATATTTATAAGAGAAAAGGCAACAACAAACCTTTTGAGTTTTGGGGATTGGGGGTATGATAACCCCTAATCTCTTTTTGGGGATAATAGGTCATCTTAGCTATGATGCCTGAGAGTATTTGTTTTTTCACTGAGTTGGGGTTTTTAAGGATACTAGATCCCTTCGAGTTTCTACATAAGGTCCATTTTTTTTTCTTTTCACTTGTTTAGGGTTTCACTCTATGGATCCACAGGGTCTTATCAACAAAAGAAAACAAAACAAAAAGGAGAGGGAGATTATAAAATATCTAACCCTAATCTATAATAGAAATAAGAAGAAACTTTAAATAAAGGAAAAGGAAATGATCCTACCTAGAAACTACAAGGATGCCTCTACCCTAATGGGGAACTGGAGTTTTGTATGCATAAACTTAGATAAAATTGATCAAATGCATAGAGCTTTCATAAAAGACTCAAGTACAAGCACTCTAAGAGGCTATCATCATTTGGGTGTAATGACTAAAATGACCACCAAAATGGCCTTTTATAAGCACGATGTGCTAGCATTAGCCTAAGTTTTAGGCATCGAGGCTTTGGGATCATGAGATCCTCGACCATTTTTAGGGCTCTGATACCAATTGTTGGGATTGGAAAGATAAAGTACTGAGAGGGGAGGGGTGAATCAGTACCCTCAAATGTTTTATCACTTAGACCTTTGCAATAGTAGATATCCATTAACTAACTGATTCTATTATTTGTAACATACATTCATATAACTGAAAATGGAAAGTGCATGTAAACAAAACAATAAATCATACATGAAATTAAGTACTCGTGACTCAGATATTTTGGTTACGTAGAAACCCTTGTTAGAAGGTAAAAAGTACGGTGGGGATGACACCCACAAATTCTTCACTACTGCAGTAAATAAAGTATGTCGGTTAAGGCTACAATTGTTGATCACTTCTTATGATCTTACCCTGTTAGGAGTAACAAAAGATCGACTAGATCTACCTTGTTAAAGGATTTTAGCAACACAATCAAGTGTGCACTCAGTTAAGAGATTTACAATAAGATGGTTAAGTCTATTGTGTTAAGAGATTTAAATCTGCTACAATGGATAAATTGATAACAATAAAATATCTGTAAAATGAAAACTCTATCTTGTCTGATTCAAATCTGTAAAATAACAATCAAATATCACCTCATTGTGATGAATGTAACCTTCTATCCTGCTCAGTAGCCTTGTGAGTGTTATGAAAAACTAATTCTACCTCTCATAAACCTTCTGTCATAAAACCCTATGTCTGATCTCTGGATGTCCTTAGTGTGACTACTACTTCATGATCATTGTACATAATGACATATTTACAATTAAATATAAAACAATCATGACCTAATTAGGGTTACAATATCTTAGAAAACCTAAGATCAATGGTATACAAAAATAACCTAGATCTACCATTATATAGGAATCACCACAAAAGTTAATGATTACATCTATATTAAATATGTCTCAATCTTGGTAAATTGTTTATATAATCAGTGTAAACCATTTGCATAGATATATGTGTCATTCTTGATTACTATGCCATTTCATGTTTTGCTCAGTAATCATTGCATTCATTGTTCGGTAAATTACTGATACTCGGTGTGTATGAATGCTCAATGATCACTAGATGGGTACTCGGTAAATTCCTAACACTCGGTAAGTGTGCTCGGTCAAACTTGTATTCAGTGATCTGAAAGTTCTGCCTTATCTTTCCTCGGTGTAAAGGCTTTGTCTACTTGATCGACTGACTTGTTGTCTCCTTATACCAACCTTTACTGACTCAATAACTTATTGATACTAATGACAATCCATTAATGCTCAAATAGAGATAACATAGGGGTCTCATGACCCCTGAAAGCCTAAAAGGATTCTAAGAAGGACTTTATTTTAAAAATGAAGAGGACTTTTAGACTTTAGGGATCAGGGGTCATGATGACCTCAATCTCTCTTGAACCCTTGAAATTCTAAAAGTCCAAAAACACTAAAATAAACCATGGAAGAAAACAAAATTGACATGGGTTGAGGAAAGCCTTGCCAAATGAGTATCAAAGTATAAAGAATCTCTTCAAAATTTGATTTCCCTAATACTGAAGGCAACAAAATCCCCTAAACCTTGACAATAAAAAGGGGCCAAACAATAAACAAATGCAAGGAACAAAAAAAGAAGAATGGGTCCCCACTTGTGCAAGTGGTCGAGTGGGGAATGAGTTGAGAAACACAACAAATCCAACATGAAAGTTACAAACAAGTATGCTAGATAAAAGAGACATAGATAGATCACTAACCAAATTTCAGTATTAGTAAGAAGTTATGTTATGTTGGATGGCCATATGATAGGGCAATTTTTGAATGTGTCAATGCAAGTAGAAAATATAGATAGTCGCATGATAGGGTGATATTAGACATGCATTGATGTGAGTATAAAAATCTAGATAGTTGTATGATAGTGTTACTTTGATTACTTCGATATGAGTAGTAAAGATTAGATATTCATATGATAGGGTGAGAGATTATGAGAATGTCAGTACAAGTAGCAGTGCTAGATAGTCATACGATAGTGTGAAAGATGTGTTGGCATGTGTAGCAAAGCTAGATGCTCGCATAATAGGGTGAAATATTTGATAGATAAGTGGATTAGCTTCCACAAAATCAAACAAATAGTTTTTAAAAAAATAGGAAAGCCTCTAACATAGAGACGATTAGATAATAAGACAACCAAATAATAAGACATAATATCCCCCCCTTAAAATGGAATTTGTTGCTCAAATGAGAACATGAGATATTCTAAGGAGAGAAAGAGACATTGTGGCATGTCAATATATGATATGTTTTAATGGAATGTCACCCCACAACAAGTAACACATGATATCCACAACATCTAGACAAGAAAGAAGAGATTGGGGGATAAGAGTGATAAATATATATGATATAAGACTTTTTATGAGTATTTCATCAAGGCTTATATGTTTTTAACCTAAAGAAGAACACATGAAGAAAAAATATATATATTTGGGTCAACGTGGAGGAGAAACCTAAATTCTCCCAACACTTTGCATTGTCTCCAAATTTTGAAAGTCGGTCTACAACAAATAGAAGAACATAATAACAAATGGAAGAAGTTTTACAATAGATAACCCTCTATTTCTAGGCACCTATAGAGTGTAGTGGTCCTCTAGAGGGGAACAACATTAAAATAAAATCACAAGGGAACATAGATAGGCACACTCTAATCTTTATATGTAAAAGCGAGTATTACCTTATAGTTTGTCTATAAATAGGTCATCGTCCTCCCAATTTTGATCATATGGAGAGGAAGTTGAGACTATAATGGTATGGTTTCTACAAAATCCATGGGAACCCCACCTATATCTAAAGCCAAGGATGAAGCCACTTTAACATCCTCATCTAATAGCTTGACTGAGGTGAGTGTGAGGGATCTTGTGAAGATCACCACCAATACCAGAATCTCCTTAAGAGAGCCAAACATACATGCCTCATAGGATGCATGTAACTCTACCTATGGTAATGATAAAGAAGGCACCCTATTGACCTCTACAAAAGGGGTGGTGATGAACTTGGGAGAAGCTAGATCTTGCACCATTGTAAGGACAAAAACTAAAAGAGGATCAACTAGAGCAGAATTATAATGGCAATACTCAAGTATGGGCCATACTTGAAGTTTCTTTTAATAGATCAAGGGGAGATCCTCTTATCCACTATAGTTGGACATAACATCTCAAGAAGGCTAGGATATAAATTAGGAGATGATTTAGGTGTGGGCTAAGAGGACATAACTACATTAGACATGAATTGTATATGCAACATGTTTAGGAGTGTAGGTAGAGGTGGGATATCAAGAAAGGATGTGATTAATAAGGGTTCTTGAGAGGGAAAATAAATACTTTGACCCACTTGGCATGGGGCCTGATGTTTACCCCTAGACTAGTATAAAGTGAGGCAAAGGATGTGGATAGATGAGGGATGAAACTAGAAATAGTTGAGATAGTACATGAAATGGGAGTGGAAGCATGAACAACATGCATTGGATCCAAGGACTTGATCTCTACCTTATCCCACCTTCACGGAATCCTAAAATTATAGGGCTTTATCTCATCGATGACACTTATACTCATGCACAATTTAGTTTTTACATAGGTTCAAACCAGAATGAGAGGTATGCAGAGGCCTAATGGCATCCTACTATGTTGGAGAAACCATTGATGACATGATTGGTAAAGAGGACAACCATATCAATGTAGTAAGAGGTGTTACTAATGAGGAAACTATGGGTTCAACCATGGGTGCCCTTCCCCTTTCCATCTTATGTGCAACATGAGGAACATGGGGCACCCTTGAAGGTTGAGGGGCAAGTGCCACATGAGAGGGAGAATTTGTGGTGATCTCTTACCCTTATTGTAGATGGTAGGGTGATGAATGTATACAAGGATAAAGATGGGGAAAGGTGGGAGAGCCTTGGACTTAGGTAGTATGGTTGCATTTCCTTTTTCTACACTATGCCACAAACGTGGGAATATAAGACATCATTGAAGGTTGTAGCATCCTTGGTGGGCAGGGAGACTTCTCCTAGGACACACACTTACCCTATGTTATTGACAAAGAGGGGACAACAGGTGAAGCATGCCAAGCCATAGAGGAGGGATAAGGAAAAAAAATAGGAGGGGGATAGGTGCTATAGACTTGAAAGATAGTTCCCCAACTTTATACTTTTAATAGGTAAGAAATGATACATCCTATTGGGGATACAAAAGCATTACCAAAGTGGGCCAAAAATAATATCTTTGATCATGTGGAAGGTACCCTCATGGGATAACTTGAGACACTTGTGCACTAGAGAGGGGACAACTCCCATGGATGAGCAAGGGAATGCCTAGCTTTACCTAAAAGAGGTTTGACTCTAGTATGATAATCAAGGTCATGAACACTCCCTTGGGTCTCACCTAGATTATCAAGTTAGTCGATCCTAAAGGGGGAAGTGAGAGTTCATCATGGGTTTTGATAGTTATTGATCACTAATCATATTGCATGCAATTTAGCCCATTTAAAAAGGCCATCTTCTTCATGAAAACATACATGTGGCACGTAGGGTCAACCACCATGCATCTAAAGGTGATCCTATTAATCAAAATTGGGATATAGAGAGGAGAGGTATTTCCATTGTAAGGGGCATTGAGAGGGGTGAATGGTATGTTCATGTCATGTGGTGCACACCTTCTGATTAGGTGGTGATATGGGAGTTATTGTCACCATGTTAATGAAGGGACTATCACTCAACAAAGGGGGAGATAATGAGGATGTAGAGTTAAAATTTACATAATGTGGGAGAAAAGGATTAGTTTAGATTCAAAGCTCGATGTTCACTTTATCGATTTACTTAATTGTCTTTTTCTTCCTCTTGTTGACCTAGATGGCACCACTATATATGTGGTATTGGACTAGATGTCAAATACTCACACAATACTTAGTGTCATGGTTAGGCACATGATGTATTATAAAAACTTTGACCCATCATGCAAACGAGGGAATGGGCAATTATCCAGAAGAGGTTGAGTCTCTAGGAGAGTCACTGAGTTATCTTTTAACAACTTTTGTAGAATGGTCACATAAGAATCATCCAACTTAGTGAATATCCAACTCCATTTATGTTATGTGAAAAAGTAAATTATCTTCAAGGTTTGTGGGAATTAAATGACACTAGCCACAACCTCATTCTTTTGGGACCCACCCAAGCAAGATGTTCATACATAGGTATTGAAAGAAGAACATCCAAACTGAGCCATGTCATGCTAATAATTTATCAAAGAACTACAAATACTTGTAAAATTAGGGTACCAATTCAGAGAAACCTTCTCCCTAAGTGTTGGTTGTAGATTCTCAATGAACATCCTCTAGAGATCACCGTCGAGCAAGGCATAGGGGGCTTTCATGGAAATAGACTAGTACCTTGAGATAAAGTCATTATCTTTTCATTTAGCTTTTGTTTGCAATGAACAAGGTTGAAAATAGTGACCTCACTGCCTATGTTAGCCTAGAACCAAGTAAGAAAAGAATTCATAAATTGATTAAAAGTGTCAATAGAATAATCTAGAATGGAGCTATACCATTCTATAATGGTTCCTTTTAGGGATTGGGAGAATAGCTTGAGCAACACATTGTTAAGAATATGGTAATCATTGTAGAGTAAGAAAAGAATTGATGTGGAGACGTGGGTACCCATCACCATTGTATCTTTTAAACTTTAGGGATTTGACACCTTTTGGTAGTAGAGTACTTATAAATCATATGGAAAGTGGACTGCAATGATAATACAAAGTAAGGGAACTCTAATTAGTCACCTTAGACAAGTTCACAAGTTGTTGTTGCAATTGATCCATATTTTGCAATATGACCTATTGAAAATATGATTGCAAGGGAGGGGAGGTGGAGGCACATTACCTCAGCCACAAAGGGGGAGTATAGGATCAACTAACACCTTTACTAGACCTGATACTAACACTAATATTTTGATAATTATATTCCAAAGGGAATTTATTCACATTAACATTAGGTCCTATGTTACTAGATAATGTGTTAATATTAGGGGTTGACTCCACCATATGCATGGACACCATGGGACTAGTGATGCCAACCTATGTACCAATGGCATTGGATTGAGTTTCTTGGGTGTTTGGTGGAGGGAGAGATACATGGGTACCTACTATCTATCCTCATTCCATTGGCACCTTGAGGCCTTGTTTATCCAAGATTAGTAATTCTCTCAAATTGTTGATAGTGGACGTAACTTCAAAATAAACTTCTTAATTTTTGAGAAATTCTTTGAAGTTACTTTGGTTCTCCTCAAGAGGTTGAATCTAGTCAAATGACACAGTGAGAGTAGGCTCATGATCTACTATGGGAGAAGATTTTGTAGGAGAGTTTGTTGGAGTAGAATTCTTTGACCCAGATTTTTTTAGAATTGTTAAGTTCCAATATTGGGCCTTTGAAGAAATGTGATCGAAAAAGTTCACTAGGATCCACGTTCCTAGGAAATATTAGGGTCAACCTAGTTGGAATGTACTAGTTTATTGGAATACTAGGTCTTGAAGATCTTCTCATGATAGTTCCCAAAGTGATCTTGGTCACAAAGCTCATAGAAGAATTTCACAACATCAATACATGGACCTTGAAGAGAATTGAAGCTTAAAAGAGTTCGTGTTAAGCTCACCAAAATGTGGAGAAGGGAATTTTTGACCCTTGGAATTGATGAAACCCTAAGTAATGAATTGACCCTTGCTCCACCTCACTTCTAGTTCTCTGGTGAGTTAGGGTGATTAAGACAACTTAAAAGACAAATATATGTATTAGGACTTAAATGGAATGTGACACTAAATAAAGGAACTATATTAACTATGTTATTCCAACTCATAGAAATATTTTGATGATTGAAAATGAAAGAGCTTACTACTGAGATTAACTACTAGGCGCCACAAGCTCACTGGCTCAAACACTTGTGTGAAACAAGGATGACAATGTGGGTGTAGTATGTCCATGTGACATGCTTTCTTCCTATACAAATAGAGTATGAAGGATAAGCTAGAAAATTGAGACACCGACTAAGAAAAATAGAAAATGAACTAGATTAATAAATGAGAGTAACAATATGTAATTATATTATGGAAATAAAGAAAATAAAGAGGATAAAGAAAGTTAATATGCTTATGACAAAGGTGGTAGGAGATTCTTAAGAGTTTCTCCACTTCTTCCTTCTTGAAAACTTGAACACATAGAAATAATTAAAAAATGTTAGAGTTGTTTAGAGACTTGTCTTAGTCAAAACCTTGCTTTGGTGTTTTCACCTCAATTGCAACTGATAAATAGAAAATTGGTGATAAGTTACCAAGAGATAATAGACAATAATAATAAAAATAACAAGACAATAATACTATGATATGCTAAACAAAACAAACTAGAATGGAGTGATAAAATCCCCTTCAAAGCCACAAGGGAAGAGCTTAATCAAGTGAAGGTGAGGCAACATAGGTGATGGAGTCCAGATGCTAAGTGTTGAGCTATTGTGCAATAAAGTTGTCCAAGATGCAAGCACAAGCTTGATGAAGTGTGTTGAAACTATGGAAAATGCCTAGATAGATTGTGAAAATGTCCAAGAGGCCCAAAATGCAGGCTAAGAATGAAATTTCAAACTAGTAAAAAAAATCTCAATGTTGGTGGGTGGTTGTAGGAGGCGTTACACTATATGGGTGGAAATTTTAATGTCTCGATGACTCATTACACATCTGTATATTTGTGGGATGAGTGCACACCACATAAACATCTTTGCACTACACACGCATCATGTACCAACCAAGACACATGGTCATGAATCTTGGCAGAAATGGACAAGGGATATAGAGGGACATGGAGTCTTATGTGGAATTTCATTTTCTGCTAAGGTTGGAGCATTGCATAATGGTAAATTATGCTAGGTGAAATTTTATGACACTACATTAACTTATTGGTTTGTATGTTTCTTTTGTTAGTTTTCTTAAATTATTCCCATAAGTTAAGTATGATGTGAACATTTAAACTATATATTCTCATTTTAAAGAATATTTGTTAAAGTATCTATAAATATAGCTTATTGAATTATGTCATAAGCATTTTTATAAATTTTCTGACTACTTTAAATTTTCTATAAGCTTATTTGTTTATTCATTTTGTTACATATTTATTCTTAGTTTTTTCCTCCATAAAATGTGAAAAAATTCATGAGAATCTCATTAATATCAATAAAAATTACATTTCAGGGATGCACGATATCCCAAATTATGTCATATATTAGCATATATCTATTATGTTTTGATCAGTGTCCTATATACACTATTCCTAAATGATACAAAAAAGGTATTCTACCCTTTAGTGACTGTAAATACAAAAAAACTAGAAAAATAGCTCAAGACTATAGTAGTTAGTCATAGTGTATGGTCTACTTGAGACATCCAAAAAAATCACCATCAAAGAAACACATACCACCCACCATCAAGGTACTCATATATGTTCTAGGATAGACAAGGCCATCAAAAGTAACGTTAAAGTGAGATGAGTCAAATGACACCCAAGAAAAAAATATTATCACTCCAAAAGCCTATTCTTCATCATAGAGCCCCTCTCCAAAAATAAGATCCATGAAGTCATCAAGCCACCATAAGTTCTCCCATTCCTTCAATCCAACCCATTCCTCAACAAACCCCTCCCAATTTCTACCCACCTTCTATGACGAACTAAGGCATACTCCTCCATATTGAGGAATGGTTGTTTTTACACCTCAATGCCCTACCACATATTTTCAATATCATTTGGCTAGGGTAGACCAACTCTTAGTTTAGTTAGAACTATAATGTTTATATCATCCACTAGGAAATCATCTTTTAAGACCTCGTAGAGGGATCTAGTATGTCTACCTAGGTCCAAAAGAGAGGCTAGGAACCAGGATGTAGTATTGGAATTGACTATGTATCTATTTGTTAAGGAAATTAAATCCCTTCCCGAGACCATACAAATGGCCTCATTAGTTATTAACCCTAGAATCTTGTTGATTGGTGAAGTCAGAGATCATAGATTATACATAGGAAAGTCATTTTTTACTTCTCACAATAGAGGAAAATAGGGGTTTCAATCCTAACCAAGACATAGAGATCCTAAAGAAATGAGTGAATAATGCCTCCTACAACTTGTTATCCAAACTTTTCCAAAATTTTCAATTTAGCACTTGAATTTATAGGCTCAAATGGATATCCACATGAGTGCTTGGTACATAGGCTTCTACAAATGAAATTAATATGTACATTTGGGAACCCATAGAACTTTTCTTTGGTGATCTTAGTGGGTTGTCCAACTTACATCACCTGCCAAGTGTGTTGTAGATAAGACTCTTCCCAAACCTAGAATCATGTTGTAGCACCATGTGATCACACTTTCTAATGGGAATTAAATTGTCTCTTCCACTAGATGATAATGCATTGTTATTCCATAATTCCAATCTTGATTCCCAATAAGGCGACTTATCTCCTCTATATTTACTACATGATATCTATATGATTGTTTATCTCCCGAGATACAGTGTTAGGTTAGGAGCTTAGTAGTGTAGTTTGTGTGTTAGTTTAATAATTGTTTTATCTTTTTAATTACTCATTATTTTGAGTGTCCCAATTTCTCTAAAACACATTCCATTAAGAGCTAAGTTTTCCAACTCACCAACTTGTTTATTCGCTTCTTTGAACATGTGGTTGATTATGAACTCTTCAAAGAGGTTGAGAAGGTGTAGGATTCTATCTAGCATGACCTTTAGATTTTATTTAGATAACAAATATTTTCTTATTTCATGTAGTCCCTTTGATTTATATCTTATCTAATTCAAGGTCCTTGCATAGAAGCAATCTATGCATGAACGTAGTGAATTCAATAATATTGTTAGTATCTTCGGCCAAAGGAACAACTAATCTATCTACATACTCACCATACCCATTTTGATAAGGCACCTAACACTTGAGGGTCCTAAATTACCCCTCAAGGCACCATCAAAGTTCAATGTATACCATCTATGATTTGGTCTTTGCCAGTTTTTCCATGCTCTTGCTATGTTTAAATCCCATACCATGTATCCAATGTATGTTGGGATGCACAATCCATGCCATTATAATCTCATATGCCCATCACATTTAGTAAATGTGCCTCTTTGTTTACTATTATTTTGTGCTCTATCTATGGCTTCTTCCACCATTGTAACATCAACCTTATTTTTGAAGGAGGATGTTTGTTAGCATTATGGTTTGTGTTGTCATTGATGTCAACTTCTGGTGTGGCATTAATATCATCTTAATGAGATTAATGAGATTAATGAGATTAAGAAGACAATTTATGAGACTGGGAAGAGGTTACTGAGATTGAGATCGATGAAGAATATTTGAGGAATAATGACTTAGGAAGATTGTGACTTATCTAATAGATAAATGTATGATAGATAAAACCATATAATAAAGAGTATTTGAAGATCTTATTGAAGAATTCTTTGAGATGATGCCTACTTTCAAATGTGGAAGTAACAACTATTTGATGTGAATTTTGTATTATCATGTGTGTATGTTCCTAAATAAATATTTCATGTACTGTTTGGATGACAATAAGTTTGGTTGTTAGGATGGTTTGGAAAAGCTTAAAGAATGACTTGCATTGCACCACAATGGGATTTAAGGGTAGGCAATTTTGTGGACTTGGTTAGATGGATCATGTGGTGTTTTAGTTTAGATATCACTTGATGGTTTCCTCCGTAGGTGTAGTTTTGTTATCATATGCAATATTTGGTTGTTTGTGTTAGCTTTTGGTTGACTCGTCTATTTGCAGTAACTTGATTCAAGTAGTTTGGGTCTAGGTGAAGGTTAGAGGAAGTAATAAGAAACTTAAGATGCTTTCGGTATGGTGTTTTGTGCTTTGAATCATGCTACATGATTTGGAGGGTGTTTTGGGTTGATCGATAACCTAGTTTTAATCAATTTTTAGAGGTTACTTTTGGGTTTTCTTTGGAAGATGTTTCAATGCACATGGTTAGATTATATTATTTGGATAAGAACTTTTACAATGTATTTGAGTCCTCTTTATTTCTTGGAGTGGTCTACATTGAATATTTTGTTCAAGGTGGCCAACCTTGTATTAATAATATCTACTTTCACATGGCCAATCTTGTTGATGGCTTCAATGGAAAAATATCTATATATTCTGAGGTAAAGGAATGTGAATGATATGAGGGAATGATAAAGCTATGAATTTTATATTATTCAAGTGAAAATTTGAATCTATGCAAACAAGGTAGAACTAAGGTGCTTAGTAAATAATCACACTAGAAGGTCATTTTAGTGAATCAGAAAATTTAATTTTTATCTTTAATGAATTAGTGAGTTTCTATTGTATTTTTATTCGTTGAGGATTAGTGTAATCCTTTATAGTGTGCCTAAATTGGTAGGGATGGTGAGTTCCTTTTCTTCTATCCTAAAATAATATAATTAGATATTTATGTATAGTGATAACATTTCTCACTGTGGTTTTTCCTATATTGGGTTTTCCACGTAAATTTGGTGTTCATATGTATTAATGTGTATTTGTGATCATTAAGTTTTCTTTTTCTAATTGGTGATTGAATTAATTTTGGTTTAAGATAAATTTTTTGAATTTATAATTATTGTGATTCACCCTCCCTCTCAGCACCTAGTTGTGTTCAACAATTTATATCAAAGCAAGCTTCCTCTCTGTGAAGCTTAACCACTTTACGTAGATTTGAAATTACTAGTGAGTAGAGTACCAAGGTACCTAAGTTTGATGAAATAAGATATGCCTTTTGGAATGAGCTAATGGAGTCTCATTTGGACTCACTATCATATGGTGTTCTTGATGCCATAAAAAATCAACATGATTCTGCAAAAATAAGCACTCTCAATACTCTGGAAGAAATCAAGGCACATGAGAACAATTCAAAGATAAGAAATGCAATTATCAATAGCTTGGGTGATTTAGATTAATTGAAAGTCACTGGTTGCAAATCTAAATTTGGTGTATGGGAAAATCTTTCTAGTATTTATGAAGGAAACAAGAAGATCAAGAAGATCAAGCTGCAGAATCTAAAGCACGAGTTTGAAACCTTGATGATGTTTGGAAATGAAAACATTGAAGGCTATATACATCGAGTAAATAAAGTCATCGAATTCATTAGAGGATCTAGTAGAATTCTTGAAGATAATAAGTTGGTACTAAAAGTACTAAGGACAATGAAAAAACCTTGTTGATTGATAAATAGTAGAGTCATGGTATAGATAACTATACTTTGAAATAATTATATGGTGTAGTCACTGCATTCGAGCTATCAAAACTTGAAGAGAACTATTGTAAAAAGAAAGATGCTACTTTTAGAGCTACTCAAAACATAAAGGAAGATACTAATTTAGATGAAGAGACAAACTTTGTTAGAAATCTAAAGAAAGCATCTAGAAAATATAAAGGTACGTTTCCATTTAAATGTTTTAATTTTGGTAGAGTTGGACACTCTATTGCTAAATGTCCTTTTAGAGAAGATAGAAAGAAATTTAATGTTGATGAAAAGAACAAAACTATTAGAAAATCTAGTAGAAATGGTAGACAAGATGACAAAGATAAGAATTATTGCAAAATGGAATCTCATTCATTAGAGGATGAAGATGGAAATGATTCAAATGATGGGGTGTTTTTCTTGGCAATCAAGGATGAAGACAATGTCATATTTTAAGGACAAAATACTACTTTGAACACAATAGAAGAATCCAGATCTTAAATTATTGAATTTGGCTACTCAAATCACATCACTAGAGACAAAAAGATATTTTTATGTCTGGAGAGCTATGAAGGAGGATTAGTCTCATTTTTTGACAAATTCTAATCACCTATTTGTGGTAATAAGACTATTTCTACTGATGATAAACATAAAGCTAATAATGTTACCTATTGTATCGTCTTAAAATGGAAGCACTTCCATGATAAGAGCATTTAGCCCTCTGAGTGAGTGGTCTGGGTCATGTCAAGCACCTTGAATCAACCCTTTGCTTGGATTTGACTCGTTCTCCTCATTCTGCTTCTATCTGTCCCTGATTTCAATATATTTTTGTATTTACTGGCATTCTGGGCTAGGGTCTTGAGGTTTTTGACCTCAAGGTCAAAGTTGACCTCAACTCTGACCTAGGTCAAGGTCAACCTTGAACCTGACCTAAGGTAGAGTTGACCTCATCCCTGACCCCCAGTTTAGATTTCAAATTCCCATGATTTTTGGGTGTCGGGTTTCAGAGATATTTGTTTTCCTGCCTTTGAGTCGGCCATTTCAGGTTTCAGAATGGTAAATCCTCAAATTGAATTTAAAGTGGGTCCATTTCTTGGGGTTAAGGTTAATTGGGATTTAATTCTCCAATGTCGGCCTTCTCTAGAGGTTTGTGCCCTAGTTCACTATAAAAGGAGGCCTTCCTCTCTTGTTTTGATCATCCATCATTCACAAGCCATCAAGTTCTCAAGTATTTCATCAAGCACTTTCAAGGAAGCATTCAAGTCCTCTTCTCCATCCAAGTTCTCCATTGAAGATCAAGGATTCAAGCATTCAATCCTTTGAAGGGATTTGGTTCAAGCATGCAAGATTCATCATTCAAACCCTAGATCTAGCCATCATGATGGTGTGATCTTCCTTCAACATCCTTTGTTCATCTTCTAGATCCATTCATTCTTCTATCAAGGTGGATTCTAAGCATACAAGCATGGAGGTTTTGTATTTACTTTCATGGTTTTGATTTACATTATTGTGTTCAAGCTTTCATATCAATATATTTGTTTACATTCAAAATACAATTGCATATCTGTCGAATTGCATAGCTTCATTGTTAGATCTACTTCTACTACTTGATAGCATTCTTATTTCAATTTTAATATTAAGGTTGATTCCAAACCGAGGTTTGACCAAGGCAAACCCCTCAAACAAACAACAAAAACCCTCTTTTTCTTGTAGGTGCAGGTGCGAAACTTCAGATCTGAGATCAGATTTGGATACCCTTTTCGGTGAACTTCTGAGATCTACTAACAAAGTCAAAATTGACCTTCAAATAAAGAATGTAGCCTTTGACCTTTTATGAGGGTTAAAGACTACCTGCTGTCAGAAAGATAAAAGATTTCTGGGTTTTCTTCGTCTCGGCATTTCCAGTCCAAAATAGGTTACATAATTGCCTGAAAGTACACACAGACATAAAAAATTGGCATTTTCTAGATTTGCCCTATTTTGAGGTTAGTACTTGTATTTCAATTATTTTAGATTTCAAGCACAATTGTACTATAGGGAAATATAAGGTTTTCTCTCTCTTTCATGTTCTCCATAGATTGATTCGATTGTATATTAACCTTTTTGGTTGATCAAATTTGATCTCTTCTTTGGGAATTTGGATTTAGGAGTGGATCTCATATTTCCCCCATACATCACATTCAATAGAGGTGATTCCATTTTTACCTCTATTCATTTTGGTCAACCCGACAAGCTTACTCTCTTTCTTTTTGGTGTTAGATTTCCCTTTGTCTTATTGTGTGTGTTCACCTTCACTATTCATTTTGGTGAACCCGACATACTTACTCTCCTTTATTTTGTGGAATTAGATGCCCTATTGTGTTAGATTTTAGATCCTTTCTTGCATTTAGATTAGATCTAGTTTATGCTCTTGCATTTTAAATTCAAAAATACAAAAAAAATTATATATTCAATAAAATACAAAAATATTTCACTTTCTATGGAGATTGTTAAGATGCTTTCATGTGTAGTCATGTTCCTTATTACCCTTCTTTTAGCATCTCTTTATAATACCCATGATGTTTATGAGAGTATCATTCACTTCATGATGTTGATGACCCTTCACTTTGCTCTTGCCTATGCTTTTGTGAAGTTGACTGACACTAGTTTGCCGACATTCAAAAATTTTATTAAAGATTTATGTGGTAGCCTTATTCATCTTTTGGATTATGTGAAGAATTTGGTAGATGATACACCATCTCCTAATCTTCCTAATCCTAATCCTATCAATCCTAATCCTAATCTTATCAATCCTAATCTTCCTAATCTAATACTTAATTCTCCATCTGTTCGTCCTCACTCTTCCTGTACTTATGATGAGATTCAAGCTATAGTTCAGGATGTGAATGTGCAAGATTTATTTGATTTACCTTCTCCTCTGATTCATGATGATATTAAAGGAAAGGGTAAAGAAACTTCTTCAAAACCTATTATCCCACCTTATACAACCTTTACTCATGAACATGATAAACAATCAACTCCTGTAGAAGCTTTACATAATATGTACACTACCAGATATAATATGGTGACTAAACAAGGTTATAAAGGTTTAGGGCTTGGAGTTAATGAGCATGGTATTAGGTTTCTAGTTCATATACACCCTAAACCGGATATGCATGGTGTTGGTTTTTCAAAATCTCAAGTCAAGGTAGGTGATGTTGATCGTCATCCTCCTCTTCACATTCTTCTCCCCACACCTATCTTAGATAACCCTAATACTCGTCAAGAAGTGGCTAAGAAGGTATATGTTGAGCTAATGAATTCCAAGAAAGAAATCTTTAGACATATGCCGATAGATGCTTTATACAAATACAAATGTCCTTTTCATTATAGAAACACACATTTACTCATTGATTGTAAACATTTCAAGTTATATGTTAGAGAAAGAGCTACTTTAGGAATTATATCTCACTCTCGTGTAGTTTTACAATTCCTTCACAATTTTGATATAGGGGATTCCCCTCCTTCAGATATAATGTAGATGTTCTTCCCCTCTTGTCTCATGACTGGGGGGAAAGAGGTGTATCTTCATCCAGTCTCCTAGGATCCATTAGGTCTTTTATTAGGGCTTAAATGGTATTCTTTCCCTCCTATTTTTCTATGGTTTTAATTATCCACATAATCTATTTTCCAAGATATCTTTTCTAGGACATGTGTTTTGCAAAGATATCCCTTGCCTTTCATCCCTGAGGGGCAATGTTCTTTCTTCCCTCTCTTTGTCTAGGGAACTTCTTTCCTTAGCCTAGTGGTATTTGTTTATATTGAAATATTATTTCATCGTATTGACAAATGTTTTGACTGTGGATAACATTCTTATATGAGAAGTTGTTGTCCTAAGTCATCACTTCTTCTCTATTTTGCAAATTATATTCTTTATAAACTCTCACCCTTGCTTTGATGTTAGAGTTGTTTCCCTCGTTTCAAAGATTCCTCTCCCTCTTGTTTGCAGGGGGCTTGATGATTGAATCTTTGTTCCCACCTTTTGAAAATGATATTTTATCTAGAGCACTCCTCTTTGGTGGGGGTCTTCTTGATAAGATCTCTTTCATTTGAGGATCCTTTTCCATGAGTGACATATCCTTTTCATGATTATCTATATTCTTGGATGTAGGGATCAATATCCCTCGCTAAGAAAATGGTGCACATTGTTGTAAACAGGATATCTCCTTGCATTATGAAGTAGGTATCCTCTTCCATCTTTGTTCCTACACTTGGGGGGCAAGGATCCTTTCTCCTTATTTTCTATCTTTTTGGGATTCACCTCTTTCCTTGGTTAAGCAGTATCTATCTATTATGTGATATCCAATCATACATGAAAATTTTGGTTTGCATTGAGGACCTATCCTTGATAACAACCTCTTTTGTTGTTTGACATTGGGTTTCCATGGTTGATATATCTCTCACCTTGGAAACTGAATATTGTGCTATCTCTCATAAGGGTTACTTTTTTTTTTCACTTCTTGCATGATATTTCTTTGCATTCATCCCTTCCATGGCCTCATAGGAGTTGTGACCTTCTTGGCTTGGACTGGGTGTTGTTTGTGGATATTTTCTTGATGTTGAATAAGGATTTATCCTTATTCTTTCCTTTCCTTAACATGACAAAATAGTATGTTTTTGCCATATTAAGGAGGGGGGCATATATAGGGTCTCCCTTGTACTATAGTTTTTAATTTTTACATGCTAAATCTTGGAAGGTAACACACATAAGTTTCTAAATCCTGATAAGACATGAATCTATATGCTAAATATTGGAAGGTAACGCACATAAGTTGCTAAATCTTGAGGAGACATGCATTTTTCAAAAAAATTCAATATGCTAAATCTTGGAAGGTAACACACATAAGTTGCTAAATCCTGAAGGGACACGCATTTCCAATTTCAAATATGCTAAATCTTGGAAGGTAACGCACATAAGTTGCTAAATCCTGAAAAGACACGCATCTATATGCTAAATCTTTCAAAGGTAATGCACATAAGTTGCTAAATCCTGAGGAGACATGCATTTCATATTCATAGTGATACAAGAAGGTAGATCTATGGGTATTCCAAAAGCTATCAGAAGACACATTACAATTGCAAGCACAGTTTATGGGTTAACCTATTGGGATCTCCCTCCAGGGTGATTCGTGGTAAGGTGGCCATCTTACTATGTGAGGTAATCACTCTTTTCCCTTTCTCTCTTTTCACTTTCATGCTAGTAGGACTGGATCATGAAGCTATGTTATTTATAGTGTTGCTCTTGTCTTTCTTATGTAATCACTTATTCTTTTATGATAGCTTTCCAAATATGATATTAGTATGAGAAATTTTTCTTAGTAAGGTTTATTGTGCTAGTTGATTTGGGTTTGCTTTAGTACTAACCCCTCTTTTTTTGTGTCTTTTTCCCTTTTGTTTTTGCACCCTCGTGCACATATGTTGAGTTAGAATCCTTAGCTTGGGGGCTTGTGTCCCTAACTAAGTGTCATTCTATTTCATTTTGAATCCACTGGGATCTCTTCTCCTTCTCCTTTACTAAGAGTTTGCATCGAATCCATACTCTTGCTAAAGTGGGGGCTTAATGTATCATCTTAAAATGGAAGCACTTCCATGATAAGAATGTTTATCCCTCCGAGTGAGTGGTCTAGGTCATGTCAAGCACCTTGAATCAACCCTTTGCTTAGATTTGACTTGTTCTCCTCATTCTACTTCTATATGTCCCTAATTTCAGTATATTTCTATATTTCCTAGCATTCTGGGCTAGGGTCTTGAGGTTTTTGACCTTAAGGTTAAAGTTGACCTTGAGGGTCAAAGTTGACCTTGACTCTGACCTAGGTTAGGGTTGACCTTGACCCTAACCTAGGGTAGAGTTGACCTCATCCCTAACCCCCAGTTTAGATTTCAAATTCCCATGATTTTTGAGTGTCAGGTTTCAGAGATATTTGTTTTCCCGCCTCCGGGTCAGCCATTTCGGGTTTCAGAATGGTAAATCCTCAAATTGCATTTAAAGTGGTTCCATTTCTAGGGGTTAAGGTTAATTGGGATTTAATTCTCCAATGTTAGCCTTCTCTAGAGGTTTGTGCCCTAGTTCACTATAAAAGGAGGCCTTCCTCTCTCATTTTGATCATCCATCATTTACAAGCCATCAAGTTCTCAAGAATTTCATCAAGCACTTTCAAGGAAGCATTCAAGTCCTCTTCTCCATCCAAGTTCTCCATTGAAGATCAAGGATTCAATCATTCAAGCCTTTGAAGAGATTTGGTTCAAGCATGCAAGATTCATCATTCAAACCTTAGATCTAGCCATCATGATGGTGTGATCTTCCTTCAACATCCTTTGTTCATCTTCTAGATCCATTCATTCTTCTATCAAGGTGGATTCCAAGCATACAAGCATGAAGGTTGTGTATTTACTTTCATGGTTTTGATTTACATTATTGTGTTCAAGCTTTCATATTAATATATTTGTTTACATTCAAAATACAATTGCATATCTATCAAATTGCATAGCTTCATTGTTAGATCTACTTCTACTACTTGATAGCATTCTTATTTCAATTTCAATATTAAGGTTGATTCCAAACTGGGGTTTGACCAAGGCAAACCCCTCAAACAAACAACAAAAACCCTCTTTTTCTTGCAGGTGCAGGTGCGGAACTTCAGATCTGAGATCGGATTCGAATACCCTTTTCTTCAAACTTCTGAGATCTATGAACAAAGTCAAAATCAACCTTCAAATAAAGAATGTAGCCTTTGACCTTTTATGAGGGTCAAAGAGTACCTGCTGTTAGAAAGATAAAAGATTTCTGAGTTTTCTTCGTCTCGACATTTCCAGTCTGAAATAGGTTGCAGAATTGCCTGAAAGTACATAGACATCAGAAATTGGCATTTTCCAGATTTGCCCTATTTTGAGGTTAGTACTTGTATTTCAATTATTTCAGATTTCAAGCACAATTGTACTATAGGGAAATATAAGGTTTTCTCTCTCTTTCATGTTCTCCATAGATTGATTTGATTGTGTATTAACCTTTTTGGTTGATCAAATTGGATCTCTTCTTTGAGAATTTGGATTTAGGAGTGGATCTCATATTTCCCCCATACATTACATTCAATAGAGGTGATTCTATTTTACCCCTATTCACCTATGTGAAAGAGTTAAGGAAAATTCCTTTGAGTGTAAATGAGTTATGTAAGTGTACATTACAAAAATGGAAGCAATGCAAATAGATAGATCACTTCTCCTTTTCATGATTGCACATTTCGAAAGGAAGATGCCCCCACTAGGCTCAAGAGGAGACTTAAATGATAAGTGGGATAGTGACCCTTCACTAAATATGTAATGATGAAAATAGAAATGATAAGAATATATAATGTAAATGATAAGTTAGGCAAGTTATTGAAAAAATAGGAATAAAAAATTGATACCAACTGATAAAGAGATAAAGGGGTTTTCCTTGGTCAAATCCCTATTTAGGAATAAACCTTGAAAATGAAATGAAATTTCATAAAAGAAAGTATGTAAAAAGGTAAATGTTTGATTCACCTTGCATAAACCCTCATGATGGATTTAGAAATCTCTCATACCCATGAAAATGCTTGAATGTACTTTAAATAAAGGAGTTGACCTTGGAATGTAATATATAATCAAGGATTCCCTCACAAATGCATGGATCTATGAATGTCACGCCTAGATCTTGAATGCATATATGCTTGATTATTGCTTGCAATGAAGGAAAAATAATGTAAATGGAAGGAAGGATCTTCTTGATTGATTGGTAATTCCTTTACTTGGCCATCATGGGAGAGAAAATTGCTTCAATTAGAGAAGATTTCCTTTGAATTAAATAATCTTGGAGAATTGGAGAAACTTGATTTTCAATGCTTGCCTTAAAATCTTGAATCTAATTGCTCAATTGCTCTTGATTACTTGAAAAACTTGATAGCTTGCTTATAAAATGCTTGAGTATAGTAATTGATATCAAAATAAGGAGGGATAGAGTATTTTTAAATGCAATCCATCATTTTAGCATTCAAAAATAATCCAGGTTGACCACAAGATCAAATATCCCACTAATACCTCGACATAACGCCTCGAGCCAAATTTGGGCCACAATCCTTAGGGACAAAATGACATTAGTATTTTGTACCCTATTGAATGAGCTAGAATTTGGACAGGGTGCCAAGATAGGTGAAAAGATGCTATAATGGGTTATAATAGGTCCTAATAAAGAATACAGTAATGGATGCTAACTTTTTAGGATGGTACATATAGCCCCCACTTTAGCAGGAGTATGTGCCAAACTCATGTTCATGGTAAAGTATATCAATGCATAAGATAATCTTATCAAGGTCAAGGAAACTAAGAAACATCAAGCCCCTAAGTGACTTAAGTCCTCATCAAATCCAAAACCAAGATAAAAGAGGCATCTCTCAAAAGTGAGAGAAGAATGAGAGAGAAATAGAGATGCATGATCATTAGCATAGTAAGGTATTTATTTACTATAAATCATGCAAAAAGAATGCACTACAAAAGATGACATTGAAAATCTAGCAAGTTGTGTTATGCTAGTCAACCCATCAAAGAGGATCAGTCCTTAAGGAAAGCATCGTCTCAGTTAAGGGATCTAAAAGGGTGATCAAGTCTAAGAAAATAATTATCTCCAAAAGGATCAAAGAAAGGAAGATCAGTCCTTAAGGAAAGCTTTGTTTATGTTAAGGGATTCAAAAAGGTGATTAGGCCTAAGGAAAGTATTGTTTCAAAAGGAATCAAAGAAATGAATTGTCTCCATTAAGGGATCAAAGGAAAAGAGGATCAATCCTTAAGGAAAGTATTATCTCTATTAAGAAATCCAATGAAAATACGAATACAAGGAAATAATTGTCTCCTTAGCCATTTGTAAGAGAAATTGCATTGAATCACTTTGTATGTGTGCAAAATGTGAAAAAAGGAGCGAAGTGTGCCCCCCATGTTAAAGTGATTGCAAATTCCTTAACATAAGAAATAGATTTAATGGAACATACATACACCCATAAGAGATGTTTCGACTATGAGATACCCCCAAGAGAGTACATAACAATGGAAATGAACACATGACAAAGGAACACCAAGGGATCTACTATCTTAGGAATCAACATGATCACCAAGATGATATTGTCATCATTTGTTAGTTTATATATTATCATTAGTGTCACACATACAGTCGGTAAAGGAAGCAAACATGCTAGTCGGTCAACCCATCAAGTATAGTAACCAAGCAAAGCACAAGGCAGAATATCATAGTAACCAAACACAGCCTTGACCGAGCACTTATACAGATCCAGATGATTACCGAGCACCAAGTATAGTTATAAATGAGAATTCAGGTTTACCAAGCATCAGTAATTTACCAATTGATGAATGCAGCATATACCAAGCAATACATGAAAGACATAAAAGTTTGTAATAGCACAAAACATAAGCTAAATGGTTTACATCGATCTAGAAAATGGTTTATAAAGATTGAGGTGAAAATTAAATGTAGATGTAATCATTAAATGATTGATGATCCCTACGTAATGATGTTTTAAGTTATTCATATGGATCATAGATCTTAGGTTTTCTAGATGATACCAAAACTCTAATATAAGAATTGTCAAGATGTCATTTTTACATGTACCACACATGAAGTAGTCGCCTATACAAACATTTGAAGATCAAAAGGGTTGCGAAGATAAAGTTTTGACAAAGCATTCAAGGATTGAATTAGTATTAGATCAGAAGGCTACTGAGTAGAATTTAGAGAAGAGATCTATCACAGCAAGGTGATAATAGTTAAGTACTTATCAGATCTGAAATTAGGCAAAGTTAGTTGCTAAATACATGTCAATTCTACTGTTACTTTCTAACAATTGTGGTAGACTTAAATCTCTTAACAGGGTATACATAACAAGTCTTTTTATAAATCTCTTAACTAAGTGCACACTTAACAATGTTTCTTAAATCCTTTAACCGCGTAGATCCTTACAGGTCTTTATTATTACTCCTAACAGGGTAAGATCATCTAAAGTGATCAAACATTGTAGCCTTAACTGACAAAATTTATTATTGCAGTTAGTGAAGCTTTGTGGGTGTCATCCCCACCACAATTTTTACCTTCTAACAAGGGTTTCTGTGATACCAAAATACTTGTGTATTGTGTATGAAGTTTCATGGATGTTTACATGTTAGATTAGAAAGCATTTCATATTTTTAGTAATGTTATGAATGGATGGAAAAGATAATATGTTAGTCAGTTAATGATTTACATTGTTTTAAGAATTTACTTGAAAAAGTTTTTAGAGTTACTGATTCACCCCTCCCCTCCTAGTAATTCACCTTTCCATAATCCCAACAATTGGTATCAGAGCTAGTTCTCTTGTTGAAGAAGTTTAATCACTGAAGAGGAAAGATCTTAAAGATGGAAAGGTATAAGCTAGATAAGATAATTGAAAATCAGAATTGGAGATGCAAATTCTCATGGAATAGCTTAAGGACATCAAAGAAAAATCGAGAGAATCACTGATCAAAAGGAAGGAATTAGCATTTTGGCATAATGAGACTGATTATCAAGAAGAAGAGATATAGGAATTATCTAAAGGATCCGAAAGTATATCAGATGCATCTGAAGGAACTATATTAGATCCATCTGGAAAAATCAACACCTCACCAAACAAGTGAAAGCACTACAAATTGGACAAGAGACTCAAATGGTAAGAATGCTTGAAGTCATGAACAATACAAGACATGCTGAAAAAGAAAGGAATATGGCTATTGAAGACAGAAGACAAATGACTGAAAAGTTGGAAGAGAAAGAATCTAAAATACTAAGGCTGACTGAGCATGCATTTGAAATTTCTAATCAGATGGTTGTCATGAGTTAGGAAGTCAATTGAGTAAATAATGAGCTTGCTAGAAAATTGGAAGATATTGGTGAATTAAGAGAAGAGAATGAAAGACTGAATGAGATGATAAAGAAAACTAAAGAAAGTATGAAAAGGATGGATGAATTCCTAAATAGTCAGAAAATACTAGACAACACCACTAGTTTAGGTTATACCGAGTAGGGAAAGTCATCAAAAGAATGCCTATGCAAATACAATTCTAAAGAAGCTCTTATGCTATCACTATGGAAAACTAGGACACACAATAAATGTCTACAAAAGCAAAGTAAAAGGTATTCCTAACTCTACTCTTAAATTTGATGGTTATTGTTATAATTACAACAAATATGGACATAAAGCATATGAATGTAGATCAAAGATGAACAAGTCACCTAAGAGACACTATATGGAAAAGCAATGTCACACTTGCAACAAGCATGGATACATGTCACAAGAATGCAAGACAAAAATGAAACAAGTTTGGAAATCGAAAAGACAAAACAATACCCATTAATCGACAAGGCAAGGTAACTCTTATACTTGGGATTACAACATGGGTTAATTGTACAACATGTGGTAGGTATGGTCATATTGCAACAAATTGTATGAGATTACATTGGAAAGGAAAATCTAGAAACTAGATAAATTCTGGAATAGCATGTATGCACTGTCACAAGGTCGGTCACTTAAGTAAAGATTGCAGAGAACAAGCACCAGAATTGAATGTTGATATGAATGAGAATATTGCTAATGGAATTAGAAGGAAAATGAGTCAAATGTGGAGAAGATCAATTGAGAATAATACAGGAACAAGAACATCAGTTGGTGACACCTCATCCTTTGGGTTAGGTGATTTCACCACCTCTACTTAAGAAAATTAAGTATAGGAACTTAATTTTAATCAGTTATATATTACCAAAGTTCCTTATATCTATTGCATGAATACCAAATCAACATGAATTAAGATGCACTGGGTTGTTATATGTTTTGAACATGAAATGAGTATAGTCGGTAAAAACATGACCGAGTGAAAATTTGTTAGTCAATGAAAGTGATAAGGTTAATCGAGTTGCATAGTCAATCTAGCGTTGTTAGTTTTAACTGAGCTGAAGTATCAAAGGAGATAACTAAATGTTTTATTGTTAACTGAGTTGTCATTGGTGAAGCATTTAGTGCAAAAAATTTAAGCCGAAAAGATTTTTTGGGTATAAATACACGTCAAGCCAACTCATTTTTCACACAACGAACTAGAGCAAAACCAAAGCCAAAAAGAGTGAGATTTGTGCAAAGAGATTCCAAGCCATTTATAGTGATTTCAACATTTCACGAACTATTTGGAAGTGATTCAAGTAAGTTTGAAGCAAGTCGAGCTATTTACATACTGTTTTCATGAAGCCCTAATTTATTATTAGCGATGGCATCCTCATTAAAGACCGTTCAATCTAAGGTTGATAGTGAGGAGAAGGTTACACTGATCAAGACTGCAACATATGAAGAACCAAAATATAAACTAAACCCCGAGGTCACATCAAAAGTTGATGAGAAAGGTGCATTCTCAAGCATTTTGCCTAGGGTTTTGTTGGTACAAGACATCCAGTCTTATATTCACTGCAAGATCAGTGAAATTGGTGATTTTGAGTTGTAATCCACTTACTAGGAGTTATGCATGGATGGGAAACTAAAGGATGAACATACACATCTAGAAATCAAAGGTTTAACCAATGTCCTTCACTTCCAGAAGGTATTTAAGACTGAGTGGATCAGGGTAGTACTTAGCCGAGTACATGAGGGAAAAATGTGGTTGGATGAACTGGTTAAAATCTCAAAGAAAGTTATTCACATGGTCACTGATTATCCTGTGTGTGATAAAGAAAAATCTCTAAGGCACCCATTGAGGAGTAACATTGAGAAATTAATAAGAGTAGATTGGGATGACAGAGGTATGTGGATAAACACAATCAATGATCCCAAAACTAGATTTGGAGCATATGCAATTGCTTATAAGGTATTCCAATCTAGTTATCTGAACAATGTTCCTTGCAGAGTTGTTGACATAGCATACAAGATTGTAAAGAAAGGATTGCAGCTAGACCTAGTTGAGTTAATGCTGATGCAACTTGAAGAAAACATGAGGACAATCCAAGTTACTAAGACCAATACTTGCAAGTTCAGATTATTATTAGTATGTATCTTTTTCTACTTACAAAATTCATTCCCCTTAATTGGCAATGTTAAATGGGATGTCAACAAACTGGTTATCATGCAAATTGATGATTACATAAAAAGTTTAGGTCAAAATTTTGAAGCAGTTATGAATGATTATTTTAGAAAATTCAAGGAAATAATGCACAAGAGAACCAGGATACCTATACAGTTAGTGGAAAAGTACAAAGATGATATTTGTTTCCTAGTGGACACAAACTCCACTCTTATTAAGGTAGTTTAACTAAGGACTACATGGTTTCCACCCATGGATTATGAACTTGACATTGACCAAGCATCTAGGTCAATAAAGGTACTACTGGCAGAGCTCAAAGATAAGAAAGCAACAAGGTTTGGAACCTATGAGGAGGCTAAACAAAGAATCAAGATGGATTTGGTCATAGCAATAGTGGGAAGACAATCAAATAAAATGTTGGACACACTTGAGAAACAATTTAGTGAAGAAGAAAAAGCTGAAAAGTTAGTTGAAGAAGAAATCGAGGAACAATTATTGATCGGCAACAGTGAACATGATGAAGAGACTAGGTCAGACAAGGAAATTCGAGAAGAACTGATGAAGGAAGCAAAAGGAAAGAGGAAATAGGCAAAGACCCCCACACGAGAGAGGAAAAGATCCTCTACAGGTGTTTCCCCACCTTTGAAACATGGAGTTGTAAAAATCACAAGGCCAACACCGACAAAGACATACCAAAAGAAGAGAGGTACTTAAGCCTCTACCGAACTACCTAAAAAGAGGAGAAAGTTAATAAAAAATAAAGATGGCATAGACTCAGACAAGGACACTAACAAATTCAAGGTAGTTGTTAATAAATCTCAATCTATTGATGAAATTGTTAAGGAAATAAAAGAAAAGGGAGGACTAGGTCACCCTAAAATAAAATAGTATGTACATATGTCAAGCGATGATTGGGAAAAATTGGAGGAAGCTATCATCAACATGATGATTAATTTTAAAAGGTTACCAGTTGAGTTTGCTACCTATATTCCCAAATAATTATATGATAAGGTACCATCAAGATGGACTTATGCCTTGCATATCGAGAAGAAGATGAGGGAAAGATCACTAATTTTTGCAATGCCACATTTATTAGTTACAAAGATTGATGAAATGATGAAAGAATATGCCAACAAGTTTTTGATGAAAGGAAGAGAAATATCAGAACTAGAACTAGAAGAACACGTAAGAGTCACATAAAATAGTCTTTTTGGGCTAGCGCTACAAAGACCAAAAATAATAGGTACCTATAATTTTGCATCATCCCTAATAAGACAATGTAAAGACACATTTATGAACAATGACACATCCATGGCGTAGCACGTGACAACATATAGAAGAAATGAGATAAAAATAGAGGAATATCATAACAGATCGATTCCTTTATCACCTTGCGCCAATGGAGCAACAAGATTAATCTAAAGAAATATAAATAAAACATACATCAAGCAACACATCACAGGGGGGCATATTAAAACAAGAAAATACAAATAATCCACTACACAAGTGGATCTAGTTAAGCATATCACCTTCCCCCCATTTCTATTTGCAGTGTTTAGGGAAGGTTGGAAACATGAAAGAGGAGAAACATCCAACATGGTAGATGGAATAATAGCTAGTTCCAAACAAGGACCATGCTATGAAGATGGGTCACTTTGTTTGTGACTAGGACTAAGAGATAACTGTTATGAAAACATAGTTGGTAAATCATGATTAACATCAATAAGCTAGTTGCGATGAGAGAGAGAGAGGATGAAAGAATAGGCAAATTCAAAATTTGAATTCTGTTGTGGACGAGAACTCGTCCTCTATAGAAGAATAGTCTACAGATGGGGGAATTGATAGTATTGAGGTATTTGGGGTGGGGACTCGTGAGGGGGACCCATATAGGGAGATGCCCTTGAATCAGGTGTAGTTTCTCATCCAAAAAAATGGTCCTCTTTCTTTGGAATCAAACTGGCCAGTAAGTCCTCCTTGCCCAAAGTCAAAAATATTTATGATCTGTCAATTGGTAAATTTTCTATCTCTGTTATGGATCTTATTATTGACCATAATATAGCTTTGATGGTGAATTTCCTAGTTGGGAAGTTTTTAGGTCCGAGACCCAACATGGAGGTAATTAGAGCTTATGCTAAGAATAAATGGGTTTTAAAAGGCTAGGTGGATATTAGTGCTATGACTAAGGAATTTTTTTCTTTCTCATTCTCCTATGAAGAAGATAAAGCTAGGATCCTATGTAGGGGTCCATGGATGGTTGGAAAAACTAGATTAGTCCTTCAAAAGTGGAACCCAAACATGAATCTTAATGATGAATCATTTCTTACTCAAGTTCCTATTTGGATCAAGCTTCTAGGCTTGTATATGGAATATTGGATATAATATGTCTTCTCAGGGATAACTAGTTCTTTTGGTGAACTCTTATCCATTGACCCAATGACATCTTCAAGGAGAAGGATCACTCATGCAAGGATATTTGTGGGTGTAGTCCATGATGAAGATATGCATGAATCTATCAAAATCATATCAAAGCTAGGAAAATGGGATCAATAGGTGGAATATGAATCGATACCCTTTTCCTATTTTCACTGTAAGAAGATGAGCCATTGGGCCAAGAGTTGTCCTTCCAAGCCACTAAAAGAGAAGAAAAATGATAAGTCAAAAAATAGGAAAGTCTAGCAAGTGAAAGATTAAAATGGAATAGACAAATCTACCGAATCTAATAAGGGAATCACCAAGGAAAGAAATGAGACTCCTAAAACCACTTTATAAGAATGAGAGATCACAAAAGATAAAACATAGGAGAATCTCAAAGAGCAAGTGAGTCCTATCTTAAAAGAAGATGATCCCATCCTTTAGGATGTGTCTGACTCTCTTGATAAGGGTAATGAAGGGGATTATACTACCTCCGTTGAGGAGAATCACTAACCTGAAGAAGGGGAGATTTTAGAGTCAAGTGAAGAGGATGATGATTCTACATCCAGCTCTAAGGGGAATGAAGACTCATTCCAAAAATCCTAGCATTGCAATATTTTGGAGCCTAACCTATCTGATATATCACAAAATACAAGAGATTTTGTGAAGAGTTCTTACCCTCCCTTTGAAAAATGGGGAGATGTTATGGAAGTAAACAAGGCTTTGGGAAAGGAGAATGGGGATTTGAATGGGTAATTCTCCTCAAAATCAAAGCACATAAAACCTAAGGGAAAAAGGAACAAGGTAATCCCAAATACTCCAAAGAATACTAGATCTTCTATTAGACTAGTTGCAGATGTAGGTCGTATTTCATCCTCTCCTGGTATACCCTCAAATTATAAGAAGAGAAGTGTGGAGGATAACAATAATATAGCCGATGGAACACAAAAAACCCTCATTGAGGTGTTCTCTCTAAAGAAGAAATGAAAGTAATATCCTGGAATATTAGAGGATTGAATAGTCCTTAGAAGCAAGACATTATCCAGAATATGATAAGAGATCATAATCTAGACATTTTCCTAATTCAAGAAACTAAGATGATTAAAGAGAAGGTTGAATTTATTAAGTTTTTCAAGAATGGAGGGGTTAGTGGTGGTAGTTCAGAAGGTGTGTCTAGTGGCATTACTACCTTCTGGAACCTTAACAATATTAGAGGTGATGTCATTGTCCAGGACAATAACATGACCTATATTAGATTTTAACATATAAAAGATGGCACATCCTGGGTGCTTACTAACATTTATGCTACATATACTTTAAAGGGGAGAAATAAATTTTGGAAAAGATTGGAATTGGTCAAATCCAGTTTTAAAAATGATATTTGGTTAATAATGGGAGACTTTAACACCCCATTAAAGGAACAAGAAAAATATGGTGGTGGCCCTTCTCATCCAAAGAGCAAAATGGACTTGACGGACTTCATTAATTCTCATGCCCTCTATGACTTGGATCTTTAGGGTATTGAGTACACATGGACCAATAGAAGATTTTGACAAGACCTGATTCAAGTCCCTCTAGATAGAGCTTTGATTTCTAATGACTAGTATGTTCACTACTATTGTTCTTTGTTTGGTTGTGCTAGAATTCATCCGGACCACTACCCGATATTTTTCTTGGCTAACTGTATAAAGAGAAAAAGATGTTTCCCTTTTAGATTTGAGAAGATATGGACTATGCATCCTAATTTGGAAAATAAAATAAAAGATTGGTGGCAGATTCAGGTGGAGGGGACTTCTATGTTTAGAGTGGTTAAGAAACTTAAAGATGTTAAGGATTGCATTAGAAATTGGAATAAGGAGTGTTTTGGTGATATTTTCTCTTCCAAAGCCTCTATCCAAGATGATCTTGAAAACTTTCAAGATAAAATTCAAGTTGATGGTTATAATACCATATCTATTTCAGATGAAAATTAAATTCTTAAGAGATACCATGATATTATTGCTAAGGAAGAGACCTTTTGGAAATAGAGAGCATGTTCTCTTTGGCTGACTGAAGGGGACATGAACACTATATATTTCCACATGACCATTATGAAATACAAAGCTAAAAATAGAATATCAAGACTTAAGGTGAATAATGGCACTATTGAAGAAGAGGAAAATATCAGGCAAGAGGCAAAAATGTATTTTGTTGATCTCCTTTCTCAAGACCATAATCTAAACCAAGCTACTCAAGAGGAATTTCTTCAATGTATTCCTGCTATTATCAATGAAGATCAAAATTTTTCTATTGGGGCTATACCCACGGGGGATGAAGTTAAGAAAGTTGTCTTTTCCTTTGAAGGAAACAAGGCTCCAGGTCTAGATGGTTTCCCTACATTTTTCTTTTAGACGTACTGGTCCATATTGGGTAAATATGTTACTTGCATTGTTAAGGAGTTCTTTGGGGCTAAGATTATTTTAAAGGAGATCAATGGTACCTTCGTGGCCCTCATACCTAAAGTCACATGTGCTAACTCTTTGTATTTGGTACGTCCTATTAGTCTTTATAATTCTTTTTATAAAATTATTTCTAAGATTCTTACCTCAAGGCTTCTGTCTATGCTTCCTTCCCTCATATCTCCTCAACAAAATAGTTTTGTGCTGGGTAGACAAATCCTTGATTCCATCATCATAGTCCATGAAAATATCCATTCCTTATCAATGGCAAAAAAATAGGGATTTATTCTCAAGATGGATCTTTCTAAAGCTTATGAAAGTGTTGACTAGACCTTTCTATAGAAAAATCTTATGGATTTTCATTTCAATTCGAGAAGTGTACATTGATTATGCAATTATTTTCTATGACTACTTTCTCTGTGTTGATCAATGGTTTTCCTTCTCCTTTCTTCAAATCCTCTAGGGGTCTAAGACAAGGGGACACATTGTCTCCTATTCTATTTGTGATCTTGGTAAAATGTATGGGTAGATACATATCTCATATGGTATACATTTGTTCTTTAAAAGGGCTTCATCCCTCATCCCCATCCCATGTATTCTCCCATCAATAATTTGTTGATGATTCGATTATCTTGGGGGAAACAACTATAAAGGAAGAAAATAATCTAAAGGAAACTCTCAATAAGTATGAGTCAACTACAAGATACATTATTAACTGGGCCAAAAGTAATGTATACTTTATAAATACTCTTGATAATAGATGAATGAGAATCAATAATATATTGGGATGTCAAATTTCTTCTCTTCCTTCTATGTACTTGGGCCTTCCTCTTTGTATAAATCCTCTAGATTCCTTTTGGAGCTCTTTAGTGGACAAGTTCAATAAAGTTAGTTGTCTTGAAAGGAACCCTCCTAAGTCAATATGGGGAGGTTCAACTTCTCAAAGCCTCTTTGTAGAGTCTTCCTATTTATGCTTTAAGTCTCTTTAAAATTCTGTGAAAGTATGCTGATGCTATTGAAAAAATCCAAAGAAAATTTATGTGGACTAGAGTTGAGGGAAAAAAAAAAATCTCTTATTAAATGGGACAAATTTTTTAGGCCAAAGAATATGGGAGGTTTGGGTCTTATGAGGATTAGAATTATGAGCACTTATTTACTCTCAAAATAGATTTGGAGAACCTATCACTCAAATGGTGAATGGAATCATATCTAGGTTAACAAATACACTAGAAAATTCCCAACTTTAGACAACTTTATCTACTTTGATGCTATTCCCAAAGGATCACACATATGGAAGAATAAATCATCCTGAAAACATCGTATGGTTGACGACACTCTATGGAAGGTTGGGAATGGTAAGAAAGTTAGATTTTGAGAAGACCCTTGGCTTAATGATGACTCTCTTGTTATCCATCTGGAATGAGGTCCTTTTACCTTGAAGTGCAAAACTAAGTGTGGTCATTTTGTTGTTGATTATTGGGACAAGGATAAGTGGGAGGAAATAGAGGCCATTAGCCCTAATTTGATATAGCTAAAAAAATGCTTGTTCTCCATGATTCTTAATGAAGAATAAGATACTTTGATATGGAAGATGAACTTTGAAGAATGTTTCACTACTTTCTCCATGATCAATATGATTTTAGTTACTAAGGAAGAAACTCCTTGGTGGTCCAATTTTTCGATGAAGGGTCTCTCCCATAAGATCAACATGTTCTCCTAGATATTATTGTAAAATAAGATTCTAACTATTGACAACTTGAAAATCAAAGGCTTCAGTTTCCCTAACCAATGTTCTCTATGCTTCCAGTAGGAAGAGACGATGGAACACATTTACATCCACTGTCCCTTTGTTGTCTCTTTGTGGTCTAGTTTGTTGGACATGTTCAAAATGGACTAGGTGTTCCCTAAGGAATTAAATTCCTTCTATTCTTCATGGCAATGTCCTCCAAAAAATTCCTCTATAAAAACTCTTTGGAGAATTTCTATGCCACATTTGTTGTAGGGGATATGGAAGGAAATGAATGACATAATTTTTAGAGACAAGTTTTCCCCAGTGCATGTTATTTTCCAAAGGATTCAAAGAGATATTATTGAGAACATGAATACAATGGGTGATTTGAATATTCCTACCAGCAAAATGGATGAGGAAATATTAGAAAAATGGAAGCTTCAAGGAAGATATAAGAAGAATATTATGACTATCAAAAGGGAAGAAGCTATGTAACCCTTCCTAAGGGATGGATGAAAATCAACTTTTATGGGGCCTCTAAAGGCAACCTAGGGCCTACAGGGTGTGGTGCCATTCTCAAGGATGAGGAAGGTAAGTGCATTGAGATTGTTGTAGTTCCTTTAGGGACTCAAACCAATGATAAGGTAGAAGCCACAACGGATTACCAAGGTCTTCTCCTAGATAAGAAATGGGATTGCAATAATTGATGGGTTGAAGGAGACTCAAATAATATAGTTAAATGCCTAACCAAAAATGTGATCCCTCATGGATGATCACTAATATCATTAAGGCTTCATGGGATATAACTGCTAATTTTGATAATTATATTAATACCCATGGATATAGGGAGATAAATGGCATTGTTGATTGGGCAACCAACATGGCGGTGATGAAAAATGATGTCAGTATATGGAATAGAGAAGAGGAGTTTTTGTATGAGGTGAAATCATTAATCTTTAGTGATAAAATTCATAGCATGCAATGTGTCAATGACAATTCTAAGCAATGAATTAAGAAATGACAATGGTTATAAAAGATCATTATTATTTAAAAAGGGACCATAGTCCAACGTGCAGTATCATCATTATTTTTCTTGCTTTGTGGGTTATTTGGGTTGTTTTTTGATGTCCAAAATTTTATGGCATTACCCTGTTATGAATAATTCTTAGAGATCTAGTGAGCACGGAAACCTTGTTCAAAGAGATTTTGAAAGTGAAATGGGAGGCAATAGAAAAAGAATGGAGCTGATCTCTTGCAAGGACTGGAGGAGAAAGGAAGATATCTTGGACATTCTCAATGAAGGTGGTCTTACTATGTACATGGAGAAGCTGCATGGTAAGGACTCTTTCATTACCAAAATATTTTCTGAATCATTGGAAGAAGGGTAGCTTGACTATGGGAACCAAACTATCAAGATTGATGATGCTTTCATTGGTGAAATTACTAGTATGTCGTGAGATGGTAAAATTCTATAGGGATAGAAAGTTAACGAAGGAAGCTGCCATTCATTTTCTAGAAAATGAAAAGGAGAAAAGGAAACTAGTTAAATATGCTAACACCTATTACTCTAAAAAAAAATCAAGAATCCTTGGTGCAAAGTTCTTTATGCTATTATCAATTACATTACTCTTGATAGAAGGTATTCTAGGGCTTATGGTTTTCATTTCATTCTTCTTAATCACTTTTGTCATGGGGATAAATTTTATTTGCCTTATTATTTACTTTGTTCCATGAATGCTACTATGAAATATTAAAAGGAAAACCCTCAAGGGGATCATACAATGCACCAACATTTGATGGTGCTCATTTATGAACACCTTAAGGCCAAGAAAATTGAACACCCCCTTGTCTTAGAATTCTAATTCAGAGGAAGATGAAACTAATGAAGACCTCTCTATGGAGAAGGGTTCAAAGAGTGACTCTATATTTGACTTGGATTCCTCTTCAGAATACATTAAAGGGAAATGCAAAAAGACTCCAAAGAAAAAGGCTAAGGCTTCTACTTATAAGAATTGAGCCCTCAGTAGAGAAGGAAAAAGGCCCATATGGTTATGGATTCCTCTTCTAATGAGGAAGAGGAGGAGAAAAATGTTTAGTCAAGAAAGAAAATCCGTGCCTCTAGGAAACAAACCTTGATGATAAAGTGGGTGCTTAGGGGAAAATGTTAAAAATGCAGGGGAGGATGATATGCTTGGAATGAATTATATTGAACATAATGATGGTAGTGGGAAAGATAAAGCGGATTTGCTAAAGGATAATGTGACCCAGGATACCTTTCCCATTCTGACTGGAAAAATAGGAGTGAGGAGTTTTAGCAATATGATTGAATGGATCATTGATGATAATTTGCAGTTAAAGGAGGAAGTGAAGGACTTTCATAAATGTATTCAAATTATTGAGGCTATGGGTTTTGGTAAAGATAAACCCCTCTTGGAATGTATGGAGGAGACAAATCAAGCTATTGGGTGTGCTAAAGACTTGAAGGATTCCTTAGACTCCAAACTTCTAACTATCAAGAATAGGATCAACCACTCGGACCACTGAAGGAGAGTAACATGGAACAAAGGATGGTGGCCATGGAAACTAAGATGGCCAAAGTGGAGGACATTCTGAAAAAGATAGGAGAACATAGCTATGAAGTTTTGAAAGCTTCTACAGAGCATGCTAAAATTATGGTTGGTAAGATGGAGGAGGAGAAGGGAGCTTAGATTATAGAGGTGGAAAAGGACATTGTGGATGACACTCTTGGGCCGGGACAGAGGACTAGATCCAACACCAAGAAAGAAGGAGTCAAGAACAACAAAGATCTTGAGGAGATAAAGTAAACTATTGTAAACATGTACCTTATGGTGATTGAAGTGGCTGAGATTCTCAAAAATCTCTAGTGCTCTTTTATTCTTGTTAAGTTTTGTTTGTCTACTGTCGGGTTGCTAGTGTTTTGTCAATTAGTTTTTTGTTTAGGCTACCAACTTGTTAATTTTAGGTCTTCTTCTTTATCTTTCCTTTTGTTTCTCTATGGGTTGTTTAGATGTTCTTCTGTTATTTGTTGTAAAGGTTTTGGGTCCTTTAAAATCTGATCTCTTAATAAAAACACCAATAAGCTCATGCATATCATCATAATCACTAGCATGAATATCATCATTAGTTGCATTAGGAACATCAAAAACATCATCATCAAGAGTGTATTCTTCATCTAAATTAATTATAATAGAATCCAAGACACAAATATAATTATCATGTTTGTTCAATTTCATATTTTTCAAATGAACTTCCTCCTTCATGTCATACATAGGTTGATCAAAGGGAATCAAAGAATTAGTATGTGTTTTAGGAGAAGAAAGGTTTAGAAGCACGTTCATGGAATCTAGCATGATGTTTATGATGATGATCATGAGCACAATAGTTATGCTTGGTTTTTCTAGAGATTTGGTTTGGTTCAGGAATAATCAACATCAAGCCCTTTTCTTCTTTAGGAGGAAGAATGAAAAGAACCTCACTAGGTTGAGAGATACTATCAACATAATGTTTATATGATATGGGAGGTGGAACAATATCATATAGAGGAAGTGTAAGAGGTGTAGGGAGGAATTTAGGTCTAAGACAAGGAGATGGAAAATCCTTAGGAATACTAAGCTCACAAATCTTTTAGATTTTATATTTTTGATATGATTGAAAGAGATTGTCCTTGTGGGATTGAGTTAGTTTAGGCATAGAAGGCCAAAATAAGTGAATCTCAAATGACTCTTGAGGTGTTGAATGCTGATAGAGACTATGACTAAAAATGATGTTTTATCCTTTATGGAGAAATTTAAAACACTTATAGATAAGAGAGGATACAAATTTCATGAAAGCAAGCCAAGGAAGACTAGGCCTAACTTGAAACTAATCAAAAGTTAGGATGACAACAAATGTGACATCTAGAGTTTTATCACCAACTTCTTTATGAAATGTAATAGAACCATGTGTAGGATAACTAAAAATATTGCAAGTTTGGATCATCAACTCAGATTGGTCATAGAAATCATGTTACAATTGTCTTGTGTAAATATGATTTTCAGTTATCACATTCACCATGCAGGTAGGGTCAATATGGACACCACGATAAAGGAGATCATTAACCTTTGCAATAATGTAAAGAGGACCATCAGGTTGTTTAATCGTCTCAGTAGGATCAAAGGTAATGCAAATCTTAGTTTGAGGTTTGAGTTTAGGTTTAGATTCAAATTGATTAATAAGATTAAAAACATTATTGGCTTTAAGATACTTATTTTCATAGTCAACAACATGGGTAGAAGAAGGTAAAGATTGGATAGGCTCAAAGATATTGGTTGAATGAGATCATAAATGATTGGTATAGATTTGCAAGTTTTGGTTGGGAGGTGATACAGATTTGTTTCCTTGATCATTAACATGCTTAATATATATAGTATTAGAATCACTGAGGTCTTGAATATAATAGATTTCAAATATAAACACTTATTATTATAATGGCTCTATTGATGGTGATATTGAGAAAAAGATCTATGATCAAAATATTTGGGAAAAGGTTTGGATGAGTCAATTGGTTTAATAGGAGGAAGAATCAACACTTTAGCATTAATAAACTTCAAAAACACATTATGCAAAGATTCAGAAAGCTGAGTAAAATTACAAGAAGGTCTAAAAATAGATGACAAAGGAGCCACACCTTTGGATGTTGATGTCACTTGCTCATCAACATTGTTGGATGAAATATTAATTTTGATGAAGTTCTTGGGTTTGTGAAACTTGTTATAGGATCTGGATACAACATCACTTTTATCAAATGGGTCCATTGGAGTGGTGCTCTCAAATTGACTCACTTGAGGCTAACAATTATGAGGCATTGCACACAATTTGAGTAAAAGAATAAAATTCTGAAAGCAAAACCTTATCTCTAATGTCTTTTTGTAGATTAGAAATGAAAATATGTTTCACATCAATATTAAGCACATGGTAAGAAATCTAAGCATGAAAATACTTAAATATACCAATGAAATCAATTACTTTTTCTTTAATTCCTTGTTTATATTGCATTAAATTAGTCAAAGAAATCTTAGGACCAATATTTTTTTGAAATTGTTGGATGAACACATAAGAAATATTTTTAAAGGAGTTAATAGATCAAGGAGGCAAATAACAATACATTTCTAGGATTTATTTCGAAAGGTTATAGTAAACAATTTAGCCATGAACCTATGATCATGAGAGAAATCACTACACAATGTTTGAAAGGTGTTGACATGGGTCAAATGATCACATTTACCATTATAAGTCTCTAGGTGAGGAATTTTTATGTAATGAGGAATAGAAACATGGATTATATCCAAGGACAAAGGACTAGCAATGTGACAAGTAGGAATGTTGAACCTGGATTGAGTCATGGAAGCAATTTTTTGTTTCAAGGAAGACACAGTTTGAGCCAAGCTACTAATAGTAGAGTCGGTAGAAAGAGTTGTAGGAGATATGTATGAAATGTTGGGACCATTATGAGAAATGGAAGGAATGGTAGAGTATGAAAAAGTAACATTATTGTAAGTGGGCATTGATGAAGGTAAGAAAACACATGGAACACTTGAAGGAATAGTGGAAATAATGGGATTAGGAATACTAACATGTGTAGGATTGATATTTTGAATGGAAGTAGTGATAATGGGTGGATCATAAGTGGATACACTAAGAATGGAGGTTGTTGGAGATTTTCCAGCAAGTCAGTGTTGACTGTATGTTTTCTATTGATGAAAACATATGGTAAGCAATATGCGTGGAAGCCTGATGGAGAGAGACTTGAGAATATGGTTCTTAGATATGTTATCAGCATGATATCATAGATGCAGAGGTTGATTCTAAGTAAAGATAGTAATACAACTGTTTGTTTCAGTAGTGATCCTGATAGGTCCCAGGAAGAGTTATGTATGTGATTTGCAGTAGGGTTGTGATGGAGCCTTGCACATTTATATTTGTGTAGAATACATGTTCATAATGCTATGTTCATGGATGTAGAATCAGTTGTATAGTCAAAGTTGAGTTATGATGTTTCCAGTTTCTAGTTATAGTTTCCTAAGTTTATCTGAAAGAGTTGACATTGTTTATGTTGTTGTAGTAGTTGTGCCTATCATTTTGATATGCGTGTTTGGTTTCATTTTTGGAGAATAGTTAAGAATGTTTGGTTAAGAGTGCATAATGTATTTCAACAAGAGAAGAGAGTTTTAGTTAATTTGGTGGAGCCGATGGTGTGAAGCGACGCATCTACTCATATGGAGTTGCGCGGTCCTATTTGTGTTGCATGCTTGATATAGCCATTGGAGATGTTAGTTAAGAGTTATATTGTTTCTCTAATATGATTTCAAGGAAGTTCTAACAGGATGACTTGATTATATCATTTGGAGAAAGATACTTATATTCGGTCAGCTATGATTGCTAAGTATGGCATGAAAGTTGAAAGAGTAGAGCAGAGCAAAAGGTGCAAAGTATTGAGCCATCAGTAGAAGGTCTATGTGACAAAGAATAAAGTATATGCTATTCATTAGAACTGATCAAGACAACAGGTCTAACTCGCAGTTCACCAAAGATCCAGATATAGTGTGTATCTGTTAAGCAGAAGGTTGCAACCTTCACCCTTTGAGCAGTGTGCTCTCGGACAGTGTGTCCTCACCCCTAATAGGGTTAATTGTAAAAGACTCCTAATAGGGTTTGACCCTTGACCAAGTCACTATACTTAATGCATTATAAAGATCAACTCCTAACAGGATTATAAGATCTTCTAACAGGGATCATTATACTCTAGTGCAATTTATAGTGGGTGCTAATTCTCACCGGAGTTTTTACCTATTTGGGTTTCCCCGTAACCAAAATTATGGTGTTGTGTTAAGTGTTATCATATTGTGTTTATTCTTAATGTTCTTCTACACCTAATTGGATAAATAATTGAATCTTGTAGATAACTAATTCACCCCCCCCCCCCCCCCTCAGTTATCTCTTGGGACTATTCCTAACAGAGGTTTAAACAATAGTAGTAGGCAGAATAAAACCTAGCTCTTGGGCACAATCTATAGTAGGCTTGATATTGTAATTAATAAGATAAGAGATATCGCACAATCTATTGACACCCTGTTCATCATTATGAATTATCTTCCTCAGACCCTCTACAATTGATACGACCTCATGATTAGATTTTTCTTGTCCTAACCATTGTTCAAATTTTTTAAAGTCATGGGAAAGTTTTTGAACTTGTATAGGAGGGACCCTTAAGGTCTTATCTTCATCATGAGAAGAGTGGAAATATTTTTTCTCAATAATGGTAGGAATATCATTAGTAGGCATGTTAGTTTCATCAAGATTCTTAGGAAAAATAGAGGACTAGGGATCAAAGGAACCTATAAGTCTATGGCTTCTCCTAAATGGAATGCTATAGGTAGGACTCAAGGTAATAACACTCATGTGTTAACCTACAACTGATTGAATATCTTGATGAAGATTCAGGAGTTCACCAAGCTATTAAAGTAATATGTAAGATTATTAAATCAGTCAATATGTTGTCATTGATGTCAACTAGATTTGACTATACTTATCATGATAGTTACAAACATATGAACATCTGTAGAAGGAATAAATGGTGAAGAAATGAGATATCTACATAAGGGAAAAATGAATTTGACAGATATGGATAAGGTATACATTGGGTAACTTATTGATGAGTCTATGACATTATGTTGTAGACTTGAGCATGTTACATTATTCTATTATGAAGATGAGATCATAATTGAACAAGTTAATGTGGTCAGTAATTGAATATTTTGTATACACCGAGTCAGTCTTGTGTATACCGAGTGACAATAATAACCGAGTTAGTTATCACTGATGCACTCTGTATTAACCAAGTAGGATGAAAACATTAAATGTTTATAACAACTGACTAAAATTGATGAGTTGGCAGTTGCTTATGATTTCGAGGTAAGAGATAGAGTTTGTTATAAGATCAATGGCTGACAAAATTCAGAGATGATCGAAGGGAAGAGATTGAAACATGTTATTGATACAACTACCAAGGAAGCTTGAAGTGACAAAATGAATGATGGAGATTAAGAGGCAAAATCTAATGGATGAGATGAAAATAGTTTACACGTCTATTTAAGAGACATGAGATTCATTGTTGAATAAGTCGGCTGAAATGAGACTGCAAGAGAATTTGTGTGAAGACATTTTTCATGCACCATTGATCAAATTGGTTACAGAAAGAATTGAGCTAGACTGCAGGAATTACCGAGCATCAAAGAATTATACACCGAGTGAAGTAAGTTGGAGGATATAATGGAGTGAATTGATTATTGACCAGAAAAGTTATATTGAGCTTAGCATAGAACTGAATACTTGCAAATTGAGTTGTATTTGAATAAGATCACTATTGTATCAGTTTAACCATTGTTACAACAAAATCTCTTAAGCAAGCGGACTTAAAAGTCTTTTTATATTTTAATATGACATTCAAGGAATGTTAATTGTTTTCTTGTTGACCCCATAGTGAATAATGGTCGAGGGAGAACTGTTAGTGATAAATCCTCTAACAAGGTCACACATTATAGTGTATTTTGTACCTTTAATAGGGTTGGATCCTAACTGAGCTCACTTTAGAAGAGTGAAATATTTTGGGTTACCGGTCCCAGGTGGTTTTCCCCTTAGTAGGGTTTCCATGTTAAATCTTTGTGTTATGTGTTATTTTTTGTGATTGCATTACTATCATACTTTACATATTTCATATTTGATTAATTGGTAAACACAGTTTTAGAAATTATTGGTATTCGGTAAATGAACAGAAAGATTGTTGTTATATCTTACCATGTTGATTATTTTGTAGAAGAAGTTTGAAAAAGTACATTTGAGAGTTTGGGACTATAGGATAAATAATTTAACTGATTCACCCCCCCTCTCAGTTATCTAACAATTGGTATCAGAGCTTGTGTGCTTGAAAAGGAAGTTTGAAGGACTTGAGCTAAAAGATCACAAGATTCATAAGAGAAAGTTGCCAAAGCTAAATCAAGATAACTTCTCGATATGGAAAAGCAGAATGAGGTTGCACATATATGGAATTGGAGAATCTTCTCTACAACTCCTAGATAATGGTTACATACAACCGACTATTGGACCCTTGATAGTTGATCAACTGAGAGATAGACATGAACATAACATAACAATGATAGAGATTATTGCTGCCCTATTTTGATGCAGAATTTGAAGATATCAAAGTATGTACTACAACAAAAGAAATGTGGGACAATCTTGCACTAATTCATGGAGGAGATACAAATGTACTAAGAGCCAGAGCATGAAGCCTTAGAGGTAGATTTGATGATATGAAGATGAAAGAAGGTGAAAACATCACACAATACGGTAACCGAATCAAGGAGGTTGTTAATGCTATCCGAGGAGAAGAAGGTGTTATTGATGAAGACACTGTTGTGAGTAAAATTATTAGAACCTTGCTACCTGTCTATGCTATTATAATATTTTCTATTCATGAAATGAGATCTAGACCGGGTAATGTTCTTACTCTTGATAGCCTAATCGGTAAATTGACTACTTTTGAGCTGAATAACTATGATAACAGTATTGTACTGAGTGTTGAGTATGCATTTATGTCATCCTTGAAGATCGGTAAGCCTAGTAGTAAACATAACATAAGAAATGAAAGTGACATTGACAGTGAAGATGGACTTGATGAACTTGAAGCACTTATGGATAGGAGACTTCAGAAAGGTAAGGGAAGGTATAAAGGAAAGTTACCTTTAGGTAAAGAAATTGGCCATATTGTAGCTAGATGTCCTAATAGGAAAGATGGTGATAAAGATAATGAACAATCTGGTGATACAAAGTTTGACATAAGAGATAATTGAGAACACAGAGGAAACCGATAATATGATAGAAGAATTAACCGAAACTATATAGACAAAGGCAAGAAGGCTTGTTACCTAGTTAGAGATCATGTTGATACTGACATTGACACTGATGAAGATTATGAGGTGGTATTTGTAGCTATGAAAGAAGATTCAGAAGAAGAAGAAACGTATGTTGAAACAACACTTATATCTAAAGTTAGCAAGAATGATACATGGATTATTGATAGTGGTTGTATACATCATATGACTGGTGATGAGGACAATTTTGAATATCTTGAACACTACAATGGAGGATCTGCTAAAATGGGAAATGATACACCTTGTCTAGTAAAAGGAAAGGGATCTATCTTGTTGAACAATATGATTAGATGTGAGAATGCATATTGGGTGAAAGGACTTAAATATAATCTATCGAGTGTAGCACAATTGAATAATTCAGGTCATCGAGTTGCATTTGAAAGTAGAAAGGTGAAGATCTATGATGAAACTAGAAAGTTGGTCGGTACTGGTGACAATCCAAAGGTAATTTATTTTATCTTGATAATGCTGAAACTTCTTATTTGTTGGCTAGAAATGAAGATGTGTGGTTGTGGCATAAGAGACTGTGTCATGTGAATTTTGATAACATTTTTAAGATCATTAAGAAAAGAAGAGTTAGAGGTTTACCGAGTTTAACTAAACCTGACCATGTCATGTGTAATCAATGTCAGAAAGGGAAAATGACTAAATCTAGTTTTAAGAGCAAAGACTATTCTTCTAAAAGTATTATGGAGTTAGTGCACACTGACTTATGTGGTCCTATGAGAACTCAGAGTTATTATGGTGATAAATATTTCATTTTATTTGTTGATGATTACTCTAGGATGATGTCAGTTATGTTTTTGAAAGAGAAATCTGAAGCTTTCAAAATATTTAAGTGGTATAAAGCTAAAGTGGAAAAGGAAACCATAAAGGATTTAAAATGCTTAAGGTCTGATAGAGGAGGTGAGTTTATTTATGATGAATTCACTAACTTTTGTAATGAGCATGGAATTAAAAGACAGGTTTTTGCACCGAGACACCACAACAAAATGGTCGTATTGCAGAAAGAATGAATAGATCTATAGTTGACTGTTCTAGAACATTGATGATTAAAAAAGATGTTGCACAAATATACTGGAGAGAAGATGTTAGCACTTCTGTATACACCTTGAACTGAGTTCAACTAGAGAAAGATACAAATAAGACACCTTATGATCTATGGTTTGGCTACACACCTAATGTAAGTTATTTCAAAAAATTTGGAAGCAGATGTTATATTCTAAAAGATGATAAAAATGGAAAATTTGATTCTAAAGGTGATGAAGGAATATTTATAGGATATTCTACTAAGAGAAAAGCATACAAATGTTTGAACAAGACTACTAACAAAATGACTAATATTGAGAGGAGAGAGGGACATATATGCTCATACAACTACTCACCTGGGACATAGAGCTATTTATTATTTTTCCTTATATTGTTAAGTTGTTCCAGCAAAATAGAGAGCACCTTTGTATTCTACTATTGCACAGTAGTCTGAGGGTGCGATGCCATCTCCTGTACCTCCTAGAGTTGATGCTCCATCTCCTCACCGTCCTCGAGCTGATGAGGGAGGGAGCTAGACATGATGTATTATTGTACTCTTGATGTATCATTTTGATGTACTATTTTTTACATATGTATCCCTTGATATACTCTTTGATGTACTATGTACCATTTTTTATTGATACACTGATACACTTTGGACTGCAATATATATATTCTCATTTGATTTCTATTACCTTGTTGATACCGATGTTATCTAATTTCTACTCTTGTATCTTGATCTTGATATGTCTATCTGCTTTGGATATTGATCTCATCTTGTGCATACTTGGTCATGTGTTATAGATCTGATTTATTGACTTCATTATATCATGTCACTAATGTATGCATATATTTTTGTACTTTTTTTTGTTTATGGATGTATGGATGCATATGTGTTTGTTTTGATGTTCCTTTATATTATGCATGTATATGATATTTGATGTGATGCGATGTATGGACATCTCTTTTTTTTTACTGATGTATGGTAATGGATGCATTAATGCAAGCATATTTATGATACTGACATGATCATGTAGGTGTGTGGATATTAGTGTGTTAGATACTCAGTCATTTGATTTGATTTTGGTGATTATATGATTTACATGGTCAAACTTGTAAATGTTGATATTTAGAATTTTCACTCATGTTGATGTTAGTTAATCACATTCATGCTATCATACTGATGCAACTTAAAATGAATGCAATAATGTTAAAATGAATACAATTTAAAGTGTATGCATCTAAATTAATCCATGAACATGCAATTAAAATGAATTTAATGCAACTATAAAATGAAATGCACCTAAAAATGAAATGCACCTAGAATGAACTTAATGCACCTTAAAATGAAAATGCAACTAAAATGAACTTAATGCAATCAAAATGAAATGCACCTAGATTAAGAATCCTAGGACCGTCACTATTTATTCAAGACAATTCTTTTATCATCATAGAGATTTTTAATTCGGACCCGATAGGTTAGTACAATTTTCACTTGATAGATTTATCAATCATGAAAATATGAATACTTTCCTTTTAATGTCATGTCAAAAGTGAACCTAAAATAATAGATCCAATTAAGCACAACACTCAATATCATGATCTGGGTGTAGTACTTCTCCTTTGCTTGTTCAGATCCAATTAAGCACAACACTTATGTTACTTGCAAACAATCTTCACTCGACCACACCTTAGTATCCATGATTTATAGCTTCATAATCCAACATATTGGATATAAATATATTTTTACTAACTAGGTCAGCCACCACCTTATTTACATGACCTAATACATTTGAATTTCATTCATTACAATTCATTCCCTCTCGATCCTTGAACCCTAAAACATGTTACCAAATATTAATTATAATATCAAGTTCGTGTCGACCTTCAAATCCATCACACATTTGATTTAAAACAAGAATAGTCAAACCTTTTTAACTTCTTCAACATGCTTCCAACACTTGATGAAATCTGATCACCTCAAACAATGTAATACCAATTCAACACCACAAATTGAATCAACCATGTCACCTTAACACCTAGATCACAAAAATATCCACTACAACTGATCACATCATCACTGCTCACCAATCTAACATTATGTTAAAATAATAACCAAAATATGAGATACATGAAATTGTTTAACGCTTTGAGCTAGGAATAAGGATATTTACCATGAATAATCACAATTCTAGGAGCATTCACCAAATAAAGAAGCAACAAGGAGACAATATTTTGAAGGGGGAAAAGCATAAAAAAATCCCTGTGATATAATGAAAGTGGCAAAAATGCCTAAGAATGAGAGAGAGAGAGATAGAGTGAGAGCTTAGCTCATACAATGTTGAAGAAGAAGAAGAATCTCATAAGATGAGAGAAGGAGAGCCATCTCTTAATAGAGATGTGAGAAAGGAGTTACATTATAACACCCATTTCTGTGTATGCCCCATTTCACTAGTGTGTGAGACAAGTGTAGGATTCCTCATAAGGAGGAATATCTATTTTCCTTATTAAAAGAAATTACAAATATGACATGTCCTCCCACTTGGACTAGAGGATGAATACAATAGGATACCTTAGTTTATCCTTACAAATTTAACCAAGGAAAGATTAAATTCTAACACCCCCCTTCAATCTTTACTTGGGGTATTACAAAAATCTGCAACTGGATTATCCTTCTTGTAGTAGAGGAGGAAAACTTGTTTTTCTTCACTTTGTGTTGATATGAGGTGATGGTGCAATGATAAATGCTTGGATCTTGAAATAGGATTCCTTGGATTTTCGTAATGCAAGAGTGTAGGTGTTTGTGGATATAGGCCCAAATCTTTAAGTAAACTTTGAGATTGTTTGTTGTTACTTGTCCAAGAAAGATCACCTGAATCTACAAAAAAACAAGAACCATGAGGGGATCTCCCATTATTGGGATTTCCTCCTAAAAATAAATCAATAGAAGCTGAATGTGAATCATCAAATGTAATTTCATCATAAAGAGGTTTTGTAAACCAAATGGATTCATTACTAGAAACATAAAAAAGAATAGAAATAGGACAATCACCATCAATAATATCATCAAGAAGATTAGAGTTTAGGGAAGGAGGTTGGTCCTCCATAATAACCATTTGAGTGTCACGAAATTCATGACCTACTTTGGAGCAAATAGGAACATAATCTCTTGTAATACATAAGGGCAAGGTGACATTGATAAACGTATTAATAATTGCATCTTCTTATTCTAAAGCATAATAAGTATAAGAAACATCATCAACCTGTAACATGTTATCTCTATGAGGAAAATAGGAAGTGAGGGGATCATCCCCAAAACAAACATCATCACATGGGTCATCCCAAATAGGAAAATCATTTAAAGGATACATAATGTCACAATGCGGTGTAGAGTTTTGATTTGCTTGATTAAAAAGGCGAACAGGTTTCTCGTAAGTTTGAAATGTGTTCTCCAAGACATGCGAAGCCTGATGAGCCGCAATACAATCTGAGATAAGATGATATAAATATGGATGTAATGAGAATCCAATTAGACCAAATGCTTCCTCATCTTTCAACTGCCAGGAATCCTGGTCAGCCTGAGGAGTGGTGGAGGTCGGTTTCAAATTTGGTGAAGACACAATATCCAAAAGGTGACGAGATTTTAGAAAATCAAACATGTGTGGCCTCGAAACAGTATAATTGGAACTAGTGAGTTTAAATTTTGGCATTGACGTAGACATGATGAAACAAAATTACACTTGAAATTGAACAGAAAGATATTTTTTTTATTAAAAAAATTTAAAATTAGGCAAAGCAAACGTTAGAAAACTGAAATACTAACAGAGTTAAAAAAAATACTAACAGAGTTAAAAAAAAATAGACCTACAAAGAAACGTTAGCTAAATCGAAGCCAAACAAGATAAGATATTACAACTTCTAGAAAAAAAATACTAAAAAACCAGTTTAACTGTTAATATTGATTTGTTTGAACAAAAAGTTAGAAACAAAAAAAATTAAACTTAAATACTATTATAAGATTGATAAATTTGAATAATAGAATTATTTTTAAGGCTAAGATAAAAAAATAATAATGATAGAGTAAAGAAATTTGAACAAATGAATAAGTAACGAACTGAGATAAAGATAATGAATTAGATAAAGGACCACAGATAAAAAAGAGTCAAAGATAGAGATAAACGATCAAACTATATTTAGATAAACCTACAGAAAAAAGTAAGATATCAGAGTATATTCCTGCAAAGACACAGTTAGAATTGAATTAAGCTGAAATGATGAAAAAAAAAGGCTAAAGAAATAAACTCTGCCAAAAAAAACTAAAAAAGAAGAATGCTAAATGAAAATGCCTGCAACCACCAGAGAGAAATTAGAGAAGATATCCAATCAAAACAAGAATAAACTTTGCAAAGATAATAATGCATAAAGCCTTGCAAAAATAATGAATCTGGTCAAAGCTGCAAAGACATTAAGAAAGAATAAAGAACCAATATAAATGAAGGAATAAACAAATAAATAAGAAACGATAACTATAACTATGAAAAAAAAACTATTAACAATTAAACGTTAACCATTAACTATACTAAGAATAAACTATTAAACGTCAAATCTGTGATAGTGCAAGTTGATGCCGCTTCTTTCTATACAAACCTAGTAAAGCAACATTGAACTCATGTTAATCAACATACATGATATTTATTGACAAAAGGCCACAAAATAACATAAAACACCCTTCGCTTTTAACCGAAAAAAGAGTCTACTACTCCAATGCCGAGGTATTTGAGAAGGAATGGATAGATAGATCTTACACATGAACCAAAAGTAAAAAGCATGAGAATTAGAAAAAAGAAGCCAAGACCCGTAGATCTAGAACATGAAAATAGAGTTAAAAAAATGAACACGGGAGATGCTACCGATTACTAGTGAAGGCAAAAGGCAAGGAGACTGATAGCAGCGAAAGAGATTTGATCAGATTTGATAAAAAACAAGAATAAAAAACAAGACAGAGCGAATGAATTTGGTGAATCAAGTCATGCGAATCGATGGTTTTAGCAAAGGTGATGTAGGGATAGAGGAGTTAGAGTCTGATAAGAACACATGATCGAAGGCGGAAACCCAGAATTAATCTAATAAAAGAATTGTTCTCACTACTCCACCTATCAACCGGGAGTTAGAGACTATGAAGAAAGAACCAGGAGTGGGAGAAAGCTATTCAATGCAAGAGGAGACACAAGCATATCAAGATCCAAGCACAAAGAAGGAAAAAAAACACAACAACCCGATCTGTTGATAGATCAAAGCAAAGAAAGCTGCAAATAATGATATTAGGAACGCATGTAATGGAGAAAAAAATGCATATAGAGAAAAGCAAAGACTCAAAATAGAAAGGTTCAAATGAACAATAAGGGCATGCGAAGGAAAAACAATGGCCTTGACAAAAAAAAAAAACTAAAACCTTAAATAACGATTAGCAGATCTCCATAAAATGGATGCACATCAACGAGGTGGGAAAAAATGACTACTATAGTGGAAAGCTTGTTATGAAAAATTCTATTGAGTGAATTTCACCTTGCGCATGTAAAATTGGTGGAGGCGGGAGATTCCATAGCCCTTGTGTAACACCGTTGGTGTCTGCTATTGTGTTCTTGATAAGATAATGTCCACAAAATCCTTCCAGAGGGCACCACCGCACTTTCGCTGCGTGAAGAAGTGGTGGAGGGGAAGCGGTGGAGGAGAAGAGGAGGAGTAGGTCGCAGAGGGGCGGGGAGATTGAAGCTGTGAAAGTAGGATAATATATGCAGAGACTAAGAAGCTGATACAGAAACTCGCAACAAAAAAAAAGGAACACACAAAACTAAACAAAAACACAGCTAAACTCATGTATTTGAACACAATACTCAACAAATAAAACATAGTAAACTCCAGACTTCAAACGAAAGATGGCTAATCGCCCAGATGCAAGATAGGAGCTACAACAAACTAAGATACAAATCACCTCTTTTGAAACACATATTAAGAGAAGAGCTCTTGCAAAAAATTTTTTTAGGCTGCTCTGAACTTTCCAAGATCCTTGATTTGATGAACAACAAAGGCGAGTTAGGAAACAAAAAAATGGTTAGGGTTCAGAAAGAATAGTAATTATAATGATTTTTATTCAGTGCATGAATTAACGACAATACAAGAATAGCAATAATAAAGCAATGCAAGATTCCAATGCAATGATTGAAAAAATGTAAATTTAGAAACAATGATTAAAAAATTAAATACTACCAACTAAATTTTATGAGATAATTAAGAAATTTTTTAGAAATGTTAAGATAATAAAAACATATGGAGATTAATATTAGAAACTAAATTAGTAGAAATAACAAGATAATGAGAACTAAAAAACTAATTTAATATTTTATGATATTTTCACCAACTAAATTAGTAATGCATGAGCTGAAATTAAAAAAATAAAGTAAATGAACTAAAATAAACTTATTGCAAAGAACAAATTGTAATAACTAAAATGAGATTCAAATCTCTCTAAACAACATCTCCGAATTTGGAGTGCACCCAGATATGGTAGCTCCTTCACCTACACACTCAAAACATGATTAAACTAACCTGCTCTGATACCATGTTAAAATAATAACCAAAATACGAGAGACAAGAAATTGTTTAACGCTTTGAGCTAGGAATAAGGAGATTTAAGTACATGAATAATCACAATTCTAGGAGCATTCACCAAAGAAAGAAACAACAAGGAGACAATATTTTGAAGGGGGAAGAGCATAAAAAAACCCCCGTGATATAATGAAAGTGGCAAAAATGCCTAAGAATGAGAGAGATAGATAGAGTGAGAGCTTAGCTCATACAATATTGAAGAAGAAGAAGAATCTCATAAGATGAGAGAAGGAGAGCCATCTCTTAATAGAGATGTGAGAAAGGAGTTACATTGTAACTCCCATTTCTGTGTATGCCACATTTCACTAGTGTGTGAGACAAGTGTAGGATTCCTCATAAGGAGGAATATCTATTTTCCTTAGTAAAGGAAATTACAAATATGACATGTCCTCCCACTTGGACTAGAGGGCGAATACAATAGGATACCTTAGTTTATCCTTACAAATTTAACCAAGGAAAGATTAAATTCTAACACATTAACTATTTAAACATTTTGTTAACTTGCACAGAATGATCTTCTATCACCTTAAACCATGCCTTGCGGTAATCCAATCCTATATTGGTCATAATAAAAATCCCATAGCTTAGTCAAGATACTCATATCATTACCACAAACTTGAATCCACACTGATTTGATAGAACAATCAAATCATTCACTGTCTGTTCTTCCTATTCCTTTGTTGCACTTCAATTGAGCATAACTCTTTCCATACTTATTTCCAGCCTTTTTGATTGAACATACAACATCTAGAGACATCAGTGAGTCTCCCATAAGAACATCACACTCTAATGCCTTCACAAACTCATCGCACATTGGATTAAGCAACTCAAACACTTATTAGTTCACTGTCAACCAACACACTACTTAGTTGACATCAATGACAACAAAATAAATGATATTCCTATCATCAAACCTGTACCAATTGACACTTAACAATCTCTGCAACATCTTTGCATCAGTTATGCCAACACTTTCTCAGGATTTAATGCGGGTTCAAATTGGTACTAGAGGTCCAAAATGCCGAGGAGATGCCAAAATGAAATGTGGAATAGAGCTAGATCAAGCATATAAGGCACAAGAGGCCAAGAATGCTAAAATAGGGCCTAGGTGAGAAAAAAATTCTATAGGGATGTAGTTTATGACACTACATTTAGCCCCACTTTAGTGGGAGTATGAACCTACATTCATACTCTTGATAAAATAGATTATAGCATAGGAAATTTTTGTCAAGGTAAATGAGACAAGGAAACAAAAAGCCCCCAAGTGACCCTATTAATCGAATAACAAGACAAAAGGATAAACACATGAAAAGAAAGAGAGAAAAAGACATGACTGTATTGGACTAGTAAGGTTTAAATTACTACGAGTCATGTAGAGAGATTGGTACAAAGAAAAATTGAATAGTCTAGCGAGTTGTATTATGCTACTCTACTCACCTCGAGGATAACAAAGCAATTCATGGGCATTGGCATAAAAAATTCTATGTTAGTATTTAGTATTTCAATTTCTTTCTTAGGTCATTTTAGGCCATATGTGCCTTGGGATGTGTAAATTTTGAGAAAATTTTAAAAATTGCAAAGAAAGTTGCAAAGTTGAAATGCAAAAAAGTTGCAAAACTTGTCACAACAAATGCCACTTTGATTTAATGGATGTAAATTTATTGGAAAAGTTGGAAATTGGTGGAAATTAATGTAAAATTCTCAATTTTCATGAATAGAGTAGTTTTTGTGAAGTTGAAATGAAGGAAATTTGTTTTTTGAAACTTGAACAATATCTTTTATGTATTTTTCTTGCGTTCTCAATTTGAAACACCATTTGTAGGGCTTGTTTAGATTGGGGAACGCTATGCACATGTGTGGAGTGGATAGTAATTAGTCTTATCTATAATTTGAATCTGGCTTCACTCAATTTCATGGTGTTTTGAATGAGATACAATAATTTTTGTGTGAGCTACTCCAAACCTTACCTAGGACTCCCAAAGAGCATGTTAAATTAAAAATCTCAACCTTTAACCATTGGAAACCCATTCAAATTGGTGGGAAAGTCTATTTTCACATCTTCCATCATTCCTTGAAGAGAAAATTTGATTCCCTTTAACCATTAGAAACCCATTCAAATTGGTGGGAAAGTATATTTTCATGTCTTCCATCATTCCTCGAATAGAAAATTTGATTCTTGTTTGTTTGCATAAGTTATATGCAACTATTACGTATGTTGCAAGGTTGTAGGCTTAAAGAGAAGCCAAATCAAGGAAGGTTTGATGTTTTGATGTTGTGATTTGGTCTAATTAGTGGGATTATATGTTGTATATATATTCTAGACATATGGTGTAAGGCTTTGATAGGCCTTTTTCTTGTATGGGAATGACTCAAATAGGAAATGTGATGTTGTCATGCCTATGTAAAGACAAGATTTAGTCCTTGGCCTTAAGGAATTAATATGTCGGGCATGTTTGGATTATTCAATTGTAAAAAATATCTTGGAACGGTGTCAAATGCAAAGAAGAATATTTATTCAGTCAAGATTTAATAAGATTGGGCAATCGTGACAATAATAAGCTCCTAATAGGGCCTAGTGATAAGGTCTCTAGGAAAGAATACCTAGGATACAACTAGTTTTTTGAAACCTTGTGTATTTGTTTGGTTTGCATTCCTTCCTTTGAATCATATTAGCATCCTCAGTCATAATATAATTAATATTGTGAGAGGTGTTAAGGGAGCCCTCCATCTCCACATCTGGATTATCAAGAACATCCTTTGGATCTTAGAATCTATGTTAGGTGCATTTGAATCTCATTAAAAATACTATTACCTTTATAAAAAAGATCAAAGGTCTAAAAATGAACCATCCTCAACATTTGTATCTTCTTTTAGTCCATCATCCTCGTATAGAGATATATTAGATGTCAATTTTTGTAAGTAGTTTATTGGAGAACAAGTAGTCCACTTTTCCCTTCTAGCAAGTAGGTTGGGGTTTTTTAATAGTAGGGAACAACTTGGCATAATAAATTTTTGGCTCGAGCCTTCTTGGGCTTGTTTGACCACCGAGACCATAGGGCCCTTAGTCTTCTTTCTTTTCTTATTGGTTAATTTTTCAAAAGAAATTACATTTCTAGGTTTCACATAATTCTATTTCTCCATTGATCCTCTTGGGCCTCTGGCCTCATGAAGAGGTAAATAAAGAACAATAATTTTTTTTGGGAATGTTTCCCTTTTTATTTGAAGGATTTTTTCTATACCTATCTTGTAATCTGCATTGCGGGTTTTCTTGGATTGTGTTTTGCAGGGAACAAAACTACATTGCTTTATATGTTCATGTTTCTGGGAATTGACTTTTCTTTGCCAGAAAATAGAATATCTGAGGTATGAAGTACAGGTAGAAACATGCTATTTATCTACTAATATCATGGTTTCTTTGAATTTAATATATTAATAAAAATTTGTGTGTTATGGCTAAAGAATCAAGATGGGGTCTCTGTATGCCATGATACATGAATGGGTGTTGATTGCACAGGAAGGAGGTCCCCTTGCAAGATTTGTAGCTTACAAAGTTTGCTGGGAAAAGGGATGCTATGATGCAAACATTCCTACAACGTTTGGAGTAGATATGTTTCTTTTTCTCTCCTCTAATCTCCCTCTTGCATTTTTTTTCAAGATGCTGCTGCCATCAGAGCATTCCGTGATTTTTATTCTAGTTGGAGAGAATATTTTCATTTTTATTCATATGAAGAGTCTTCATTTACATTCTTAATCTCATTTCCATTCTAATATTCTGGTGAATTCATTGTATCGATTTTGGCCAACTTTACCTTTAAAGCCATTAAAGTTACCTCACCTTACCAAATTTTTGAGATAAATATTTCTATGGATTATTGTCATATATAAATGCTATGTTTATTCATGCAGCTATATTGAAAGCAAGTCTCATCATTCGCGCCCATAATATAGTTTGTCTAACACAAATAGTATGATAACAGGTCTTTGCCTCACACAAACAAGAAATCATCAGAACATAGGTGAGAAGTCGAATAGAAGATCTGATTTTCAATTGAAAATGAAGGAAATATTTGAGGACCTTAAAATTGAATCTCACCTTTTGCATTAAGAAGTGCATTTTAAAGTCTATTGAGCCTACTGTAGATAGGTATGCATTTCCATTGAGTTGAGGTGATTTGAAAAATAAATTGGATTTCTTAGTTCTATATATATATATATCCATCTTTCCTTTGGTACTCTCCGGACTTTGGAAGAGGTGATTAAATAAAAAAAATTGGGGGAATGTTTCCATTATTGATTTAAGGATTGTTTCTAGTACTATTGTGGAATCTGCACTAAGAATTATAATGATGATTTTTTTGGATTGTGCTTTGTAGGCAACGAAGCTATATTGCTTTGTACACAAAGTATGTGGTTCTGGGAATTGCTTTCTCTTGCCGAAACATGGAATATCTGAGGTATGAAGTGCATATAGAAACATAATATAATATAATCTTGTAGTATGGTTTTAAATATTATTTTTGGTAGTGTTGCATATTCAAAACCAAATCAGATAAATTATTCACATATTTAGAATACTGAGAACTATGACTATTCAGAAAGAGTGCAACAATACCCTCCTTGCTACTCACCCCTATGAATTGGAGTCATACCCACATGTTCACATTTATTTGGGAGAATAATAACATTTGTAGGTTTTGTGTCTACCAGTTTCTATATCCTCCTCATTGCAACAACCCAATATTTTCTTTCTTCTTAACCAAAAAGGAAAATAGTGATGCAGGTGGGGACAACTATAACTTGCCCTCTGACTACTATGTTTGAATTAGTTTTCATAAATCTTTGAGCAATAGTGTTTTATTTAAAATATAAGCATGGAGTTTTTTTTATAGTGCATTGAAGAAAGATGTTTTTGTCATGTTTTCAACAGCAACTAAGGCTTGCACCTTGCTAGTATGTCAAATGCCTGAGTCACCAATAAGGAAAACATGATTTGATGACTTGTAGTTGGCTTGTAGTTTTTTTAATACAATAGTGTAAAGATATAAAAAATGATGAATGGATTATTTATGTGAAGAATTAAATGATGATATGTAGGGTTATGTAAAATGGTATCTTTTATGTATAGAAGAATTGGGGAAGGTAAGATTCCTAACTTAATCCCAAATTCTCAAATGAAAGATCCAAATTGATTAACCACAAGAAAATGGTCAATGCATAAATGAATCAATCAATTAATAATAAGAAGAAAGAGGAAAACCTTACTTTTTTTTTGGAAGAGAGTATTGAAATGAATTGAAGACAAATACTAACCTTAAAGTATAACAGATCTGGAAATTGCTATTGAAGACAAATACTAACCTTACATTTTGTTTTGGAAGAGAGTATTGAAATGAATTGAAGACAAATACTAATCTCAAATAAATTGTATTTAGATCTTCAAAACCAATCTTGAATGGATCTTGGAATAGGAAGAAGCTTTAATGGATATGGATGGAGAAATATTCAACAAGAGGGTTCCATAGAGCTTGAATCCTTCAATGGCTACTAATGGATCTCCTTGATGAATTGAATCTTGAATGCTTGAACACTTGAATTCTTGAATACTTGAATTCTTGGATACTTCTTTTCTCCTTCTTGCTTGCTTCTTGCTTGCTTATTTTTTTTATGACTGCTTGGTGATTGAAATGAGAGGAGAAGGCTTCCATATATACTATTCTAGGGCAAAAAATTATAGAGAGCTCGACATATGAGAAATAAATTCACATTAGGCCTATGCCCCTAGGATTGGACCTAAATTAAATATCTTTTAAGAGTTTACCATTGTGAAGCCCAAAACAGTCGATCCAGAAGCGGGAAATAATTCTTTCCAAACTCTGACATTCGAAAATTATCAAAATTTGAAATTTAAACCCTGGATCAGGGTCGAGGTCAACCTGGACCCTGAGATCAAGAACCTCAAAATCTCAGAGTAGGATGCCAGAAAAAGGCAAGAAATAAGTGGAAAATAGGGTAGGATAGGGGAAAAAGCTAGATCCAAGTCAAAGACCCATTCAAGGCATTTGACATGATCCCAAACCACTTACTTGGAGGGCTAAACTAGTCCTAAATGGAAGAGCTTCCATTTTCTAAAGATACATTTAGCCCCCAATTTAGCAAGAGTATGGACTCAATGCAAACTCTTGGTAAAGGAGATCACAAAGAAAAATAAAATATTATTGAAATCAAAGGGACAAAGCAATCCTCAAGCCCCCAGGGACTCAAGTCTTTGTCAATCCCAAGATTACAATAAGAGAGACATCACTAAAAAAAGAGAGGAGGGTGTGATTACCTTACCCAATGAGAACTTATGTCCCATTGTGAATCACACAAGGAAACAACGCAACTGGAAAGATGGAGTTGAACCGCCTAGTGAATGTGGCTACTCACTAGTCAACCCATCAAGGATTCACCCTCAGGAATATTCTATTCCAAAAGAGCAAAGCCAAAACAAGAGGGATCCAGTCTTAAGGACACCTTCTGACCTTAAGGGATCAAAACTTTGAAAATTGAAACTCGAGGGATCAAGAGATCCTATAAGGTAAAAATCCATGCTTTAAGGATTAGTCTCTAATCCATAAAGAGAGAAAAGTTTTGAAAAATATATTTTGAAAGTGCGTGTGTACAAAAAAGTGAGTAGAGCGTATGCCCCCATATTAAAGTCATTGCTAACACTTTAACAAGAGAAATGGCTTGAACGTAAACATAAAAAACTCCACTAATTATGTTTCCACTATGAGAAGCCCCCAAGCGAAGACAAATCAAGGGAAATACCACATAAACATACAAAGAACACATAAGGGATCTAACTATCGTGGGGTCAGTATATATATATATATATATATATATGATATTATTGCAAATAAATTGACATCATTCCCCAAAGAAAGTAGAACTACAATCACAATGGAGGAAAGAAAATGCAATAGTTCCGAAGATGAGTCTTTTCAGACCACAACATGGAGACCAAAAAGAATCAGTGCTACCAAGTTGCAAATCTAAGTGGACTATACAAAAAAAACATTTACAAACAATAGCATAGGTACAACATAACATGAAAACATATAGAAGAATAGAGATACATATAGAGGAATAGTACAACATGTTCGATTCCTTTATCACCTTATACCAATAAAGTAACAAGGGTCGTATAAAAGAATCTAACAAATATTTAGCAAACACATTATAGGAGAAGCACAATACAACATGCAAACACACAAAAAGATACCATGGAGGACAAGCCAATCAAGCGTATTGCCTACTCTCCCCATCTTGGTCTATATCATTTAGGGAAGGTGGGAAAATCACAAGAGGGACTATATCTAACATAGTAGGAATAATAGTCAGTTCCAAACAAGGATCCTCTTGAGAATTGTGATGTTTTATACTAGGTGTAATTATCAATTATGTTGAAAGCATATTAAGTAAATCAGTATCAATGTCAATAGTCTCATATTCATCATTAGCATCATTAGTATAATCAAGAGTATCTTCTTCATCAAGATTAATTGAAATAGAATCTAAGATACAAATAGAATAATCATAATCATTCATCTTAACATCATTATTAACATTAACTTCTTCTAACACATCAGGCATAGGCTAGTCAAAAGAAGGTAAAGAACTTTGAATAACAGAGGCATGGGCCTTAGCTTGAGCCTAATGCTTCTTACAATGTTCCTTGGCAATTGGTTACATTTTGTCTTGTTTGAAATATGTTGAGAACTAGGAGGAACAACCATCGGTTCCTTCACATGTTCTATAGGAGGATTAGTAGGATTCTTAGTAGGCTGAAAAGAACCACTAGGAGCTTGATTAACATAACTAGAAGCAATAGATAAAGGAGGTATGGAAGGTGTAGGCAAAAGACCACCATTAAAATCCATCCAAGGCATGCTTAATTCAACAATCTTGCGATGTTTATAGGTTTGATATGAGCGAAAAAGGTTATTAGGTCGAGAAGAACATGAATTAGGTAATGAAGGCCAAAAGAAGTCAAGGGTAGCACAATCCCTAGGCCTAGGTTGATATAAACTATGATTAATCATCTTCACTTCTTCATCATGAATGAATTTAATACACTTATGGATAGGAGAAGCAACGACATGCATGGCATTCAACCAAGGAAAACCAAACTTATCTTGAAACTGATCATAAGTAGGAACAACAATGAAGGTAGTGTCCACAACTTTACCACAAAGTTCAACAGGCAAGTTAATAGAACCAAATGATGGATATAAAAAACCATTACAAGTTTGGATCCACACATTAGATGTATCATAACAATCACGTTGTAAGTTCTTCATAAAAAAGTTTTCTTTAGTAAAAAATTTAATAAGGATGTAGGATCAACAAGACAACTATGCGTAGGTATCTTAGAAATCCCAACATAAATGTAGAGGGGACCATCTGGAGCTTTAATAGTCTCAGAATCATCAACGGTGATCAAGAGTTCCCTAGGTGTTTTATTCTTAGGTTGTTTTTGAGGTTTAGGTTGAGGTTTCAATTTAGGCTTAGGTTGAGGTGGAACTTAAAGTTGAGGTTGAGATTGAGGCTGGGGTGGAGATACAAGTTGAGACAAAACAACATGCTCCACATGGTTAACAATATGATTGAGATCATCCATCTTTGAATCATAAACAATATCCATAGAAGATGGTTGAATAATGGTATTATTATCATGTGTAGGCAAAAGATTCGTATAGATTTAGAGATTTTGATTAGGAGGAGAGACAAATTTGTTCCCACTACCATCAAAATTATCAACAGATAAAGCATTAGAATCAATTAAGTCTTGAACCTTATGTTTTAGAGAATAACACTTCTCAGTATAATGGCCATTTTGACGATGGTATTGACAAAAGGCTTTGGGATCAAAGGATTTGGATGCCATCGTAGTAGGTAAAAGAGGTCGAATAGGAGACAAAGTAATCATATTAGCATTCAACAATTTACTCATAATAGAATGTAAAGATTTAGAAAGAGGAGTAAACATACAATTCAGACGAAAAACATTGGATGCAGAAGTGGCATTGTTGGATGCAACAATAACTTGATCAACAACTGCATTTTCTTGCTTATTTATCTTGACATAGTTGTTAGGTTTTTGAAACTTGTTGGGATTAGGAGCAGTATCACTCTTATCAACTAGAACAGGAGCCATTGGAGCATTTCTCTCAAATTGACTCACTTGTAATTGTTAATGATGAAGCACTGCACAAAGTTGTTGAAAAGAGGTAAATTCAGTAAGCATAATCTTATCTCTAATATCCTTTTGTAAATTTGAAATAAACATATGCTGAATATCAATATCAGGAACATGATAAGAAATTTGAGCATACAAATGCTTAAATCTACCAATAAATTTAGTTAATTTTTCTTTAGCATTTTGTTTACAATGCATCAAATCAATTAAGGACACTTGCGAACCAATGTTATTTTGGAACTTGGCTGAAATCCTATGGTCATGAGCATAGTCACTACAAAGGATTTGAAATATTTTAACATGAGTGACAGGGTCTCCCTTACCATTGTAATTCTCAAGATGAGGCATATCGGCTTGCTGAGGAACATGCACATGAATAATGTCTAGGGATAAAGACTACCCATGTCACATGTAGGAATACTAAACTTGGATTGAGTTAAGGACACAAGTTGTTGTTGTAAAGAGGACACAATTTGAGCCAAAATAATGATTGTGGAATCATTAGAAGAAATAGGAGGCATAGAAAAATTAGAAATACTAGGGAAAGTGTAGGAAGCAGCAGAAATAGAAGACACAACCGGTGGAACACTTGGAACCACAGTTAGAAGAGGGTTGGAATAGGTAAAAGAACACTATGGTGAGAAGGTTGTGAGGTAGGTAGAGACACTGATGGAACACTCATAGGAAGAGATGGAATAGATGTAGTCACTAAAGGAGGAGTATAAGTAGGAATGCTAGGTAAAGGAATGGAAGAAGGTTCCACACTAGTGACAGGAGGAGTGAATCCTAGATCTTGAGCTTCTTGAGCTAAAGGTTTGATATTTAAATGCACAAGATGAGTGATACCACGCAAGTGATTAACACCTTGATAACTATCCTAAAGAACTTTCTTAAGAGATTCTATAGCTTGAATAGAATCTTGATTATGGTTTTCTCAAATAAGCCAATTTCCCATTTTATCAAGTTCAGTTAAGAGTTTTTGGACTTGTTCAGGAGGAGCTCTTAAAGCATCATCCTCATCACAGGATGAGTGAGAAGCATTATGCTCCATAGTAGGATTAGAATCATGAGTGATCAAATTGTCATCTGGGATCCTAAGGAAAGGAGAGGAAGACTTAGGATCAAAGGAATCCATAAGTCTATGACTTCTTCTAACTAGGATATTATAAGTAGGACTAGAGGTAGTAAAGCTCATATACCAATGCAATGCAAATGAACTAAGTTAGGAAAACACAAGGCATGAACAATACATGTTTTTTTATTTTTTCTTTATATGATTTTTTTGTTTTTGAAATGTAAATGCCAGTACATAAAAGAAGGCTAGTACATGCAAGATCTATCATGAAATGTAAATCTAACACCACAAAAGAAAGAGTTGTCGTAAGCGGGTTCACAAAAATGTAAATATATAAAAAATGATGAATGGATTATTTATGTGAAGAATGAAGAGATGATATGTAGATTTATGTAAAATGGTATCATTTATGTATAGAAGAATTGGGGAAGGTAAGATTCTCTTCTTAATCCCAAATTCCCAAAGGAAAGATCCAAATTGATTAACCACAAGAAAATGGACAATGCATAAATGAATCAATCAATTAGTAATAAGAAGAAAGAGAAAAACCTTACATTTCATTTTGGAAGAGAGTATGGAAATGAATTAAAGACAAATAATAACTTCAAAGTATAGCAGATCTGGAAATTGCTATTTTCTGGTGTTTGTACTGAGTTTTTGGAAATTCTGCAACCATATCTAGAACTGAAACACAGAGATGGGGAAAACCCAAAAAAAATTTTCTTTTCCAAATCAGGTCAACCTTGACCCAAATATAGGTCGATCTTGACCTACACTACTTTGACGGAAATTTTGTTCACGAATCCCGAAAGTTTGCCAAAAAGGGTATCTGAATTTGCTCTGCAATTCACTATTTCGCACCTGCACTTGCAAGAAAAAATGGTTTTGTTATTTGGATGAGGGGTTTGCCTTGGTCAAACCCCAGTTTTGAAATTAACCTTGAAATAGAATTGAAATTGCAGTAATAAACAAACAAAATAGAACAATTTACCTTGCTTATGTTGAAACCCTTGTGGAGGATTCAAATCCTTGAATCCACAAGTATGGATGATCCAAATGGATGTAGAATTGTAGGATGTATCATGTCTCAAATAAATTGTATTTAGATCTTCAACACCAATCTTGAATTGATCTTGGAATAGGAAAAAGCTTGAATGGATATGGATGGAGAAATCTTCAACAAGAGGGCTCCATAGAGCTTGAATACTTCAATGGCTACTAATGGATCTCCTTGATGAATTCAATCTTGAATTATTGAACACTTGAATGCTTGAATACTTCCTTTCTCCTTCTTTCTTGCTTTTTTTTTTTTATGATCGCTTGGTGATTGAAATGAGAGGAGAAGGCTTCCTTATATACTAGTCTAGGGCACAAAATTCTAGAGAGGCTGACATATGAGAAATAAATTCCCATTAGGCCTATACCACTAGGAGTGGACCTAAATTAAATATCTTTTAAGAGTTTACTATTTCGAAGCCCGAAACAACCGACCTGAAAGTGGGAAATAATTCTTTCCGAACCCCGACATCCAAAAATCCTTGGAATTTGAAATTTAAACCCTGGGTTAGGGTCGAGGTCAACCTTGACCTTGACGTCAAGAACCTCAAAATCTCAGAGCAAGATGCCAAAAATAGGAAGGAAATAAGTGGAAAACAGGGCAAGACAGGGGAAAAAGCTAGATCCAAGTCAAAGAACCATTCAAGGTATTTGACATGACCCCAAACCACTTACTCGGAGGGCTAAACTAGTCCTAAATGGAAGTGCTTCCATTTTCCGATGATACAATTAGTTATCAGCTAAAATTATGGTCTCTTTGAATTTAATATATTTATAAGCATTTGACAAATATAAGTGATACTTTGATGAGTTGTATGGTATGAGAGTGAGCTGACGAGAATGAGCTTTGTAGGGATTGTCACTCAATCTTCAGAATTTTTGGCTTAAAAAATAAGTTGAGGTCTTTGTATTCCATGAGATATGAATGGGCATGGATCTAATTTTTTGTCCATAGCAGGTAGGAATTCTCTTAAAAATACTATTCTTTATGGATATACAAAATGGAATACACAGGGAGGGTCTTCCCTTGCCAGGTTTGTAGCTTACAAAGTCTGCTGGCAGAAGCGATGCTATGATGCAGATATTCCTATAGAATTTTAAGGAGTATATGTGTTCTCTCTTTCTCTTGCCTCTAATCTCCCCCTTGCAGATTATTTCCAATATGTTGTTGTCATCAGAGAATTCAATGCTATTTGATTGGTTAAGGTAGTGGAAATTTTGCAGAAAAGAGTTTCCAAGGTGCCTGTTCAGTGTCAAATGTGGCACCATATAGTGTACTCCAAAGTCCAGACATACTCAAGGTCATATTTCAAGTTAGAGTTTCCTGATATTCTTTTATTTTGTTCTTACATTATAAACCTAGAAATATTTTGCAATTAAGCATTTTAAGTGGCTAATGTAGCCTAGTTACAACTACATGATTGAACATCCTTACATCATGTTCAGAACTATTCAAAAGCAGTAGCACCTCATTGAGGGAGATTATTTTGACAAAACTTAAAAGGCATGTTCCCTTTAACATAATTTCAAGCACATCTATGTCGCACATTTTTGGTGTTGTAGCTTTATTGAAGGCAACATATCCTCATTGGAGCCTCCAACCATAAGTCATTAATTATGACTATATGTATAAATACAACATTGTAAATAACAAAGAAATTGTGTTCATCCTTCAATAAACATAATGCCAATAGAAAAGACACAGAGGAGTTCATGAAATTCATGCAAGTGAAAATTTGTAAATTAATTTTTTTCTCAACTTGTTATGCCACTTTGCATCTAATTTTCCTTATACAATGGAAATTATAGCTTTCAGATTGGACTACCGTAGGGAGGAAATTAAGAAATGATCAAACAAAATATGAGGTCCATTTGACATTGTTGTTGGTCATATCAATCCAAATATGATTCAAGTCCTGACCTAGCTTTTTATACATCTAAATAGAACTTTAACTCATTGTTCTGTAGCTTGGGTGACAATCTATCCATATATACATTATATGAGTAAGAGAATTCTTTTATCCACAACGCAAATAATCAATATACAACTTGAAGTTGAAAGAAACTTTCTTTGTGAGGACCATAATTAATGGATTCCCTTTGAAGAATTGTGGTGGAACTAAAACCTAGCAAGATTTATTTCCAAAATTTGAGAAGAAATCAAAGAAAAACATTGCATGTGAACTGCATCCAAAGAAGAGCATAGAAGACCATGCATTTGGATTTTGGACATGGAAACACATGTAATCAAAATTCTTAAACAGTGCATTTAATGAAACCTTCATATTTTTAAAATTTTCAATTTTTAAGAACTGCAATTTGATATGAAAGTCAAATTTAGATATGTTTCTATAGCTACATTCAACACTACACTTATTTAACAAAGAACTAACTTTTAAAAAAAGTGCATCTTGCACGTTTGCACTTTCAATATGTTACACATTTCATCTTATTGTTGGTAAAAAAAATAAAATGGATGGACTTGCTATAACAATCTCTCAACTCATTCACCTGACATTCATAGTAAATCGATGTGTTTTCTTGATTTGATAATGGATTTGACAAACATTTGCTCTTCTTTACTACTAAAATGACAATTTATTTCTATTTGCTAATGCATTTGCAAATATCAAGTGAAGAACGAACAAATGAAAGAGTTTTAATGATGTCGACAAGACCAAGTGGCCTAATGAACCGAGAAACACAACTATTAACACATTTTTAAGTTCCTTTCGATGTCAGCTCTTATATTGTGAATCTTGATCAAGAAATCTTTTGTTTTGTGAAGCCTTGTTGCCTCAAATAACTCATTCAAACTGCCCACCTTCAAAATGTTTTTAGATTGAACTTCGAATATCCTTATATGTTTGTTATTCATATGAAGTAACATTCTATTTCAATCACCCCTTTCTAGCAGAAAAAAAAAGTTCTTTGTTCTGACTCTTCTTTGGGGATTGTCTTCTTTTTTGGCTAATTTGTTTAGTTCACATGGTAGTCCTAGATTTCTGTAACTCAAACCTTTTTACTCTTCATTAGTGTTAAGGAAATCATACAAACTAATGTCCCACTTTTTCATCCACTTCTTGCTCTGTTTCTTCCAAGTCTTTTTCCTACGGTTTAATTCCTACTCAACAACCAATTTGAGCCAGTGTTGCTCATCTATGTTCTCAAACCTCTTTAAGTAGCTTAGCAAATGAATTATTGCCGATGCTTCCATAAGAAACATTTCCATCTTAGCCAAAAGAATCCCATATGGGATCATTGATTTAACTTCAAGATAGGTAGTGATTAAATATTTTTTGGATTCTTTCTACTTGCCTATACTTGTGGCTTGACATTCTACTCTCCAAAAGCTTACAACTATAGGACAATTGACACAACCAAAATTACTTGATTTTCTGATCCCATAACTCCACTTTCCTGTACTTATTCTAAAGTAGGAACAAATCTCTCCATCCACCTTGTATTCTTTTAATTCTACAAGTATCCCAACTAAGCCTATTGTGGAAATCAATTCCTAGGTATTTGTATTCTTTCACTATCTCCAACAAGCTTCCATAAAAAATAAAATAAAATTGTTGCTTCTTCCTTTTCAAAGAAAATTCATGACTATTCTCTTACTGGTATTCACTTGCATTCCAACCTCTTGGTAAAAGAGCTCTAAAGCCTTCATATTGTCTACATACAAAAGAAACTTCACCACTTAACCTATCAACCAAATCCCTTTCCCGACAGTTTTATTTAAGAAATCTTCAAGTTTATCCAATACAAACCAAACAACGTAGGGGAAAGAGAACACCCTTATTTGACTCCAATATTGCTACCAAAGAATTCAAACATACCCTCTTTCTTTAGTTTTGATTTTAGCTCTAACATTCTTATACATTTTATCAACTATTACTCTATACTCATTGGTATCCCAAGAACCTCCATTCTACTCCAAAGTTTGTCTCTAGGAATGATGTCAAAGGCTTTTTTAAATCGACAAAGCAACAAAAGGCTTCTCCTGTTGGAAATTTGGCTGAGTTGGTTACATAGATGTTGTCATTATCACAACATATGATCTACATGAAGATCGCACAGGTTAGAGAGCTAGTATGTCAGAGCGCAATGCAAATTTGTCTAAGTATGAGACAGTGTTTTTACCAGTGAACCTGAAGACAATTTTTGTTTGCGATGTTGATTGGAGTAAGTTCAGTGCTTTTGCACTTGAACATAGAATCTATGGTGACTATTGAAGACTCATATCAGAGCGCAAGTCAGTACAACATGTACAAAAGAAGTTATGACAGTTTTACTAAAGACAATGTCAAGCCGACATGATAGAATATAAAGACAGAATTGATAACGAGTTAAGAGATTATTTTGTTTATCAAAATAATGACTTAACAATATAAAGGGATGAAATCTTAGATGTTAACCCTTGGATAAAGTTATTTTGTAATATGATAGCCGATTGGAAGGTTATTAATCTTAATAACTTGTATAAATGTAATTGTAAATTGTAAGAAGGAAAATAATAAAGAAGGGATATGATGTGAGATATATGATGTATATGTAATAGCAATAATGAAAGAGAAGCGAAGAGATATTGATGCAAGCAGTATAAGGTTATGCACCTTAACCTACTTTTGTAATTAGTGAATATTGTATATTACTTGTTTGGGCAGTGGGCTCATCTAGTAATCACATTTTGTACTGCCAAATCCTAACAGGGTTGAGGCTTCTAACAAGGCCTATAATCCCTTAATCAGGACTGAGACACTATATGGATGTAATAGACTCCTAACAGGGTCAACATCCTTAACAAGATACTTTTGATTAGTGGATCTTTGTGGGTACCATCCCCACCGGGGTTTTCCCTTGGCCAGGGTTTCCTCAAGAACAAATAATGTGTTATGAGTTCTTTAGTTTTATTGCTATGCATGTTGTTTAGCTTCTTATGTTATGCATGTGTAAAGATAATCTGTTATATCCATAATTGGGCAAAAGATAAAGTTTGTAGAATACTGATTCACCCCCCCCTCTCAGTATTCCCTATTTCTAAAAATTGGTATCAGAGCTCAGTTACTCGGAAAAGAATTATTCAAGGAAAGCCTAGTAGCTTGAGTAAGATCTCTATGGATATGGATCAACTACAGAAGAATCTTGAAGAAGCTCTTGAACAGATTGATATGCTTACTATTGAAAGAGACACTTTGAAAATAAAATATGATGATGCAAAGAACCTCATTGAGAAACTGAAAAACAAGTTGGAAGATCTGAGATCTGAAAGGAATCCAAAGTTTTCATTGAAGACTGTGATGACAATTTAGAAAAAGAAAATGAGATCCTTAAGCATGAATTGAAGATAGCAAATCTGAAGCTTAGTCTGAAAGATGGAAATGGCAAGAATGAAGCAAATCTGAAATCTGAGAATGAAAGTCTAAAGACTGAAAATGAAGGACTAAAATTTAAACTTGGTAAAGTAACATCTGAACTTGAGAAAGTCAATTTGCAGTATGCTGAACTTGAGAAATACAATCAATTGTGAAAGGTGAACTGACTCAATCCAAACAACAACTTGAAAGGCTATATTTAACTAGTGAGAAGATTGATGAAAAAATATCTTATCAGAAACCATTCTATGATAAGACTAGTCTTGGATTCAACACTTTTAAAGCAAATGAAGAAAGCAAGGAACCAGATTTGAAAATATCTGAAAGCATAGATGAGAAGAAGTTTGATGAGATTAACAAATCTGAAGATACACCTAAGGAAGAAGAACCACCTAAGCAAGAGGAATCACCCAAAGGTATGCAAAGAGAATTCAAAGGTAGATGTTTTGCTTGTAATACTATTGGTCATATGAAGAGAGATTGTATAGGTAAGCAATTCAAACCTCTTAATGGTTATTGTTATAATTGTCATGGTTTTGGACATAGAGCTATTGAATGTAGGAAACCTAAATTTATTGAGGATAATAATAGTAGTAGAATGTTTAGGAATACTAACAATGCATATAAGAAACCTACTGAAGATATGAACAGAAGAAATGGAGTAATAAGTTATAGATGCAACAAGGCTGGACACATTGCTAGAAACTATAAATCACAGATCAATTAGTCTGGACCAAGATATGGGAACAATGGAATTGTTTGTTAGATATGCAACATGATTGGACATACAACAAGGTTTTGCAGAATGAACAATAGAGTTTTTCATCCTAATCCTAACCCTAGAAATCATGCAAGAAGAAATGAAGATGCAAGTAACAGTCAGAAATGATGCTGTAGTAATTCAGATGAAGTGAAGTTTATCAAAAGCACAGATCAAGGATACATATTCAACATTGAAGGTAATCAGGAAGGTGAAGTATTAAAAGGCAAGAATGAATCTTTACCTGACTGATCTCAAAGTACTTAATTTATGAAAATTGCAGTAGAATAGGAACTTAGATTAGTGTAGAAGTAGATATATGATGAATCGAGTCTTGCGTAGTTAATACAAGGTAGTATATGATGTTCTAATGCTATGGTTAAGAGTGCAAAGAAAAATATTATGTTTTGCGAGATCGCAAGAAGTTTTAAGTTTTGCAGGTTAGCAGAATTAGCTTTTTGGAAAGAAGCGGCAAAAGAATTGAATGCGATGTCAGATCTAAGTGAGATTGAATTAATAAAAGGTCATGATCAATATTATTTGATCATCAAAGCAAATACAAGTGTTAAGGAGATCAAAGAGCAATGATTGGAATCATTTTGCAAGGATTTGGAGAAGAATTTTGTGCTGAATCTACGCAAGCCCTAAAATCATGAAATCGAGGTATTTTACTTGGCAGATCTTTAAATCAGTGAAGGAATTAGAGGAAAATCATGGATGTTTCTTTAATTCATAATGTCAAAGATAAAAATAGACCTAAGATGAAAAGGGAACCAGTAGAACCCTTGGAAGATGATCCTAGGTTAGCTTTATCATCCGTACCAGACAGAGTTTTACATCTAGAGAATGTTAGAAGTTATCTTGGATGCAAACTAGAGACTATCAGTGATTCATCTACTTGTTGATTCATCTAAAGTCCTCGCCACTTGGGGCAAATCTATCATTTCTTAAGGCATATCAGATTCATCAAGATCCATATCAATCTGGTATCCTAAATCTATCTTGTAAATTGTACCAACTTTTCATAACCATTGGTTCATTAATGTTATTTCCTTGGTTCTTTGTAATTGATGGGTTTAGGATGTGATACCAATATGATTCATACAAGGACATTGAAGTCTGCAATCGATCACTCACTTGTTCACAATCATAAGGTTTAGAATCAGGAGTTTTGACACTTTTTAGTATTCATTGGTTCTGTTAGGGATTTTTCTTGTAGGATCAAACTTGGCAAATTATGGGCTTGATTCTCAGTTTAAAAAGACTCCAAGCTTGCAAGAAAATCCTAATTGATGAGGATTGGATAAGATCCTCCTTCTGCTTCGAGCTCCACAGGACTCAGGTGGGTATTGCCTATGAATAGGTTACTATATTTCAAGTAAGCTTTTGATTAGTGGATTTGGTCTTCACTATCATGCTATCTAGGCTTCAGATTATTTCAACAAAAGATCACTCTGTAGACAGCTGAGAATCTCCTGATACAGAGCTTGACAATAGAAACTATAAATGTGATAGCATAGATAATGGGATAAGGATGTAAATCCTTCTTCTTTTTATGAGTTCAACTCAAGGAAGGTTAACCTTTGATTCTCTCTTCAAAGAATCAACAAATTGAACTATATCACCAAGATACAGTCCCTTCACAATATGCATGAACTAAAGAAAATGAAAAGAACTGGTAATGATATTTTGTGTTTGATGACAGAAAGATGATTGTATAACAAACATCCATCTAGTGCCTATTCCATGGGCAAAAGAGTCTGAATATAAATCCACAGGAAGATTTCAAGAAAATAAAGTAGAATGCCTTACAAACTACATGCAATCTAGATAGGATGCCTTACAAACTATCTTGTCAATCTTATGGTGTTATCATCAAATCCTAACACATATGTGTACTCTCTGAAACTATTTAAGAAATTTAATCCTCTCCTTGAGAGAAACTCACAAATAATTAAACAAACTACCTTGTAGTTGGTATGTTTTCAGATGCCTTACAAATAAAACATACAATAGCAGAACACAAAGTAAAGAGACAATAATGATGTAAGATAGAAATTGCACTGTATCTTATTGAAAATGAGCCTGTCTCAATACATACAAAACTTCAAAGTTCAGAAATTTAGACACAAAACTAGAACCCTGTTATACAAAGAATTTCAAATTTCATCATTTAGGGGCCTGCTCACAACAGAGCAGCCATAGGAACTGGAACCCAAAAAGAACAGGAACCTAGAACCCTTACAACTGAGAAGAGAAAAGAATAAAAAGAAGAAGAAGAAACCTTAAAATCTGTACTTGACCAACTCCTATCCATTCTGCAATCTAATCTCATTTACTTCTCTCTTCTCTGAAAATCTGATCTTCTCGAGCATCTTCAAAATTTGATAAATTTGTCCTTTTTTCCATAAAATCTACTCATCTACTGGAAATCTGATTTCTTTGTCCTTTACTCTTCCTTGAAATTCAATCCTCTGTACCCTCTGATCTTTTCATCCACTGAAAATTTGAGTCATTCTTCCCGCCGGATTTGCAAAATCAATCAATTTTGGAAGAAGAAAAATCTTCCCAAAATCTGGTCGCGGGTTAAAAGTCTTTACTGCTCTCAACAACTTGATCTGATCTAGTTTTAACTACCATCATTGCATCCATCATCTTCTGGCATTTTCAAAAATATATTATATTGCCATATTTTGATAAAAAATGAGTCTCACAGACATTTTTCCGTGAACAGCTTTGTCATTAAAAAAATTTCAAAATTTCTCCAAAGTCTGAACTTTATGATTTTTTAAATCTTTTATAACCTTTAAAATCTGCACATGCCACTAGAACTTACCACTTGTCATCTTCTCATTCGCTGCTCAGACTAACCCATCTTTAACCTCAGTCCATTTGGAGATCTACAGACTACATTAATCTCTAAGTCTCTTAATCATTTCCTTAACCATGGTTTCATTTAGAGACTTGGAGAAATCCCTTTAGTCTCTAGATCTCATAATCATTTCCTCTCTCTACTTTTCTTTATGAGATTTGGAGACTAACTTTAGTCTCTAGATCTCTGAATAGCTATTTGGAGATTTGGAGACTAAGTCTCCAAGTCTCATAATCACTTTTTCTCATTATGAGATTTGGAGACTAACTTTAGTTTCTAGATCTTTGAATAATTATCTAAAGATTTGGAGACTAAGTCTCCAAGTCTCATAATCACTTTTTCTCATTATAAGATTTGGAGACTAACTTTAGTCTCTAGATCTCTGAATAATTATCTAAAGATCTGGAGACTTGGAGATTTGGAGACTAAGTCTCCAAATCTCAGAATGAATATCTAAATATCTAGAGATCTGGCGACTTGGAGATTTGGAGACTAGTCTCCAAATCTCATAATGTACTTTCTTCTTTGTGAGATTTGGAGACTTGGAGATTTGGAGACTAGTCTCCAAGTCTCATAATGTACTTTCTTCTTTGCGAGATTTGGAGACTTGGAGATTTGTAGACTAGTCTCCAAGTCTCAGAATGTACTTTCTTCTTTATGAGATTTGGAGACTAATCTCCAAGTCTCATAATGTACTTTCTTCTTTGTGAGATTTGGAGACTTGGAGATTTGGAGACTAGTCTCCAAGTCTCATAATGTACTTTCTTCTTTGCGAGATTTGGAGACTTGGAGATTTGTAGACTAGTCTCCAAGTCTCAGAATGTACTTTCTTCTTTATGAGATTTGGAGACTAATCTCCAAGTCTCATAATGTACTTTCTTCTTTGTGAGATTTGGAGACTTGGAGATTTGGAGACTAGTCTCCAAGTCTCTGAATCACATCTGGAGATTTGGAGACTTGTGAGACTTGGAGACTTAAGTGACATGTGTCCCTTCCTGCAAAATCTTTTCTCAGCCCACTAGCACAGAAATCAAGGCAGCCGCACAAATCTGGGCATAGCTTCTCTCATTTGATTTATTTCATATGTTTGGAGTATTTCATATAAATACTTCAAATTTTGAAATTTGGAGCAATGTGGGATAAAACTTTATGAAGCATTGCTAATTTTTTATGGCTGCCAGTATTCAGAAGATCATAACTTTTGATTTTCAAACTGGGTTTTGGTAAAATTTTTTTTTTATATTACACACATAGCTTTATCAAACATATGTAAAATTCAGCCCAACCCATTTTGTATTTTTTGAGTTATGATAAAAAATGTGACTGGAAATCTGAACAATGCACACTCAGAGAATATTGACAATCTGCAAATGGAATGGCTCTGGCAAAGTGACTAAATGGGCACATGGGGAGTTGAAAATTGGCATGATGACTCATTCCTATGTCTAAAACATGATGCAACCACTGAAACATTATGATCAATCTCTGGGAGAAAGATACAATTAGCTAAACAGGGCCTCTGACAGTGATTTGACATTTAAACAGAATTGTGCAATTTGACACTTGCTCAAAATGGGACTTCACCGAATGATTCGGGATGATAAAGTAACATCATAGAATGCATGCATATACTGAATGGAGTGTGTTCAACACCTAGAACACCTCATAAGCTTCAAAATGACAACTGGGTACATATGCATGAAAAGGATTTAAAGAGCTTCAAATTGCAAAATTTTAACATGGTACTCAAAACCCATGTTCTATTTTTGAGTACCAACATGTTCATTGTTGCTATAGTTGACATTATCTTTGGTCACTCAGGACCTAAATCTTAAATCTTGAATCTTTAAATCTTTAAATCGGTTTCTGTCTCGGAATCGGTTAATCTTTCAAATCAAATCAGTTTCATACATCTTTATCATACATAGATTATTCTTTGAACCACTACGCTTTGCACAGTGATTCAAAGAGGGGCAAAATGTAATACAATGATTTCACCAAGGAATATCAGAAGATCTACAATCAGGACATGACATTTAAAGAAGGATTTGAACATTTGAAAGATAATGAGATCATTAAGTATGCATTAAAGTATGAATTTGATAATGAAGAATGTACTAAGATAATCTTAAGCATAATTCATAATGAGAAGTTTTGGTTAGAAGATAGAGTGATAGATATCACAGCTGATTTGAGTCATGAAGTTACTGGACTATCTAAAATTGGAGTCATTCCTTTAAATGAGAAGAACATGAGGAAAATAGTCATAGAAAACACAAATTCATCCTATAATGGTGGAGGAATTGTGATTAGTAAGATTCAACAAGATGATGTCAGATACTTATGCAAGATCCTAACCACTAAGTTTTGTGCAAACTCAAGAGAGGATGACATGGCAGCTAGAATGATACATGCAGCTTATTTGATGTGTGTTGACAAAGTACAAGTTGATATGTGAGAGATTCTGAGAATTCAACTGTTTGAGAATTTGGAAAAGATTAAGAAAACTAAGTACACACAGTTTAGATTCTCATCCTTAATCACCTATATGTTTTTTCATCTATTGAGAAGATTTCCTTACACCATTGGAAATGACTAGAATGATGGCCAAACTACAATCAAAAGGATTAACCTAGTGTACAAGAGGCATGTTATTGATAAAGTGAATGAGAGTGCAGTATTGATAATCAAGACATTTCAGGATATAGTGTCTAGCAGATCAAGGATCCCATAGTCTCTTGTGGAGAAGTATAAAAATGAGATATGTTTCTTGGTTGATACTGACTTTACCTACATTGAAGCAGTAGAACCTAGAACAGAGTTCATAGATCCTCTTGGCTATGAGATATCTGAGGTAGAGACATAAGAGTATGTGAGAAAGTTACTTAAGTGCAAGTTGGACACTCACTGTAACAGGTTTGGAACCTTTGAGGAGAACTTCAAGTCCGCAAAGACCTTACTTGAAGAGAAGTAGTCAAAGAAAAGAGTTGAGAGTACTATCAAGAAAATTCTAAAAGATACAAGGATGACTGAGCATGAATTCTTGGTAACAAAGCAAACAATAGCAGTAATCAGAGATATTGGACAAAAAGAAGTTTTTTCTGTTCCACCTTTATCATCAATTGCAACACAACAAGAAGGAACACAAGTTAAGGTGAAAGTGGAAGAAATTGAGAAGGATCAAGAAGTAAGGATATCCACTAGATCCACTTCCTCCACACCTAGAAAAAGATTAAAAGAGAGTGCTACTGGACTGGGTAAGAGACAGAAAACATTAGTGCAACCAGCTCCAAGGAAAATTGCAGAAATCAAAGATGATGTCACTTTTATTAAGAAGAAAACTTGAAAACCTAGAGTTGAGAAGCTTAATGAACAGATCATTCAGGATGGAGACTTTACAAGAATAAATAAGTATTATGATCTCTATGATTATGCAGAGAGATTAAATCTGGAAAATGCAATGGTAAAGCATATGATTTTGTCTAATAAGAAGTTTGATACAATTCAGGGTAAGATACCTGATGATTTATACAAGAAACTTGTGAATATGAAGAAGAGAGCATCAGAGGAAGACACATCTATTAGAGAAAAGCTTGTAAGAAAGCTTTGTGTTGTAAAAGATGAAGCACACTTTAGTCAGATTATGAAAGCTTTAAGCACCCATTTGAGAACCAAGAAGAGAACCATTTAGATTATGGGAGGCATATATGAAGAAGTTAATGCAGAAATAGAGCAAGCAATCATCAAGGTTATGTTAGAAAAATGTTGGAGAACCATCAGTTGCAGCAGAGCAAGCAGGTGAAATAGAACAAGAGGACATTCCCTCTCCACCAGCTATAGATATTGAAGATGCAGTCATGAATGTAGAAGGAACTAAGATCACCTTGGATACTGGTGATAATGTATTCAAGAATCTGGAAAACATTGTTGACAATTCGGCTTTTGAAGAGCAAGAGACTACCAAAGGAGAAGAGAAAATAGAGACCACAGTTGTAGAACCCACAGTGATAGAAAAACAAGTACCTATTCCCACTAAAGAAGATATCAGTCTTACCCTTGAGACTAGAAAGAAGAATCAGATTGGATCTATGATTGAGAATTTGGGAAATGAAGTAGATGATGATGATCAGATGGAATTGATCACATCCTTGAACAAGATCATAGGAAAGAACAAGAAAGTAAAAAGTCTTGAAGGATCCCCAAAAGAGCTTACTGAGAAGTTACAAGGAGTTGTAACTACATAAAATGCAGAAGCTGACCCTCTGGAGAAAGCAAAGAAAGTGATGAACACTTTTGACAGTGAGTTCACAAATTTAATTGATATAGAAAAAGTGAAATCTCAAGCAGCCTATGAGGCCAAAACACTTTTGAACATTAGCTAGAATATTAGGAATGATATCAACAATCTTGATATCTGTATAAAGGACTTGAGGAAGAATTTGGAAAGAGGAAAATCTTTGTACATCCAGTGTACAAAATTAGAGACCTTGATAGCAGAAGAAGATCAGAAGATGAAGATGAAGGAAGCCGAAATTCAAAATGAAACTAACTTTCTTTCAAGCCCCAATGTGAAGGTATTTTATGTTGAGAAGAAAATTCGTAAGATATATGATGAAATCAGAATTTTGCAAGATGAAAAGGACAGGAAAATGAAAAGATTCACTCTTTTAAGAGAGCACACTTCTATGAAGTTAAGTATTATTGAAGGGAAATTGGAAGAATGTCTTTCAGCTAAGACATCTTTTCAAAAGTTTAGCTTTGAGAATCTCCAAGCATGTGAGATAGCATCTTATGGATTATGCGCACTATTCAGTGTGGTAGATTCTATTAAGAAATCATGGGAGAAGGAGTTAGAGGCTATACAGATTGATTTTGCAAATTGTGTTGCAAGCCTACCGACTTTGCAATATTGAATTAAGGTATAATATTTTTGTGAATACAGTTTTGTAACCCTCCTTACCTTTATTTTGTCATTGTTGTCAAAGGGGGAGAGATATATAGCAGAAAATTGATAAGAAAATGATAAGGATTGATACTCTTAGGGGGAGTAATGTATTAGAGACAAGATTTTTTGGAGTTATAAGGATAGTATATATATTTTATACTATGGCCACAATTTTTGAGATTTTGAAGTTGTAGACTTAGCCAATTTTCTCATATGTTGCCACCAATGACAAAGGGGGAGATTGTTGGCAATTTGGCTGAGTTGATTACATAGATGTTGTCATTATGGAAAAATATGATCTACATGAAGATCACACAGGTCAAAGAGCTAGTATGTTAGAGCGCAATGCGAATTTGTCTGAGTATGAGATAGTGTTTTTACCAGTGAACCTAAAGACAATTTTTGTTTGCGATGTTGATTGGAGTAAGTTCAATGCTTGCGCACTTGAACATAGACTCTATGGTGACTATTGAAGACTCATCTCAGAGTGCAAGTTAGTACGACATGTACGGAAGAAGTTATGACAGTTTTACTAAAGATAGTGTCAAGCCAACAAGACAGAATATGAAGATAGAATTGATAAAGAGTTAAGGGATTATTTTGTTTATCACAATAATGACTTAACAATATAAAGGGATGAAATCCTAGATGTTAACCCTTGGATAAAGTTATTTTGTAATATGATAGCTGTCTGGAAGGTTATTAATCTTAATAACTTGTATAAATGTAATTGTAAATTGTAAGAAGGAAAATAATAAAGAAGGGATATGATGCGAGATATATGATGTATATGTAATAGCGATAGTGAAAGAGTAGTGAAGAGATATTGATGCAAGTAGTATAAGGTTATGTACCTTAACCTACTTTTGTAATCAATGAATATTGTATATTACTTGTTTGGGCAATGGGCTCATCTAGTAATCACATTTTGTACTACCAACTCCTAACAGGGTTGAGGCTTCTAACAAGGCCTATAGTCCCTTAATCAAGACTGAGACACTATATGCATGTAATAGACTCCTAACAGGGTCAACATCCTTAATAGAATACTTTTGATTAGTGGATCTTTGTGGGTACCATCCCCACCGGGATTTTCCCTTAGCCAGGGTTTCCTCGAGAACAAATAATGTGTTATGAGTTCTTTAGTTTTATTGCTATGCATGTTGTTTAGCTTCTTATGTTATGCATGTGTAAAGATAATTTTTTATATCCATAATTGGGAAAAAGATAAAATTTTTAGAATAATAATTCACCACCCCCATCTCAGTATTCCCTATTTATAACATCTCCACCATGGGTGTTCCAAACTTGGTCAAAGAAGTGCCTAGAGTGATGAAATGATCAATGGTAGTGTGTCTTTGTCTAAGGATAATATTATCTTTTTCTCCCTTTCTCTCTTTTTTCTACTCATTTGTTTATTCTATGTCCTAGCATGCTTCTAAAAAGTTTTGCAAATAATAGGGTTTATCATAAGAGTACAATACTAGAAGGATTATTAATATCACTGCTTTCAAAAAGTTGGATAACGACACTACTAGTCCACTCAACTACGGAGTTGCTTTGTGTGGCACTATTAAATTTCTCTTGATGTGTAGAGCAAGTAGGTCAACTCCCCATTTTAAAAACTATGTATACAGTAGCTCATCAATGTCTTGAGTTTTTCCATGTGCTAATTTATTTATCCCTTGTTTGATGTATGTCATTGTAAAAAGCCTGATAGATGAATTAATTAAATGAGAGGGTTACTTTTCTTTTCTACCCGCTCATAAAGTAGCTTCACATAATCTAACTAGTGTACATCAATGATATTATTCTCTATTTTTCTTCTTTGTTGTAGTTCCCACCAAAAGCCTTTGGAGTTTTGCTTTCCCAAAGATATCAATTCTTTCCTTCTAGATTAAATATATTTATTTTTAATTTTTATGAATTGTTCATAATTTCTCTTGCTTTGTTTGTTTGTTTATTCTCTTTAAAAGATCTTTTAGCGGCCTTGCATTCTTCATCATACCAAAGGTTAGTCGAGAAAGTATTTGAAATCCTCTTCATAGGATGAGATCTCTTACACACTATTAAAGCCTTATGGACCAAAGGGATCAATATATTGCTGAAAATATGCCCACTTTCCCTTTCTCACCTTGCACCAACATAGAAACAAGGGTCATCTAAAGAAATCTAAAACAACAAAAAATGATAAGCAACCCATCACAAGGGAAGAACATTACATACAAACAAACACACAAAATAATCCACCACACAAGAGGAACTATTCAATTGTATCATCCACCGAATCTTCTTGTTGAATATTATTTAGGGAGGGTGGACTACACATGAGAGGAGTAATGCCAATCATGGTAGGTGGAGCTACTGCAAGTTCTAAACAAGGACCATGCTCTATTGATGAGTCACTTTGTTTGTCACAAGGAGAAAGATTTAATTCTTTGTAAAATCTTGTAGACAGTTCATGATTAATTTCAATAACCTCATCTATATCATTAGAAGCATTAGGATCGACACTATTTGCAATGTTAACACTAGTATCATCATCAGGAGTATCTACATCATCCAAATTAATCACAATAGGTTCCCTATTATGAATTGAATAATCATCATGTTTAGACAATTTGATTTTATTAATATTGACTTCCTCCCTTGGGCTATGCATAGGTCGGTCAAAAGGGAATCAAAGTATCATGAGGTGTTTTTGTTGGAGTAGGTATAGAAAGGTGAGTACTGAGAGGGGAGGGCTGAATCAGTACTGTAAAACACTTTTAAACTATTTGAACTTTGTGATTGTATATCTTGATGATATTATGATATTTAGTAAGACCAGAGGAACATTTGTTGCATGTTAAACAAGTATTGTAGAGGTTGAAAGAAGAAAAGTTGATGATAAATCTGAAAAAATGTTCATTCACGAAAGAGGAGATTATGTATTTGGGATTTGTGATTTTAGTTGATGGTTTGAAGATGGATCCTGAAAAGGTTGAAGATATTTTGAATTGGCCTACACCTGAGAATGCTAGTGAGGTAAGATCATTTCATGGTTTGGCAAGTTGTTACCAAAAGTTCATTAGGAATTTTAGTTCAATTTGTAATGCTATGACTAAGACTATGAGAGGAGATAAAAGAGAATTCAAGTGGACACATGGAGCTGATAAAAGTTTTGAGACTCTGAAGTAGAAGGTTGCTGAATTGCTTGTTTTGGCATTGCCTTATTTCAATAAGGTATTTCAAGTGGAATGCGATGCAAATGGAAGTGCAATAGGAGCTATATTGAGTCAAGAAGGTAAACCTGTTGCTTTATTTAGTGAAAAGTTAAATGATGCAAGAAGGAAATATTCTGTGTATGATCAAGAATTCTATGCTATTGTTCAAGCACTGAAGAAATGGAGACATTATTTGATACCGAGTGAATTTGTGTTGTATACCGATCATAAGGCTTTACAATATTTGGGTAGTTAGAATAAGTTGAATCAGAGACATATGAAATGGGTTGAGTATTTTTAGACTTATACATTTGTGATAAAGCATAAGAGTGGAATCACTAAACGAGTTGCTGATGCATTGAGTAGAAGATCTTTGATGATCAAGATGAAAATTGAAGTTCTTGGCTTTGATGACATGAGAGATTCTTATGAATTTGATCCTAATTTTTCTGAGCCGTGGAGAAAGTGCAAAGCACCTATTCAAGATCAACCGAGTACTAAATGGGAAGAATATTTTATTCAAGAAGGTATGTTGTTTAAAGGTATTCAATTGTGTAAAGTGAGAGGAGCAATGAGAACTAATTTGATAAAGGAGAAACATAGTAGTGGTTTGGCTAGACATTTTGGTGTTGATAAGACATTGAATTTGCTTAAGGAGAAATACTTTTGGCCACAGTTGTATAAAGATGTTCAAAAATTTGTGAGAAGTTGTGGAATTTGTCAAGTTACAAAAGGAGTAAGTCAGAATACTAGATTGTATACATCAATTTTTGTTCCTGAGAAACCTTGGATTGACATCAGTATGTATTTTGTTCTTTTCTTACCAAAGATAGTGAGAGGTAATGATTCCATATTCATTATTGTGGATAAATTTTCTAAAATGGCACATTTTATACCTTGTAGAAAGACATCAGATGCAGTACATATAACAGATCTTTTCTTTAAAGAAATTGTCAGATTGCATGGATTACCGAGGAGTATTATCTCTGACCGAGACAATAAATTTGTTGGATACTTTGGAAAACCCTTTGGAAAAAGTTTGGCACCGAGTTGAAATATAGTTCATTTCACCCATAGACCGATGGATAGACATAAGTTGTGAACATAAGTTTGGGGAATCTTTTGAGATGCTTAGTTGGAGACACACCAAGCAATTGGGATTCTGTGTTGGCACAAATAGAGTTTGCATACAATAATTCAGTGAATAGGAGTACTGGAAAAACACCCTTTGAGATTGTAAATGACATACAACTGAGAGGTATATCTGATTTGAGGGATATTGCTGATGAAAGAAAGAGAAGTGTCGAAGGAGTAAAGTTTGCTGAGTATATGAAGACATTACATGAAGATATGAAACATAAGCTGGAGAAAAGTAATCAGAAATACAAAGATAGAGCTGATAGATCAAGAAGACATAAGACTTTTGTAGTCAGTGATGAAGTAATGGTTCATTTGAAGAGAGGCAGATTTCTTGTTGGAACATATGGAAAGCTGAAAATGAAGAAGTTTAGTCCTTGCAAGATTTTGAAGAAATTTGATAGTGGAAATGCATATGAGATTGAGTTACTTGATGACATGGATATATCACCTATATTCAACATTGCTGATTTGTACGAGTATCATGAACCTGATGAAGATATGACAGTACTAATGGATTATCCTAAGAAGAAGACCGAAGAAGTTGAGCAGATTTTGGAACAAAGAATTGGCAGAAGTACAAGAGGAAAATAGTATATGGAATATCTGGTAAAGTGGAAGAATAGACTGATTGAAGATAGTGCATGAATTTAACAATCTAAGTTGGCTACAGTTTGGATCGTACCTACTTCATGATTCAGAGAATCATTTTCAAATAACCCTAGGTGTCTCATGCAGGAGCATCTTAGGTCCTTGGCAATCCCGTGTCACCAAAAATATGTTTGAAGTTTTCTATGTTGCTCGATTCCTTCTTTAACCGAGTTGGTTTGGTGTTTCTTAGTTTCCTTTGTTCACCGGTGTTGGTCGGTTATCTCTCTGGCACTCGGTAATTTTTCTAGCGCTCAGTGGTGCTTGTCTAGCACTCGGTTATCCTTGCTTACCAAGTTGTTTATTTTGGATTTTTGTTGAGGCAAACTCTTGTATTTAATTACGGTCATAGATTTAATGTTGGTATCTATCATTGGGAAGTGTGTGGACCTAGATCTGGTCGTTCCTTCTGTTGATGGTGGATCTGAAGGCCGACTTGTTCGGTAGCCTCTTGTATAAATGTAGTTGTTTGGTTAGAATTTAGGAGTCACTTCAGTTAGAAGATAAGAAATTATTGATAGATCCTCACATGTTGGAGGACTTCTGTACTTGATTGTAATATCTGGCCTAAACTAGGAAGGCCTTACAACCCGACATGTATGAATCAATTGGAGTTAATATATGAAAGCATTTGAATTCTCTCTCTCACTTGTGTGTGTTTCTTTAGTGTGTGATCTCTGCAAGGTGGATCTGGTTAGGGTGTGCCTTTGGCCCCTCTCCCCATCCTCCCTTGCATCAATATGTGTCTTGGGATGTGCAAATTTTGAGAAAATTTTAAAAATTGCAAAGAAAGTTGCAAAGTTGAAAAGCAAAAAAGTTGCAAAACTTGTCACAACAAATGCCAATTTGATTTAATGGATAGGAATTGATTGGGGAAGTTAGAAAATGGTGGAAATTGATGTAAAATTCCCAATTTTCATGAAAAGAGTATTTAAGAGTATTTTTTGTGAAGTTGAAATGAAGGAAATTTATTTTTTGAAACTTGAACAATATCTTTTATGTATTTTTCTTGTGTTCTTAGTTTGAAACACCATTTGTGGGGCTTGTTTAGATTGGGGAAAGCTATGCACATGTGTGGAGTGGATAGTAATTAGTCTTATCTATAATTTTCATCTGGTTTCACTCAATTTCATGGTGTTTTGAATGAGATACAATAATTTTTGTGTGATACCAAACCCTACCTAGGATTCCCAAAGAGCATGTTAAATTAAAAATCAACCTTTCACCATTGGAAACACATTCAAGTTGGTGGGAAGGTCTATTTTCATGTCTTCCATCATTCCTTGAAGAGAAAATTTGATTCTTGTTTGTTTGTAGAAGTTATATGCAACTATTACGTATGTTGCAGGGTTGTAGGCTTAAAGAGAAGCCAAATCAAGGAGGGTTTGATGTTTTGATGTTGTGCTTTGGTCTAATCAGTGAGATTACACGTTGTATATATATTCTAGACATACGGTGTAAGGCTTTGATAGGCTTTTTTCTTGTATGGGAATGACTCAAATAGGAAATGTGATGTTGTCATGCCTATATAAAGACAAGATTTAGTCCTTGGCCTTGAGGACTTAATATGTCGGACATGTTTGGATTGTTTAATTCTAAGAAATATCTTGGAACAGTGTCAAATGCAAAGAAGAATGTTTATTTAGTCAAGATTGAATAAGATTGGGCAATGGTGACAAGAATAGGCTCCTAATAGGGCCTAGTGACAAGGTCTCCTGGAAAGAATACCTAGGATACAACTAGTTTTTTAAAACCTTGTGTATTTGTTTGGTTTGAAGTCCTTCCTTTGCATCATATTAGCATCCTCAGTCATAATATAATTAATATTGTGAGAGGTGTTAAGGGAGCCCTCCATCCCCACATTTGGATTATGAAGAACATCCTCCATCTTAGAATCTATGTTAGGTGCATTCCTCTCATTAAAAAGACTATTAGCTTTATAAAAAAGATCAAAGGTCTCAAAATGAACCATCCTCAACATTTGTATCTTCTTTTAGTCCATCATCCTCGTATAGAGATCTATTAGATGTCAATTTTTGTAAGTATTTTATTGGACAACAGGTAGTCCACTTTTCCCTTCTAGCAAGTAGGTTGGGGTTTTTAATAGTAGGGAACAACTTGGCATAACAAATGGTTGGCTCAAGCCCTCTTGGGCTTGTTTGACCACCGAGACCATAAGGCCCTTAGTCTTCTTTCTTTTCTTATTGGTCAATTTTTCAACCTACTACTTTCTCTTCATATGCCCCACTTTAGAGTCTAGGTTGGCAAGAGGGCTAAGTATTAGGGAGCATAGAAAAATCTCAACATCCTCATGGTTTTTTTCTTTTATAGGGAAAACTTGCAGATGAGCTATTTTAACAAGCTTAGCAAAGACATCCATTGCCTTTTTGTTTTTAGTGGTGAGTTAGGAAGACGACTGCACAAAATTAAGGGATTATCTTCTTTGTTAGCAAGGGAATTGACAGGGGTTTTCTCCTTAAAAGAGCTCTTGGATTTGTTTTCTTAAGAACTAGGAGTGATTTTTTTCCACAAAAGTGACTTGAATGAGTTTAGCAACCACAAAGTGAGGTAGAAATGTTACATGCACAAATTAAAGTCTTGGTGACAAGATAACTTATTTGTTGGGTTTTTTTTTTGCATGAAACGCCCTAGATTTCTCAATGATGAAAAGAGGAAGAAGGGGAAGCTCAAGAGGTTTTTGTGTCTAAAATGATTAAGAAACACAAAATGATAATGACAGTAACATTTAAAATTCCCCTCCAAGCTCATCCTATTAGCTCTTCTTATGGCCTCCTCATTCACTTTGAAGCTAATGACACCCACCTAGACACATATTTGGTACAAAGAATCATATAGATAAATTTTCATCATGTTTGTTAAGTCACTCTAGGTTCGAGGCAATGCCTCCCTCAATATAAATATAGAAAAATAATGACATCCTTCTTGAAATCCTTATAGGGATTGCAACTCAATGTAGGCACTACTATAAGAATATGACTCAATACAAATATTTATATATGTAATTTCAAGTTAATAAATCTTTTTTTAATTTTAGAAGTTTTAAAATTTTGATATATATGCACCATATTTGAAGAGCATCAATTAGTCACATATAACATATTCTTGTCTTCAAAAATCTAATCTTATTATGCATTGTACTATAAAAAATATTATAATTTTTTTTTTTCGAACTTCTATTTTCATAAGAATCTACCATTGAAAGAGTTCCTCAATTAATAGGTCATTAACCAACAAATACTATTTATATAATATCTGAGTGTTAATTTTTATTTTTATTAACACATTCATAACATTGTACACTTACATTGTCTTTTTGTTCTCTTTCTTTCCTGTGTATTCAAAACTTTCTTTCGAGCGCATTCCCCATTTCGTTGGAATGTAATTTGGAAGTTTTGTTTTCGAATGGGAGGGAATGCGAATTGTTTTTCATTCGAACGGACTGCGGACTGGAAGGGAACGGGAAAGGTTTTTCATTCTAACGAGTTGTGAATGGTTCTTCATTGTTTATTTAATGCGTCATGGATGCAAGTTTGCGTAGTTTATTTACTGTGTCAGGGTTACAGTTTTTTTATTTCATGCAATGGAAAAATCTACGAGAATGGCTGAAAGGAAACTGAACAATTCTCCCTCACCTGCAGATCATCTTCAACAAGAGGAATATGACCCCTTCAAAGAAGAGGAGGTTCCTCGGAATTACAAGCGCTCCGAATGTAACAAATGTTTTTTTCTGGAATGTGCAGCTTTTGTGGCTCTTATAGCAGGACTGCTATCAAGCCTCATAGCTGGGCCTCTGAAGAAACGTATTATTTGGGGATTAGAGTCATGGAAGTGGTTTTTGTTGGTTCTGGATGTTTTCTGCGGGAGACTGGTTTCTGGGTGGATAATTCGTGTGGGAGTATTCGTTATTGAGAGGAATTTCATTTTGAGGAAGAGGGTTCTCTACTTTGTCTATGAAGTGAAGAGTAGTGCTAAGAATTGCCTCTGGTTTGGCTTTGTTTTGTTGGCTTGGAATCTCATGTTCCATAAAAAGGTAGTCTTCTGTTCGGACTGTATTTTCCTAATTGTTATTCTTAATGGAGATGCATTTTCAGAATTGTTATTCTAGTCGGGGATGGAATTTTTATTTCTATTCATCTGCAAAGTCCTCATTTATATTCGTTCTCTCTTTTCCATTCTAATATTTTGGTGAGTTTGTGCTATCAGGTAAAGCGAGCTACCGGGAATAACAACCTGTTGGATTCCATAGAGAAGCTCCTGTTTTGTCTTCTGTGCTCTGCATTTTTATGGCTATTCAAGACACTATTGGTGAAAGTTTTGGCTTTGAATTTTCATGTGAAAACATATTTTGACAGAATTCAGGAGTCCATATTCCATCAATATGTGCTTGAAACTATATCTCCGCCCCCGGTGATGAAAATACATCAATCCCCTGCCCTAGTAGCTAAAAATACTACGAAGAATGCAGAACCCATAGAAATTCTAATAGATCCTCCTGATAATAGAAATAAGGATAGGGCAGACCATGAAGTGGCGGGGGGCTCCAATATGATAAATATTGAACAACTGCAGAAGCTGAATCAGAGGAATGTCTCTGCTTGGAATATGAAGAGATTGATCCGTATGATTAGGTATTCGGGAATTGCTTATATAGCTAATACAATTGACAGGTCTCTGAATTTCCACAAACATGATACAAAGATTGATAGTGAACGTCAAGCAGCAATTACGGCGAAGAGGATATTTGAAAATGTTGCTAAGCATGGAACAGAGTAAGCATCCTTTTTTGAAGTAATACTTTCACCTCACATAAGCTTTGCCATACCAGGAGCTGCCATACTAAGCTTTGTTTTTGTTATTCTTCTAAGAATTAGAAAACTAAAATTTAATGGTCCATAGATAATGCCAATTCTATTTTCTGGTGGACTGTTCCAATAAAATTTTGTAACAGACAATACTACTGGCGGTTTATTTACATCTTAACAGAATGCCATTGCCATTTTAACTGGCATCCTCACACAATTAACATCCGAAGCACTCTTGATCAGTAGTAAGGACTGTGGAAATATTATTTCTCTTATTGGTATCCTTTTTTGTAACCATACTGCAGTCAGGCTATGCACCCATTCACGTGTTTGAGAATTTAACCATAAACTAAAATCAAAAGGGCTTTGCTAAGAATTATATGCAGCAGTTGTATTGTATAATCATTTTGGTGCTAAGACCATTGTTCTCAAACACCGAACTCTTCCAAAAATGCCAAGGAAAAAGCATGGACCTATCAGCATTAATAGGATCAGACAATACCAGGAAAATCCACATCTCATGGTTCATTTACTTCTGGGAAAATGAATATGTTTGAAAATATTTTAATCTTAGCTAAATTGGAATCCCATCTTCTGCAGGTATATTGAGGAAGATGACCTACTAAAGTTAATGAGGAAAAAAGAGGTGAGCAGAGTCTTTCCTCAATTTATAGGAGCCTCAGATACAGGAAGGATCACTGAATCATCTCTTACAAACTGGGTGGTATGCTATTTAAAATTAGTTCCATACTGCCTGTAAATGTCACTCCCAACATATAGCTAGATATAGTTTTGCTTGGAATGTTGGGCTCATTTAATGTTCTTTTGACCCGATTTTGTTGTTTTATTATGACAAAAACAACACATAAAAAGATAAACAAGGCAATACTGATTATCTAGTTCTATTAGCTCTTTCTTGGGACAAACTGACTAATTTATCTTTTTGGTGGCAGATGAATGTTTTTGAAGAAACGAAATTACTTTCTCGGTCTCTTAATGACTCCAAAACTGCAGTTAAACAGCTACACAGACTCATCAATGCAGTTGTGATTATAATCATACTAATGTTTTCTTTGGTTCTACTGGGCATTGCCAGCACCCATGCTATTATTATTATATTATCTCACCTGCTGCTGGTTGATTTCATCTTCGGAAATACGTGCAAAACAATCTTTGAAGCCATTATGTTTGTATTTATCACACATCCATTTGATGTGGGTGATCGGTGTGTTGTTGATGGAGTTCAGGTAAAAGTCACCATTCACTCCTTTCACAAATGACTAAAATGAGTGAATGGGAAATAAATATACATCTAGCTAAAGCAGAAAAGAGGAGTGCTGAAGATTGACCAATGAATTATAAAAGAAGTAGAAAAGTAGAAAATGTTGCACACATTGCATAGAGAATACAACCGTACAACTAATTGGTTTTTGAATGATACAGATGGTTGTGGAAGAAATGAACATCCTCACAACAGTCTTTCTGTGCGCTGATAACGAGAAAGTATACTACCCCAACTCTATATTATCTACAAAACCAATCAGTAACTATCATAGGAGTCCAGATATGGGAGAGAGTGTCGACTTCTTTGTGGATGCTACTACTACTGTGGAAAAACTTGCCGCACTTAAGGATGGAATATGCAGGTCCTTCTATTTGTGATTGTTTTCTTTAGCAATGGTAATAATATGAGGCACAGTTACACATACATTTGCAAACAGCCTTACATATGAAAATTTGATTGGGATAATCACACAATTTCTAGAAATTTATACTTAAAACTAAGCAGTCAGAGAAATAATAAACAAACTCTCACATGTCCTTTGATCCATTTTGGCCCATAGGCCAGTAAGGTTAGGTTAGCTTATCTTATTTCTGAAATAAATATTGGAGGTTTGAATTTTCAAGTGTTGTGTTTGTTATGCAGCTATATTGAAAAAAAGCCTTATCATTGGCACCCAGAGTATAGATTGTTAGTTAAGGAGATTGAGAACACTAATGGTATGAGAATGTGCCTTTGCCTCAGACATACAATGAATTATCAGGACATTTGTGAGAAGTCAAATAGAAGATCCGATTTGTTATTGAAAATGAAGGATGTATTTGAGAAACTTGAAATTGAATATCGTCTTTTACCTCAAGAAGCGCCTGTTAAGTTTGTTGGGTCTACTGCAAGTTCAGATCCTAATGCGATTCCAATGAGTTTTGGTGATTTGCAAAAGAAATTACATTTCTAGGTTTCACTTAATTCTATTTCTCCTTTGATCCTCTTGGGCCTCTGGCCTCCGGAAGAGGTAAATAAAGAACGGCAATTTTTGTTGGGAATGTTTCCCTTTTTATTTGAAGGACTGTTTCTATACCTATATTGACTTTTCTTTGCCAGAAAATAGAATATCTGAGGTACGAAGTACAGGTAGAAACACGCTATTTATCTACTAATATCATGGTTTCTTTGAATTTAATATATTCATAAAAATTTGTGTGTTATGGCTAAAGAATCAAGGTGGGGTCTCTGTATGCCACGATACATGATGGGCGTTGATTGCACAGGAAGGAGGTCCCCTTGCAAGATTTGTAGCTTACAAAGTTTGCTGGGGAAAGGGATGCTACGATGCAGACATTCCTGCAGCGTTTGGAGTAGATATGTTTCTTTTTCTCTCCTCTAATCTCCCTCTTGCAGGTTTTTTTCAAGATGCTGCTGCCATCAGAGCATTCCGTGATTTTTATTCTAGTTGGAGAGAATATTTTCATTTTTATTCATATGCAGAGTCTTCATTTACATTCTTAATCTCGTTTCCATTCTAATATTCTGGTGAATTCATTGTATCGATTTTGGCCAACCTTACCTTTAAAGCCATTAAAGTTACCTCACCTTACCAAATTTTTGAGATAAATATTTCCATGGATTGTTTTCATATTTAAATGCTATGTTTGTTCATGCAGCTATATTGAAAGCAAGTCTCATCATTCGCGCCCAGAATATAGTTTGTCTAACACAAATAGTATGAGAAAAGGTCTTTGCCTCAAACAAACAAGAAACCATCAGAACATAGGTGAGAAGTCGAATAGAAGATCTGATTTTCAACTGAAAATGAAGGAAATATTTTAGGACCTTAAAATTGAATCTCACCTTTTGCATTAAGAAGTGCATTTTAAAGTCTGTTGAGCCTACTGCAGATAGGTATGCATTTTCATTGAGTTGAGGTGATTTGCAAAAGAAATTGGATTTCTAGGTTCTATATATATATCCATCTTTCCTTTGGTACTCTCCGGACTTTGGAAGAGGTGATTAAATTAAAAAAATCGGGGGAATGTTTCCATTATTGATTTAAGGACTGTTTCTAGTACTATTGTGGAATCTGCACTAGAATTATAATGATGATTTTTTGGATTGTGCTTTGCAGGCAATGAAGCTATATTGCTTTGTACACAAAGTATGTGGTTCTGGGAATTGCCTTCTCTTGCCGGAACATGGAATATCTGAGGTATGAAGTGCAGATAGAAACATAATATAATATAATCTTGTAGTATGGTTTTAAATATTGTTTTCGGTAGTGTTGCATATTCAAAACTGAATCAGATAAATTATTCACATATTTAGAATACTGAGAAATACGACTATTCAGAAAGAGTGCAACAATACCCTCCTTGCTGCTCACCCCTATGAATTGGAGTCATACCCACATGTTCACATTTATTTTGGAGAACAATAACATTTGTAGGTTTTGTGTCTACCAGTTTCTATATCCTCCTCATTACAGCAACCCTATATTTTCTTTCTTCTTAACCAAAAAGGCAAATACTGATGCAGGTGGGGAAAACTGTAACTTGCCCTCTGACTACTATGTTTGAATTAGTTTTCAGAAATCTTTGAGCAATAGTGTTGTATTTAAAATATAAGCATGGAGTTTTTTACAGTGCATTGAAGAAAGATGTTTCTGTCATGTTTTCAGCAGCGACTAAGGCTTGCACCTTGCCAGTATGTCAAATGCCTGAATCATCAATAAGGAAAACAGGATTTGATGACTTGTAGTTGGCTTATAGTTTTTTTAATACATTAGTTATCAGTTAAAATTATGGTCCCTTTGAATTTAATATATTTATAAGCATTTGACAAATATAAGTGATACTTTGATGAGTTGTATGGTATGAGAGTGAGCTGACGAGAATGAGTTTTGTACGAATTGTCACTCAATCTTCAGAATTTTTGGCTTCAAAAATAAGTTGAGGTCTCTGTATGCCACGAGACATGGATGGGCATGGATCTAATTTTCTGTCCATAGCAGGTAGGAATTCTCTTAAAAAAGGCTATTCTTTATGGATATGCAAAATGGAATGCACAGGGAGGGGCTTCCCCTGCCAGGTTTGTAGCTTACAAAGTCTGCTGGGAGAAGGGGTGCTATGATGCAGATATTCCTGTAGAATTTTAAGGAGTATATGTGTTCTCTCTTTCTCTTGCCTCTAATCTCCCCCTTGCAGATTATTTCCAAGATGTTGTTGCCATCAGAGAATTCAATGCTGTTTGATTGGTTAAGGTAGTGGAGGTTTTGCAGAAAAGAGTTGCCAAGGTGCCTGTTCAGTGTCAAATGTGGCACCATATAGTATACTCCAGAGTCCAGACATACTCAAGGTCATATTTCAAATTAGAGTTTCCTGATGTTCTTTTATTTTGTTCTTACATTGTAAACCTGGACATATTTTGCAATCAAGCATTTTAAGTGGCTAATGCAGCCTAATTACAGCTACAGGATTGAACATCCTTGCAGCATGTTCAGAACTATTTAGAAGCAGTAGCACCTCAGTGAGGGAGATTATTTTGACAAAACTTAAAAGGCATGTTCCCTTCAACATAATTTCAGGCACATCTATGTCGCACGTTTTTGGTGTTGTAGCTTTACTGAAGGCAGCATATACTCATTGGAGCCCTGCAGCCATAAGTCATTAATTATGACTATATGTATAAATACAACGTTGTACATAACAAAGAAATCGTGTTCATCCTTCAATAAACATAATGCCAATAGAAAAGACACGGAGGAGTTCATGAAATTCATGCAAGCGCAAATTTGTAAAATAATTTTTTTCTCGACTTGTTATGCCACTTTGCATCTAATTTTCCTTATACAATAAAAATTATAGCTTTCAGATTGGACTATTGTAGGGAGGTGTAATCACCTAAAAATGGACAAAGACAATTTAACGATAATTCAAAGTAAATCAAGTTAATTCAAAGCAAATCAAGGACATAATTAAATCAATTGAATCACAAAACATAATTAGCCAATCAAAACGAGAATCAAGTCTTAATTTAAGATCAATCAAAATTGAGAAAATTTTAATCAAGTGCAATCAAATCAAAATACAATTAATTCAATTAATTGTATAGTTTTGGATTAAATTAAATTCAACCCATTCAAGGGGTACATGGCTAAAATAAATCAATTAAATCAATTAATAAAAATCAATTACTCTCAACAATCACAAAGGAGAGGAAATCAATCAACCAATGAGATTTGAGGAAAGACATTCACATGAATCAAGCCAAATTGAATCTCAATCACTCAAAGTGACAGAGAATCTTAACCATCCATCTTGTCTTCTTGTCTCAAGCTTTGAGGACACAAATTTTGCTTTGTCTTCAAAGGGTGGAACCAAAGACTTAACCCCAACTCAACCATGATTAAACACAACTACACCCCCTACCATTGGAAAATCTATAAATGAAAGGCCAAAATCTTTCATAATTCATCAACCACCTATCTGAGAATTGCATCAAACCTCTTGCAATTTGAGTTTAGAACAACATTTGAGAGCAATTTTAGCTTTATCTTGATAATTGTTAGCTTTAGCATCATTGTTTATCTTTATCATTCTCATTCTAGGACTCTCATTAATGAGAGCTTGCTGAGAGCTCACTCATTAACATCTTAGTTAGAGAGCTATAGGATGCTTAATTAGTCATTGATTTTGTTAAATAGTTGCTCAATTGTGGTTGTATTTAGTTATTATTTCACTTATTGTTGATGATTAACCCTAATTCTATGAAGATACATTTACTTGTATACAGGAGGCAATTAAGAAATAATCGAACAAAACAGGAGGTCCATTTGACATTGTTGCAGGTCATATTAATCCAAATATGATTCAAGTCCTGACCTAGCTTTTTATACATCTGAATAGAACTTTAACTCATTGTTTTGTAGCTTGGGCGACAATCTATCCATATATACATTATATGAGTAAGAGCATTCTTTTATCCACAACACAAAGAATCAATATACAACCTGAAGCTGAACGAACCTCTCTTTGTGAGAACCATAATTAATGGATTCCCTTTGAAGAGTTGTGGTGGAATTGAAACCCAACAAGATTTATTTCCAAAATTTGAGAAGAAATCAAAGAAAAACATTGCATGTGTACTGAATCCAAAGAAGAAGAGCATAGAAGACCATGCATTTGGATTTTTGACACGGAAACATGTGCAACCAAAATTCTTAAAAAGTGCATTTAATGAAATCTTCATATTTTTAAAATTTTCAATTTTTTAAGAACTGCAATTTGATATAAAAGTCAAATTTAGATCTATTTCTACAGCTGCATTCAGCACTACACTTATTTAACAAAGAACTGACCTTTTTTAAAAAGTGCATCTTGCACGTTTGCACTTTCAATATGTTACACATTTCATCTTATTGTTGGTAAAAAATTTAAAATGCATGGACTTGCTATAACAATCTCTCAACTCATTCACCTGACATTCATAGTAAATATATGCATTTTCTTGATTTGATAATGGATTTGACAAACATTTTCTCTTATTTACTACTCAAATGACAATTTATTTCTATTTGCCAATGCATTTGCAAATATCAAGTGAAGAACGAATAAATGAAAGAATTTTAATGATGTCGACAAGACTAAGTGGCCTAATGAACCGAGAAACACAACTATTAACGCATTTTTAAGTTCCTTTCGATGTCAACTCTTATATTGTGAATCTTGATTAGGAAATCTTTTGTTCTGCGAAGCCTTGCTGCCTCAAATAACTCATTCAAACTGGCCACCTTCAAAATGTTTTTAGATTGAATTTCGAATATCCTTATACGTTTGGTATTCAGATGAAGTAACATTCTGTTTCAATCACCCCTTTCCAATAGAAAAAACAAGTTCTTTATTCTGACTCTTCTTTGGGGATTGTCTTCTTTTTTGGCTATTTTGTTTAGTTCACATGGTAGTCCTAGATTTTTGTAACTCAAACCTTTTTACTCTTCATTAGTGTTAAGGCAATCATACAAACTAATGTCCCACTTTTTCATCCACTTCTTGTTCTGTTTCTTCCAAGTCTTTTTCCTATGGTTTAATTCCTACTCAACAACCAATTTGGGCAAGTGTTGCTCATCTATGTTCTCAAACCTCTTTAAGTAGCTTAGTAAATGAATTATTGCCGATGCTCTTATAAGAAACATTCACACCTTAGCCAAAAGAATCCCATATGGGATCATTGATTTAACTCCAAGATAGGTAGTGATTAAATATTTTTTGGATTCTTTCTACTTGCCTATACTTGTGGCTTGACATTCTACTCTCCAAAACTTACAACCATAGGAAAATTGACACAACCAAAATTACTTGATTTTCTGATCCCATAACTCCACTTTCCTGTACTTATTCTGAAGTAGGAACAAATCTCTCCATCCACCTTGTATTTTTTTAGTTCTACAAGTATCCCAACTAAGCCTATTGTGGAAATCAATTCCTAGGTATTTGTATTCTTTCACTATCTCCAACAAGCTTCCATAAAAAATAAAATAAAATTGTTGCTTCTTCCTTTTCAAAGAAAATTCATGACTATTCTCTTATTGGTATTCACTTGCATTCCAACCTCTTGGTAAAAGAGCTCTAAAGCCTTCATATTGTCTACATACAAAAGAAACTTCACCACTTTACCTATCAACCAAATCCCTTTCCCAACAGTTTTATTTAAGCAATCTTCAAGTTTATCCATATACAAACCAAACAATGTGGAGGAAAGAGAACACCCTTATTTGACTCCAATATTGCTACCAAAGCATTCAAACATACCCTCTTTCTTTAGTTTTAATTTTAGCTCTAACATTCTCATACAGTTTATCAACTATTACTCTATACTCATTGGTATCCCAAGAACCTCCATTCTACTCCAAAGTTTATCTCTAGGAATGATGTCAAAGGCTTTTTTAAATCAACAAAGCAACAAAAGGCTTCTCCACCATGGGTGTTCCAAACCTGGTCAAAGAAGTGCCTAGAGTGATGAAATGATCAATGGTAGTGTGTCTTTGTCTAAGGCTAATATTCTATTTTGCTCCCTTTCCCTCTTTTTTCTACTCATTTGTTTATTCTATGTTCTAGCATGCTTCTAATTTTTTTTGCAAATAATAGAGTTTATCATAATAGTACAATACTAGAAGGATTATTAATATCACTGCTTTCAAAAAGTTAGATAACAACACTACTAGTCCACTCAACTACGGAGTTTCTTTGTGTGGCACTATTAAATTTCTCTTGATGTGTAGAGCAAGTAGGTCAACTTCCCATTTTAAAACCTATGTATGTAGCTCATCAATGTCTTGAAATTTTCCACTTGCTAATTTATTTATCCCTTGTTTGATCTATGTCATCGTAAAAAGCCCGATAGAAGAATCAATTAAATGAGAGGGTTACTTTTCTTTTATGCCAGCTCATAAAGTAGCTTCACACAATCTAACCAGTGGACATCAATGATATTATTCTCTATTTTTCTTCTTTGTTACATATCTCCCACCAAAAGCCTTTGGAGTTTTGCTTTCCCAAAGATATCAATTTTTTCCTTCTAGAAATTAAATATCTTTATTTTTAAGTTTTAAGAATTGTTCATAATTTCTCTTGCTTTGTTTGTTTGTTTATTCTCTTTAAAAGATCTTTTAGTGGCCTTGCATTCTTGATCATACCAAAGGTTAGTCGAGAAAGTATTTGAAATCCTCTTCATAGGATGAGATCTCTTACACACTATTAAATCCTTATGGATCAAAGGGATCAATATATTGTTGAAAATATACCCACTTTCCCTTTCTCACCTTGCACCAACATAGAAACAAGGGTCATCTAAAGAAATCTAAAATAACAAAAAATGATAAGCAACCCATCACAAGGGAAGAACGTTACAGACAAACAAACACACAAAATAATCCACCACACAAGAGGAACTATTCAATTGTATCATTTGCCGACTCTTCTTGTTGAATATTATTTAGGGAGGGTGGCCTACACATGGGAGGAGTAATGCCAAGCATGGTAGGTGGAGCTACTGCAAGTTCTAAACAAGGACCATGCTCTACTGACGAGTCACTTTGTTTGTCACAAGGAGCAAGATTTAATTCTTTGTAAAATCTTGTAAACAGTTCATGATTAATTTCAATAACCTCATATATATCATCAGAATCATTAGGATCAACACTATTTGCATTGTTAACACTAGTATCATCACCAGGAGTATCTGCATCATCCAAATTAATCACAATAGGGTCCCTATTATGAAAAGAATAATCATCATGTTTAGACAATTTGATTTTATTAATATTGACTTCCTCCCTTGGGCTATGCATATAGGTTGGTCAAAAGGGAATCAAAGTATCATGAGGTGTTTTTGTTGGAGTAGGTATAGAAAGGTGAGTACTGAGAGGTGAGGGCTGAATCAGTACTGTAAAACACTTTTAAACTATTTGAACTTTCTACCTTAACCATTTACTGATTCCATAACTTTTGCATGCATAACATAAAACATATAAAACAGAACACATAACTCATAACACATTCATTTTAGAATCACAAAAATCCTTGTTAGAGGATAAAAAGTGCGGTGGGGATGACACCCACAAAACTTACTATTGCAGAAAATGTTTTCTCGGTTAGAGCTACACTGTTAGCTATTTCTGATAGCTTACCCTGTTAAGAGTATTAACTCAGTTAAGAGTCTTAAGACTTGTTAAGTCTACCTTGCTAAAGGATTTTACAATTCTAATCTAAGAGCTGTACCTTGTTAAAAGATTTACAATATAAGATTTGTTAGGATTTTCTTAGTTAAGAGACTTTACAATTCTGATTACACTTTAATTAGTAACACAAACTTGTCTATTAAACTTGTATCAATCATATGCATATCAGACTCTTTATGCTCACTAATTTATTACTTCATACTCTGTACCTCTCATAATAACAATTTAGTACTCGGTAGATTCAATTCAGAATCACAATTACTCTACGCTCTTTACTGCTCTGTACGCGGTAGCTTCTCTGCTCATCACCTTCTATTTGCAATATTTGCTTCACACATGCAATCTCCTTCTCATTGAGTATTGATCTTCACACTCTAATCCATTTATATACAATTCTAGAAGCAATAACAGATGTTTTAGAATAATCTCTTCAAGCGATGCTAGCATTGGTTACTCCTCCAATGCATATAGCATACTTAATTCTCATTCGTAGATCTCTCCTTGTAATCATGTATAATCATCATGTTTAAATCTCCAATGCTCTATCATACAATCTCCTCGAGATTTGTAAACTATTTTTTGTTCAGTGTCCAAGTTCAATATATCTAAAGATTCTCCTTGTGTCGACTTGTCTTGCTCGGTAACACATTTTCCTCTTGCTCGATAACTGTCATATCTCCTTGGTTATGTTGACGTTGTAGCTCAGTATAACTCCATACTCAGTGCTCAGTTCTGCCTTTCTTGGTGTCTAAACTTGTTTTGCCTTTACCGAAAATACATGTTCCCTTATTTCCTTTTACTGAATAGCTTATGTGCTTTACCGAATGAGTTTGACAATCAATGTGAATTCCTCATAACTAATGACAACAAAATAACTCTTAGGAGTATCAATCTCCCCCTTTGGCCTAGTTTGGTATCTTTGTTAAAACCTTCAAAGTCATAAAAAAAATAAAAAAATGTCCTTGTCCATATACCCATATTCCTTAGTAAACTTATTACTCCCCTTGAAGTATTACTTCCTGAATCATATCTATCCATACATTGTTTCCTCTTTATTTATATACTATATTTCCTCTTTTTGCATTTTATACATATTTCCCCCCCTTTTTTAACAAAAATGCCAAAATAGTAACTTACTCGTTATCTGATGGAGGAATCTTGGCAAAAATAGTTTTATAGGTCTGTTATGATCATCCTTCAATGATGCCTTCCATGTATCCTTTAGTGTCTGCAACACTATAATTTGATCACTTAAGTTAATAGTTGAAAACTCACCATACTATCCATAGCACTAACATCTGGTGTGCTGACTAAGTCTTTGACCTTATGTACCTATTTTTGCAATGAGTCAATATGGGGAATCAAAAATATTTGGAGTTCCAATAAATCCATTTTGATCTAATCCTCCTCTTTTCTTAGCTCATATTGCACTCCCATTAAGTGCTTCAACCTTTCATAATATTCTTTGAAAGAATTAGGCTCTGTGAAAACTTTTGATAAATGCTTAGTGAGCTCCTTTTCCACATTATCATCCTCTCTTTGATATCCTTGGTAAAATGTGAAATTAAACAAATTTGTTAAAATAATAAAAGAATATTTTGTAGTTCATTCTCCAATTCCCAAACTAACTCAGAAAGAGTTACCTTATCCAGTGCAACTAATTGAAAGAGTTCTTCAATCATTTGTCTCCATTTTCTTCTTGTGTACATGCATCATATATTCTGATGTCTCGGTACCAGGCTAGTTTATTTGATTTACTAGTTCTCTCAATTGACTATAAATGTCTACTTTTTCATTTATATTATCCTCTGGTACAATTTGATTCAAAATATCTTTGACATTGTCTAAAACATCAGTCTTCAGCTTCTTTGCAATCAACTTGTCCTATGCAGCTTTTCTCTTTAATAGATCTCCGAACTTTGAGAGTTCCTTTGGACTCATGGTTGAAATATCAACCTTGAGAATAGCAATAGGTTGGCTAACATCAACCTCTTTATCATGCTTTCTCTTTTTGGATTTTACCTTAACAGTAGATGCCTTCTTTGCATTAGATTGTGCTATGGTGGTGTTATTTGTTTTCTCTTCTTTTTCTCTCTTTTCCTCTTCTTGCTTCTTTTCTTCTTTCTTCTCCCGTTTCTCTTCTTTCTTCCCTTCATATGTGTCCTTTTCTTTCTCTTTTTCAATATGTTTCAAATTGAATAGATTTTTTTTTTAAATTTGAATTCTTCATAAAGAGTTAGCAGAAAGTTCAAGCAGTATGTGGAGTATAGATGTGTTGGAAAATAAGTCATATCCAAATGAGAATCAAAGATGTACAATTATAAATCTAAGATGTACAATTATAAATCTAACTTCGACGACTCAATTATAAGAGCACTCTAACAGTTTATGGAAGGTCCTCGATTCAACTCTAATTGATCCAAGAGAAATGAAAAATCTTAAACTCAACTTCTAATTGATTAACAAGAGAAAATCAAATGATACATATAACTGGATTCCTTTGAACAATATGAAAAACATAAACCCATCTTTAATTTCAAATTACAAGGCATAATCTCTGAATATATATGGACTTGATACTTTCATCTCAAACCTAAAGCTTATGATTTTTACAATATGGATGCTAAAAACTTCTTATATGTATATGATGATATATGGACATGATATTTCCATCTCAAACCAAAAGCTTCTGATTTGTACAATAATGATACTGAAAACTTCTTATATGTATAAGAGTATGTAATAAGAAGTAAAACTAACTAGTAGATATCATTTGGGGGTTTTGGGCCTGTTGTTATTGAAAACATACACCAGTTCCTATTAATTTATAGTTCTACTACTACTCATCAACTTCACACACATAGTATATGAATTAAAAGCCCAATTAATTGAAACCAAAAGACCATGATGGTGCAAGCAAGAGCTTGCTATACTAATCCTAACTTACCTAGAGAAGTTTCATTCTCTCATTCATTATCTGAGAAGTTTCATTCTCTCATTCATAATCTAATTGTATTGAAGATGATCATGGTTTCATTTATGCACGTGAATTGCCAGAGATTGTCTTAAACCCAAGAATTAAACTAATCATAGTGGTTGTTTGGCGTATCATGTATACTGATATTAAATAAACAAGATAATATTTTCTATTGAGTAAGCTTTTGGTCTTTGCCATTATAAATCATATGGCAATCCTCCTCAAATTGTCTATTAAGTTTTATTATTTTACTTAAGGTATTGTTCAATTTAGTAGTATCTTGATGTAATATTCTTCATGTCCACTATGTTATTTTAAACGTGATCTTAGGAAATGAAGTAAATTTCCATATTCCTTATCATTCTTATAATGATGGCATACACTTACTAGAAACACCACACATCAATAGGCATATCAGCTCACCTTCACAAATGTGTTCACGCGAGGAATTTGTTGAAGGGCTATGTGTAAGGGAATAAAATCCCATTAAGTATTTGGTTAATTTGGAAATTAAATAAGGATACATGAGTATTTAATTTTGGAAATAATGAAGAAGAATTAATGTTATGTCAAGTATGCAAAATAAATGTTTAGGGTATAATAAATGGTTTGGATTTTGTGCAATCTAGAAAATATATGTGGATTAAATTTAAGTACATTGGGATCTAAGGATTGGACCCTAGTACCATAGGAAAATCTTGATGTATGGGAACCTACAAGAATAATTTGATAGAAATGCATCGTAGTGACTTGATTAGCTTCTCTATATTATCAAGTCAAAGAAGTGTTTACAAACACCTTAGAACAAATTGTTGAATTGCTAGGGTCAAATTCTGCCCAATCAACACCTCATAAAACTAGCTTCATGGCTTCGATAAAATGATTGAAGACAAAATGTACATGCACTTGCAGAATGCCAAATGTGTTTTCTTTGTCCTTAGAAACAAAATGTTCTCTATTAATTTTTTTCTTGTTTCATCATATGATTCATTAATATCTAAGTGTATATAAATGAAACATTGAATACCTTTAAATACTAGAACTTGCACCGAAACAAGGTGCAAGGGAGATGTCGATAGGTCTTTGATGTGGAAGCATAATGTAAACTTAACATAATATTATTTAAATCACCAAAAAACAATATGCAACATGTTGTACTGCCCCTACTTTAGGAGCCTTAAAGACAAGGTGAATAATATTCTGGATCAATAATTTTAGGTCCTATTGAAGGCCAAATGGGAACTAAATAGAGAATTGATCAAGTAAGCTTTTAACATAAAATTGCTTCACCTATATGAAGGCTCTTGATGCCTTCTTGAAACTCAATCAGGGGAAGACCAAGTGAATAATGAACTGAAACAACTGCACAATATTGTGTTGCACTAGATCAAAATCGTCATGCACATATTTCAAATTCTAAATGATAACATTCACACAAACTTAGGTCATATTATAAAGAACACGACATCCCTTCCTTTATCAATTTTAGTATTTGGCTCATTTTCCAAAGAAAAAATGAAAAACCCACAAAAATACCTTTCCCATATTGATTCATTACAAGGCTGAGCCATTTGCATTAAGTTGTGAACTTGATTAAATATAGTAATTGATGCATTGCAGTGTTATTCTCAAATGAGCCAAAAGGAGCTACATCCACCTAGGTTTTTCATCATCCCCATAATATCACTGATGCTTAGCAAGACACACAACTTAACACCAAATTGAAGCTAGTGAATCACAAGAATAGCAAAAGGGAATATTAAAAGGTAAGCTCACCTCCATTGGTTCATTAAAAGGCACAACCATTTGTATTAAAATTTTGAACTCTTTATCTCAAGACAAAACATGACATATTGCAATGATATTTGAGTGAATGCAAGCAAGCTTGTTGGTGTAATTAAATATTCCTAATTACACTTTACTTAATCTTACTTAGGATAATGCATTGCATAGTAGTTTGTCATTGAGACACCTAAGAGTTTACACCTCAATTAAGCACATGGTGTAGGAGAAATCTCACTTTAGGTGTGAGATCCACCTTTAGTGCACATATCACATTATCATCCTCATCCTATTGCACATACTTCATTGCATAATGGAGGATGATCCACATTTGCTGGACATGTGATTACACCTAGCATAGGTGATAGCTTATTAACTCCTTATCATTCTCTCTTATCACCTTTCCTATATAAGGAGATTATGTAAATACTTCAATTCATTGGATCAATTCAATCATCAATCATTGCATTCATATCATCTCTCTTGCATTTGTGATTTTCTTCAACCTCTAGATCCTTGGTTCAATCTTTTCTATTTGTAAATTCTTACATGGTATCAGAGCCATTGGAGCATTTTAATTAGCCTATTTGGAGAGATCTTGGTGCAAGCGTTGAAGGTCCATATCTCAGATATGAAGACTAGCATGTTGTGGAAGTGTCTTGGGTCATATTTGACCTCACCATTGTGTCTAGGAGGTTGTTTTGGTTAAAATCTACTATAAACTTGCCCATATTTGACAAAATTCAAAATTGTGGCAATTTTTTTTGCAAATCGAGCCGTACGACCTGATTTGCGCCTCTGCGGTGCGAGTTTGAAAAAATAATTATTTTTTTACTTTTTTTGTCTTCAAATTTTTTTTTGCAAAAAATCACTTTCCAGGGTTGGTACGACTCTTTGCACAGAGAATATTCTCTAGCATCAAGTCATTGACATAATCATAGAATGAGCCATGACATCATCCTACAACAAAGTCAACATTAGACACGTAGTCCACATACCGAGCTCGAACCTGAGCTCCAAGCCAAAGCCAAGCTCGAGCTTGAGCTCGAATCTCTTCTTTGCCTTCATTCCAAGCGTTCTCACATATAAATCAGCCCAAAGTCTTCCCCACAACCAATGTGGGACTAAGTTTTTTGAGTTTGCAAAAACATTAGCATCTGTTTCAGCGCAAACTGAGTTCGAGCCACCCCAGAAGATGAGAAGAATTGAAACTTGAGCCCGGTACTGAGCAAATGATCCTAGCCCATGCGTGAAGACGCAACTCGGCTTTGTGCTTCTATATATTCACCAGGGACTTTCATATAAAAAGGCCTTCACACCTTCCACACAATGGATGTGGGATTAAATCCCACACTTGCCACCGCCCGCCCGAGCGGCCCTCATCCACCACCCAAGCGTAGCTCCTCCGCTGCCCACTTCCATAGCTATCCATGTGGCCTGCCCTGAGTCTGACATGTGGATGTCCCAAACTGCACCATGTGACTGTCATTGATACATCCCACATGAAAGATCTGCCTGTCACGCTACATCAGCGCCCAGTCAGTCCCAAACACGCAGCTGTGATGTCAAATGATATCACCATTATGTGAAGATGACATCATCAGACCACACCATCATTTTATGGAAGCCTACGTCAGTAGTACCATCAGCCACCATGTCAGTAAACCTAGGATTTTCTACCACGTCACCAGTTCACTATCCTAAAATTGACGGCCATCCAGCCATCAAAACTAGGCAAATTAGATTTTTCAGTGACGTCCATACATCTGTCAAATTTAACATGGTAGATTGTTGACATCATAAGGGGTTTGAATTTCTTAGCCTTCACCATTGGAGTTTTTGATTTTGTAGTCCAACTTCAAAGGGCCATATCTTGCGCAATTTTGCTCTTTTTTTCGAGTAATTTTTTGATTTGGGGTAGAATTTATTGAAGATTGTAGTGGTGGTATTATTTTTGCAATTTTGTGGCCAGATTAATCAGAAATTGTAGATTTTCATGACTTATCCTGCATGTTCCTAATTTTTGCAACTTCTAGAGCTTCGTTTAGGCACATATGGTAACATTTTGAGGTGAACTTTTTTTTTGAAAGTGCATGATTTTTTGTCTACTTTCTAGATATGCAGTAAGATTTAAGTGATTTGGGGTGGAAATATCACTTTCAAAAATAGGTCATTTTGGAGCTATATTTGCACTTGGTTAATCCTTGGATTTTAGTTTTCTGATTTGCATCAGTCATTTGAAGGAGTTATAATTAGTAGTTTTTGATATTAAGGAAAACAAGTTTTGAAGGGACCTGAAACCCTTTACAAGAAGGTCACAAAAGATAGACAAAGACAACCCACTTAGATGAAACAAGTCAAGACCTAAATAAGGGTTTTACCAATAGGCTCCCTCAACCTAGAACAGACAACTTGGGTGAGGCGCCAAGTAAACCCAACCAAAAGAAAATCCCAAGATTTTAGGATTTTCCTTTAGCCCCCTTCTGGGATCGAAGGGTCATATCAAAAGAAGGCGAAGATCGCTTAGAATATTTTCCTTTAACCCTGCTATAGAACCAGAAGGAGTAGTGTCAGCCCCAACAGAAGGGGAGGACACCTCAGACGCAGGGGGATCCCACACACTTGCTGAAGAAGAACGAGGAACAACAACACCCACAACAAATCCAACAACAAAAGAGGGGGAAAGGGGAGAAGACATAGTGATGCAGAGTCTGCAGCTACTGACTTGGTTAAGCCTCCTAGTGTCTTTCACCACCAAGTCTTTTCACCAATGCTCCAAATTGGCTATTAACCCCCACACCATACACAATGGGTTATGAAGCAACTATATGTAATACTTCACTGCTTAGGTAAAATTCCTTGGAGATAGTCTACACACACCCCAAATACTCAAATTTTGCAATTTTTTTGGACCCTTCAAGCCTCAAACACTCCTTTCTAGCAATTAGGCCTATTAGGCCAATTAGCCCTCCCTTCTCTATTTTTGGGCTATAACTCTCAAATTTCCCACACACCCAGTGAAACTAATCACTATTTTAGACACCCTTTCAACTTTTCTATCTATCCCTAAAAGGATTTGCTGAGATCCTAGTCCTGCACCCCCAAACCACAATTGCACTCCTAGGCCTAGTTGGCCAAGCTAAGCTAGGGCATCATGAAAATTTGAGCAAAGTAGGTTCCCAAGACCCCAAATCCTCTAGGCACCCTTAGAAAACCTCAAACTACTCACAAAAAACTTCTGGTGCCATCACATAACTCAGATTTTATGACTATCTCCTTTTGGCTGCTTTTCCTAGTCAAGATTGTTCAGCAACTTGACCTAGGGCCAGCTAGAAAGTGCCTCAACCCTTATCCAATCACCTTGAAACTATGGAATCTCATAGTCCAGACTCCTAACTTTCATTCCCTCCAATTTTACAATTTTCCACTGTGGGGTTTGCAAGTTAGGCCTCCATAAGTGCAAGTTGCTCCTTCAAAACTGCAATCTAGACCAGTTCCAGAAAAATCTCTATAACTTTTGACTCACAACACCAATTGAACTCAAACCAAAACCAAAAGAAAGATAAAACCTTACTCTATTAAAAAAAGTACATTTTCATGCATTCCCAGGCCATACCTATCCGTACAATCTGCTGTCTCACCAAATTTCCAAAATTTTAAGGGTTTATTGCATTGTTTTCAACTTCCAGCCTTACAAAATGATCCTCTTCAACTCTATGGATCACATTACATCCAATTTGAATTCAAAAATGGCTGTTGATTTCCAATGGACCATTGGAAACCAAAGGACACACACTTTTGCACATGTTAATAAAACATAACATGGTGATTTGTCACTTTTAGGCATACTTAGGCCTAAACTTATTTATGAGAACATATCTGATCCCCTAAGACCTCTAGACAAAAAAAACCTATCACTTGACACATAAACACATGACCAAAACCACTTGAACATGCTACTAGACCCTATTGTTGCCTTGATTCACTAGGTTTATAATGACTCCTTAGTGATCAATCAACTTACAAAATGGGTCAATACAATATAAATGAGGACCTAGACTAACCACTAGACCTATCTAACAATTTGCATGCCAAGGTTATAGGTGCCCTGCACCATAATCCCTAGGCCAAAGAAACTCAAACCTCTTGAGTTGGTAGATTAGAGACCTCATATCCCAGCTTCTTGAGTTGAGCTTCACTCATCCAACTTGCATCTTCAACTGGTTTACTTGCCCATTTGATGAGATACTCCATAAAAACTTGTCTTCTGGTCCTCCTACCTTCCCTCTTGTCCATCACATACTCAACAATAGGTGTCCCTTTCTTAGGAAGGGAATCAAGTACTTCATTGTTCATTGGAATGGTTTTTCTGTCACCCTTGTCTTCTAGTGGACCCTTGTAAGGGTATAAATCTGCTACATTGAAAGTATTGGACAATTCTATATTAGGTGGCAACTCAATTTTGTAGGCATTCTACCCACATTTCTTCAAGATCCTATAGGGACCCATCTTCCTCATCATGAGTTTGGTATACTTCCCCTTAGGAAGCCTTTCCTTCTTGAGGTTCACCATAACTAAATCCCCAACTTCAAACTGCAGATCCCTTCTTTTACAGTCTGCTGCTTCCTTATACTTCTCTGTCATCCTCTCTAATCTGCCTTTGACATTTTATGAATCTCTTGCATAACCTCTGAAAAGTCACTAGCTTGTGCACTGCTCCTTTCCATGCTCTTTATGTCCCTCAACTCTATCACTCCCCTTGGATGAGTACCATAAACTATTTGAAAAGGGCTCAACCCTATTGTTCTATTCACTAAATCGTTGTAAGCAAATTCTGCTTGGGTAAGGACAACATCCCATGTAGTTCCATGTTCCTTGGTAAGACATCTCAAAAGATTACCCAATGATCTATTTACAACTTCAGTCTGACCATCTGATTGAGGATGGTATGCAGATGACATGTTTAATTCAGTGCCTAACCTCCTCCACAAAGTCCTCCAAAAATGTCCAATAAACTTTGCATCTCTGTCAGAGACAATGGACAGTGGCAGTCCATGAAGTCTCACAATTTCCTTGAAGAAGAGCCCTGTAATATATGAAGCATCATTGCTTGTTTTACATGGTAGAAAGTGTGCCATTTTAGAGAACCTGTCCACAACTACACAAATACTATCAAAGCCTTGTTTTGTTCTAGGTAGTCCAAGCACAAAATCCAAACTTATAGCATCCCAAGGTCTGTTGGGTATTGGCAATGGAGTGTACAATCCAGCATTGGATGTCTTTCCTTTGGCTTTTTGGAAAATGACACAAGCTTCAACAAATTTTCTAACCTCTGTCTGCATCTTAGGCCAGTGATAGAATCTTCTCACAAGTTCAAGGGTTTTGTCCAACCCAAAGTGACCTGCTAGGCCCCCACAATGCTTCTCTTTTATGATTTTTTCTCTTAATGATCCCTTAGGGATACACAACTGCCCTCCTTTGAAGAGTAACCCTTCTTGCAACATATAATCAGCATAGGTGCTGTGATACTGACCTGTCATGTCTTTACATACTTGATAAACTTCTTTGAAATCTTCATCCTGTTCATATAAGTCCTTGATGGAGCTGAATCCCACATTCTCCAATCTTAACTCTTGAATAGTCAAACTCCTCCTGCTAAGGGCATCAGCAACCTTGTTTGCTACCCCTTTCTTATGTTTAATAATGAATGTATATGACTGAAGATACTCCATCCACTTGACATGTCTCTGATTCAATTTTTCTTGCCTATTAAGGAAGCTAAGTGCATGGTTATCTGTATAAACAATGAACTCCTTGGGCAGTAGATAATGTCTCCATTTCTTGAGAGATTGAACCATAGCATATAATTCTAAGTCATAAGTTGAATATCTCTGCCTTTCTTCATTCAATTTTTCACTGAAGAATGCAACTGGCCTGCCCTCTTGGCTAAGGACTCCACCTATGGCCCTGTTGCTTGCATCACACTCTATGGTGAATACTTTGCTAAAATCAGGCAACACCAATACTGGTTGCTCAGCCACCTTCTTCTTCAATGCTTCAAAAGATTCATTTGCTTCATTTGTCCACTTGAATAAACACTTCCTTCCACCCTTGATGGTGTCAATCATGGGAGCACTAAGATCACTAAACCCTCTTATAAACTTCCTATAAAAACTTGCTAAACCATGAAAACTTTTAACTTCACTAGTTGTCCTAGGTGTAGGCCAATTCAAGATGGCATCAACCTTACTTGGATCCATTTTGAGGTTCCCCTTGGAGATGACAAAACCCAAGAAAATCAACTCCTCTTGCATAAAGACACACTTGTCTAAATTGATCCTCAATTTCTCCTCTAACAATCTTTTCAATACTTGCTCAACATGTATCAAGTGCTCCTCTTTGCTCTTACTAAAAACAATAATATCATCTAAATAAACAACAACAAAGTGGTTGATGAAGGGATTCAATACCTCGTTCATGAGTCTCATGAAGGTGCTTGGTGCATTGGAGAGACCAAAGGGCATCACCATCCATTCAAAGAGTCCCTCATTGGTCTTAAATGCTATTTTCCACTCATCCCCCTCTCTTATCCTTATCTGATGGTAACCACTTTTTAAATCCATCTTGGTGTAGTACTTTGCCCCTCCTAGGCAGTCCATCAAATCCTCCATCCTTGGCATGGGAAATCTATACCTAATGGTTATCTTATTAATAGCCCTGGAGTCAGTACATAATCTCCATGTACCCTCCTTCTTAGGGGCTAATAGTGCAGGCACTGCACAAGGACTTATGCTCCTTCTTATAAACCCCTTCTTCAAGAGTTCCTCAATTTTTCTTGCCAACTCCTCATTTTGGCTAGGTGTAAGCTTGTATGCAGCTTTGTTTGGGAGTGTTGATCCTGGTATCAAATCAATGTAGTGGCTGACATCTCTGATTGGTGGCAGTGTCTCTGTCCTTCCATCAACAATTACTCCTTTGTACAACTTCAACATGTCTCTGACCTCCTTGGGTCCCACTGTCTCCCATGGTTCCTTTTCTTTTTCTACCTTGCACACCTTCTTCTCCTCTTGTGGTCTGACCACAATGGCATAACATGGGGTATCTTTTTCCTTGATTGTTTTCAGAAATTCCTTTTCTCCAACTAGTAGCAGGCTACTTGCTTGCTGCTCCTCTTTTGTATCTTTAGGTAGAGGCTTCATTATGTATTGTTTACCACCTTTGGTGATCTCATAAACATTACTCCTCCCTTGATGTTGAGAGTCCACATCATTCTGCCAGGGTCTTCCAAGCAGCAGGTGACATGCATCCATGTCAGTCACATCACATAGTACTTTGTCATGATAATCTCCTATCTTGAAATCAACAAAGACCTGCTCATTAACCAAGGCTTGCTCCTCTTTGTTTAACCATGATACTTTGTAGGGGTTAGGATGTGGGAATTTCTTTAACCCAAGTTTTTCTACCATGAAACTAGATGCCAAATTATCAGTTGATCCTGAATCTATTATAACTTTACACTTCTTACCTTTGATGTTGCAGCATGTCTTGAACAGGGTTCTCCTTTGTGGCGGCTCCTTGCTTTGAGGTTTCTTTAGCAAGGTTCTCTTGAACATCAGAGATTCTCCATCATCTAGATCTGCATTACCTTTACTTCCTTGATTGCTGTGCATCTTCTCTTTATGAGCAAGATGAACTCTCCTATCCCCTCCTTGCTGATGGTTTGTTTTTTCAAGGCACTTGGATGCTTGATGCCCCACTTGGTTGCAATTGAAACACCTACCTGTGAATAGTCCTGGGGTTCTTCCACTTGACCTACCCCTTCCATTTCCTCTCCTGCCTCTAAAGCCTCCTCTAGCATTGGAATCTCCCTCATGATTCTCTTTGTTGCTTGATTGTTCCTCATTGTTTTTGAAGCTTCCTCTTCCTCCAAACCTTCCCCTGCCCCTGCTACTACTGCCCCCTCTATACTTATTCTGAGAGTCACTTTTCCTTTTTAGTTTTTCTTCAATCCTCAAAGCCATTTGAAAGCAGGCATGTACTGATTTGGGATTGAACAAAGATAATTCATCCTGAATAGAGTACTTAAGTCCATTTAAGTACCTTGCAAGTTTCTGCCTCTCTGTCTCAGTCACCTTTGCTCTTAAGGTCAGTTTGTGAAATTCTTCCGTGTATGCATTCACATCCATATCTTTTTGCCTTAGCCCTTGCAACTTCTGATGCAGCATGACTTCATAGTCTTCTGGGATGAATTGCTTCTTAATTTCAGACTTCATTCTCTTCCATGTGTTGATGGCAGTCTTCCCTTCATCCAACCTCTCTGATTGGAGATAATTCCACCAACTCAAAGCAGCACCCTTCATCTTTGCTTTGGCAGTTTTAATCCTTTGCATTTCAGGAACATTATCACATTCAAAGTAATTTTCCAAGGCTTCAATCTAGGCCATGCACTCTTCTGGATTTAATCTACCACTGAACATAGGGATGTTAGGCTTCATGTCTCTTCTCCCTAACCTCTCAAGGGTCTCAATCACGATCCTCTGATCATCAGCCAAAGCTTGCCTTGAGTCTTGTGGCACTTGTCTTTGTTCATCCTCTTTCTCATCTTCAGAGTCATCAAAAGACCCCCCTACTCACCTTGCCTTTCAGTTTTTCCATCTCTCTTCTTATCAATCTATTTTCTTCTCTTATGGTTCTATTTTCCGCCATCTTCTCCTTGACCAACTTGGTCAATTCAGTGTTTGTCACCTTTATAGGGATCTCCCTCTCTTCTTCATTTTCTGACATCTTGGCTCTTCTCTTGCTTTCAACCAAGAACTTGGTGGCTCTGATACCACCTGATGCAGAGTCTAAAGCTACCGACTTGGTTAAGCCTCCTAATGTCTTTCACTACCAAGTCTTTTCACCAATGCTCCAAATTGGCTATTAACCCCCACACCATACACAATGGGTTATGAAGCAACTATATGTAATACTTCATTTCTCAGGTAAAATTCCTTGGAGATAGTCTACACACACCCCAAATACTTAGATTTTGCAATTTGTTTGGACCCTTCAAGCCTCAAACACTCCTTTCTAGCAATTAGGCCTATTAGGCCAATTAGCCCTCCCTTCTCTATTTTTGGGCTACAAATCTCAAATTTCCCACACACCTAGTGAAAATAATCACTATTTTAGACACCCTTTTGGCTATTCTATCTGTCCCTAAAAGGATTTGCTGAGATCCTAGTCTTGCACCCCCAAACCACAATTGCACTCCTAGGCCTAGTTGGCCAAGCTAAGCTAGGGCATCATGAAAATTTGAGCAAAGTGGGTTCCCAAGACCCAAAATCCTCTAGGCACCCTTAGAAAACCTCAAACTACTCACAAAAAACTTATGGTGCCATCACATAACTCAGATTTTATGACTGTCTCCTTTTGGCTGCTTTTCCTAGTCAAGATTGTTCAACAACTTGACCTAGGGCCGGCTAGAAAGTGCCTCAACCCTTATCCAATCACCTTGAAACTCTGGAATCTCATAGTCTAGACTCCTAACTTGCATTCCCTCCAATTTTACAATTTTCCACTGTGGGGTTTGCAAGTTAGGCCTCCATAAGTGCAAGTTGCTCCTTCAAAACTGCAATCTAGACCAATTCCAGAAAAATCTCTATAACTTTTGACTCAAAACACCAATTGAACTCAAACCAAAACCAAAAGAAAGCTAACACCTTACTCTATTCAAAAAAGTACATTTGCATGCATTCCCAAGCCATACCTATCCATACAATTTGCTGTCTCACCAAATTTCCAAAATTTTAAGGGTTTATTGCATTGTTTTCAACTTCCAGCCTTACAAAATGATCCTCTTCAACTCTATGGATCACATTACATCCAATTTGAATTCAAACATGACTGTTGATTTCCAATGGACCGTTGGAAACCAAAGGACACACACTTTTGCACATGTTAATAAAACATAACATGGTGATTTGTCACTTTTAGGCATACTTAGGCCTAAACTTATTTATGAGAACATATCTGATCCCCTAAGACCTCTAGAAAAAACAAACCTATCACTTGACACACAAACACATGACCAAAACCACTTGAACATGCTACTAGACCCTATTGTTGCCTTGATTCACTAGGTTTATAATGACACCTTAGTGATCAATCAACTTACAAAATGGGTCAATACAATATAAATGAGGACCTAGACCAACCACTAGACCTATCTAACAATTTGCATGCCAAGGTTATAGGTGCCTTGCACCACATAGGGCCAACCTTCTCGACCACTTGCAAAAAACTTTGGTGAGAAGACACCTTCTCCATCGTATAGTGCTGAGAAGAGATACCCTGCCACCACGAGGAAGTCTTTTTAAATTTTTGAAGCTCACATTGGTCCAAAACATGCCCTGTCTTAAAGCACCTTCTGCATCTAAAGGGGAGGCCTTCATAATCCAAGTGTTGAATCCAACTTCTACCATCAAGAGTAACGAGTTTGATCTCAGCAGGAAGACCTTTAGAGGTATCCAAATCCACCAGAATGCGGGCATAAGTAGAGTGAAGTAAATCAGATGATTGCTCATCTACCAAAATAAAATCATCAGGAGTTATTAGTAGTTATCAATCATTATTTGGTTGTATTATGGATAATTCAAAGGTCAAAATCCTCACTCCATATAACTACCATGAATGGAAAGTATCTTTAAGTGATCACTTGTTGAGTATTGGATTGCTTAGAATGACTCTTGAGCAGGATCTAGAACCAGCTATAGGTGTTGCAAAAAGGAGAAAATGGTTTGATCGAAGGGATAAATCACTTGAATCTCTTAGATCATCCATCTCTCATGATTTTCTATTCCATATTTCATCTTGCACACATCCTCATGATGCTTAGGTCATATTGGAAGGACTCTTTGGTAAACCTGATAGAATGAGAAAATTTAGATTAGAGAATGAGCTCGTAGGTCTAAATCTCAGTGATTTTGACAATATTCAAGACTTTTTCTCTAAGTTCAATTCTATTAGATTGGATCTTTCTACTTGTGGCATTATTAAAGGGGATGAACAATTGATCTTTTCTATTCTTTCCAAGCTAGGTCTTGAATATTCTATCTTTGTTTCTACATTCTATGCCATGATGGATGCTCTTGGTAGTGCAAACAAATTGCCTTCTCTTGATGATTTTGCAGCTCAACTCACAAGGGAACAAATAAATTTGGCACACATGGATCAATTGAAGCCTTCCACACATCATGCATTGATTGCAAATGAATCTACATCAAAGGCTTCTAATGGAAAATGAAAGAAGCAATATAAGGATCCTAAGCCTCATGACAAAGGTAATGAATCTCCTTCACACAATACTTCTAAATCCAAGTCCTCTTTAAGAGAGGAATCATCTAGAAGAAAGAGGGATAAATGTGCATATTGCAAAAAGATAGGACATGATAAGCATAAGTGTTTTCACAAGAAGATTGATGAGCTAACTCACATTATTCAAAAACACAATATTAAGTTTCCCTCATTAGTGTCTACTCCTTCTTCTACACATTTTTTAGCTTCTACATCTTTATCATCATCCAAATATAAAGGTAAAGGACACACACTTTTGGCTTCCACACATCCTGAGCAAGGTAAATGGCTTCTTGATTCAGGTGCATCACATCATATGGCATCTTCTATGGATATGTTTTCTTCTATTGAGCCTTGTAATTATCTTAATATTTTGATGGGTAACAACACATACATGAGAGTTTGTGGGAAAGGTTCTATTCCTATGGGAGAGGGGACATTTAATGATGTTCTTTGTGTACCATCCTTGACTAGTAATCTCCTTTCTATTTACCAAATTACACATGGGGCATAAGGTAAAATTGTTGAGTTCACTCTTGATTATGTCTACATTAGGGACATTGAAACTAGAGATGTCATAGCTATGAAAGTTGTTGATCATACATCACGCTTGTATTCTTTTTCACATTTTGTTGACGACGATGATGATATTCATGTACACATCCCTTTGCCAAGGGATAATTATGTATGTGAGGAGAAATTTAGACACTTGAATCATTTTTTTGTTGAGACAAGTGTTGATCTTCCTACTCCTCCACCTCCTTCTTCAGACATGTGCTCTACCATTCAGTAGGATGATCATAGTGTTTCAGATCTTGCAGAATGTGATGACTACATGGGTGCCTTTTCAACATTTGTTGATTCTCATGATGCAGATTTGGGAGACATACAAGAGGGGGTTTCTCTTCTATTTGATGATAGCATCATAGTTGGAGATACTTCTTCACCTTATTTGGAGATTGGCACTCTTGATTCTTCTCTTTTTTCACTTGATTTGTCATACAAGGTGATAGATTATTTGAGCTTAGAGAGACTTATCTAGTCTTTATAGATTCATACATGGATACCTTCATATTATTCCTCCTTCCATTTGCACGTGGATTGGCTTCTTCATCATTTGGTAAATCTATTTCTTCCTAAGGGGAGACATGTTTCTTATAAGCATTGGGTTATCTTTTGTTTGCAGGTACTCTTCATCAACATGGGAGCTTCTTCATTATGGGGGGGATATCATGTCTCCAACTATCCTTCTTATGGGGGGATAATTCTTTGTATATATAGACATTGTGATTTTAAGTGCATTCCCCTAAGTTGCACTCAAGGGGGGGTGTTGGTGTAATTAAATATTCTTAATCACACTTTACTTAATCTTACTTAGGATAATGCATTGCATAGTAGTTTGTCATTGAGACACCTAGGATTTTACACCTCAATTAAGCACATGGTGTAGGAGAAATTCCATTTTAGGTGTGAGATCCACCTTTAGTGCACATATCACATTATCATCCTCATCCTATTGCACATACTTCATTTCATAATGGAGGATGATCCACATTTGGTGGACATGCGATTACACCTAGCATAGGTGGTATCTTATCAACTCCTTATTATTCTCTCTTATTTCTTTTCCTATATAAGGAGGCCTATTATGTAAATAATTCAATTCATTGGATCAATTCAATCATCAATCATTGCATTCATACCATCTCTCTTGCATTTGTTCTTTTCTTTAACCTCTAGATCCTTGGTTCAATATTTTCTATTTGTAAATTCTTACAAAGGTAACAAAATACGACATCCACAATTCCACGTGCAACATAAAAATTCCATTGCATACAGATCATGTAATTGTAATATACATATGACCTGTGTTGTCTCTCCCTAGTTTGATCCACTCAGAGAGATTACCACTCCATCTAAATATGGTACCAAAAGAATCCAATATACCAACTATATCACTTTATTGTCTAAAAACCTAGTAATTTGAAATTTGAGTTATCACATTCACTCTTCCTTTGCTTCAGATCCATTTGTCCCAACATCTTACAACACAATCCTTTTCAGTAATTTTATAAACTTGAATAACCACAAATACAAATAAATAGTCTAACTAATCATCTCCTACTCATCCACTTCCTCTGACACTAAACCATCTTTGTCTTGTAAATTGTATGCTAAAAGTTTTAGTAAGACATCAAATCTAAAACTTAGATTAATCCAATCCAATTATTGAGTTAAAATACCTTTTGGTACTTAGCCATGGCCTTCTCATACTCTGCCTTCAATTCAACAACTTTCTCAGTATATTTCTTCTTCTCCTAAAACCAACCAAAAATATAAAAAGAAAACAATCAACCTCTTACATAATTGCCAACATAATTACACATACTACTAACCATATGCCAACCTAGGTGCAAACATCTTCTGACAAGGACTTCCATTTATCACCATGCTGTCTTTGGAAACATACAAGTACAAACATGACCCATATAAGAAATAACCTGATAGTAGATGTTATTCAGTTTGAGTGTTTAACTTGCAATATGAATAGGTATTAATGACCCCTAAAGTATGAATCATCTACAGATATAGAAAACATAATTAATAAATGAGACTAGCTAATGCTTTAATAACAAATCCAAGTAAGCATATTTTAAGATACAGAGACAACCCATATAATGCAATTGACATGTCTACTAATTAGGATAGAAAAATTATTTGTATTAGATTGTATTGTACCTTATGCTTGTAAACATGGCACAAACACCCTTTAAATTTCAAATAAAAATTGGGCAATTCAAACCGCAACCACAAATATTAGTTCACTAGGAAAAATGCAATGTAGAACTACTTCCATGCAAACATGGTGGACAACAAATACAATATCTTAAAATCACTAATAATTTGAGAGAACAAATAAAAAGGAGAAAAAACAAACAAATAGAAACTTCCATACAATTGATACATGGAAGAGTAATGTACATACATTGTACACAATTATTCATAGAGAAATTTTACCAATCAATTGGTTATCATACTAAATTGTATTCAAATGATTTGGAGAATACAACTAAGTAATCATAATCAATTTCCAATGGGAAGGCTAATGGTGTAGGACCTCGTTAAAAATCTTTGGAATAATTATAGGTGATAATAATAGCGTAAAACATGGAACTGGCTAAAACTAAAATGATAGAGAAAACAAGAAAAAAAGAATGGGTGGTGATAAGATTAAGTATTAATATTAATCCATAAAAAATTATACATTACCATAGGTAGCAAATAGAATGCAGATCTAATAAGTATACCAATATTTTTTTTTAACCTCGTGTCGAGCTATCAGAAGATTATAATCTGTGAATCACTAAACAAAAAAAGTCTTGATGCCTGCCTAAAGCCCCTTTTCTATGTGAGAAATTCTTAATCTACAAATAAATATGGATCATCTATTTGAACATAGTTCCTACAAATTTTCATATAAATTTCCTTGTTTGTAATTCAAATCTCAAATGCTTATTCACTAGTTACTCACACACTTATAATAATATGAAAACCTGTTTTATCTACCTTGTAGTGATAGGGTGGGAAACATGGTGAAAGATAGGGAGTTACCTAGTGAAGTTGGTGGTGATGTAGCGGGAGACATAGTCGGTGACATAAGTGGCGATGTGACTGGATATAAAAGTAGAGATATTGCTGGCAATTTTTCTAGAGATATTGCTAGTGATTTTGTTGGAGAAGACACTGCAAAATAAAATACAAAAAACATCATCACCAAATTTATATATTCCAAGTTAGAAGAGAGCGTTGAATCCAACTGCCAATTCTCATGTCTCACAAAACAAATGGCCATATAATTATTACATTACATTTAAAAAAAAAATCACTTAAAGTACTTTCTATCGAATAGGAGATAACCAGAGGAGTGATTACAGACCTAAGTAGTTATCATTGGAGACTTGCAGTTATTTATCTAACAATTACTTAAATAAAAAACTAAATTCAGATTTCTATTGAAGAGAGAGTACTAGGTGTGGTGTCTGTAGAAGTGCCAGGAGTAGTTGCATTTAACACAATAAAAACCCTTGTTAAACCCCAAAACAAAATAAGAAGTATTGAGCTTATAGAAAACAAAAAGATAAATTTAAAATATAATAGAAGCTAAAACAAGTTTAAAAGCCCCAAAATATAAAATATGATGTACTAAAACCCCTTACTGGATTCACTAAACAAGGATTAGTATATTTCCAGACACTACTAAATGCACCGACATAAAATACAAACTACTAAAGCCGCATATTGTACTAAACATGGCCTAACATCCATAGCTTTAAATTAAAAACCTAATTTTTGAATAATTTTGTAAACAACAAATGCATTAAATGATCTACTGGTAATCCTATAAAAATCGTCAAAGAAACAGAGAAAACAAAGAGAGGAAAAACCTCATAAAACTAGCTTCATGGATTTGATAAAATGATTGAAGACAACATGTACATGCACTTGTAGAATGCCAAATAAGATTTCTTTGTCCTTAGAAACAAAATGTTCTCTATTGATTTTTTACTTATTTCATCATATGATTCATCAATATCTAAGTGTATATAAATGAAACATTGAATGCTTTTAAATATTAAAACATAACAACAATTTTGAAAAATGTGTGTCAAATAAACTCATAATAGATAGTGAGGGGTAGAAATTTTGAATTCAAATTTGAATATTCAGATTTTGGGGTCAAATCTGAGCTATCAAGACAATCAATATTTTTCCAAGATAAGAAAAAGTACTAGTTTTAGGGTAATAAATGAATGTATAGACATGAGTATAAGCGTAGTTTAATAAATAATGTGTAAATGGTTAATTTATGGGAATTTACATAAGTAGGGATGGTATAAGTTCAAAATACATGAAAATAGATACATAAAAGGACAAAGTAGATAAGGAATTTTATTGGGTTGTAAGACAAACTTAGGATAGGACAAGAGTGTATCACTTGTCAATATATATTTGATTCAAGGCATTCCATCAAAATGAACCTAAAAATAAATGAAAAATGAATATGTGACAAGTAATTTCAATATAGATATTAAAAAGTGAAAAGTAGAGAAAAAGAGAAAGGTTAGAAACTATAAATGTATGAAAAATGATATGAAAATGTTATATTTCATATAGTAAGGACTATGTAGTGTGATATGGTATGTTTTATATAACCATGTGAATCCAATTGATCATAGAAAAATATTATTTACTTGATTATAGTAATTAAATATAACTAGTAATTAAATATAACTATAACTGGTTATAACTATGTACAATATCACAATAAAGATCCATCAAGGCATGAAAATGAGTCTCTATGTAGCATGTCATTGCCTAAAATGTCATAATAAAAATATTACTGCCCCCCACATACAAAATGATCTACCCACTTTATTGCATGTATACTAATTCATTAGATCATCATTGCCTTTCTAAAATATTCTTCAATGCATAACAAAATGCAATGAGAACCATTGATCCTTAAGAAAATACATGCATGATTAAAGAACAACCTTACAAATCAAACCATTAAGAAGCTTCATATTTTTGCATTCCTTGTACAATCTTTCATATAGGCACATTGATAGGAAACTTGCATACAACAATATGACATTTCCACAAAACCCATTATAGATCTGAAGCAAATAAACACTTAGAATCCGCATGCAAGAGAATAGACAACATACCCACAAAAATGTGACACAAGATATATCCTGGGAAACCCTCATAAGGGAAAAACCCAGCCTCCAAAAGTATCCATCACCATGTATTATTCAACAAAACACCATTGCAATAAAACCATGGAAGCCTTCAAAGCCCTAGCCAACACCAAGCAATCCATGAGATCAAGCATGAATCCACACATCCCATGCCATGCTTCCAACTTTCACAAATGCTACCTTTGGCTAACCTATTTCCACCTTTCTAACCTCAACAACTACCCTTGTGGTTGATTTTATAGAAACAAGCTCCTGGCACAAAACCACCAAGTGGTAATACGTAAACCATGTGCTACCAAACCCTATTGACCCACATTTAATATTGGGTACTTTTATTTACTTTATTTTTCCAATATTAAATAATTGCATCCACTGATATCATAGTGTTACAATATAACTCACAAAGAATATTCCATGGGAATCCCTACATGTTGCACGTCCATCTAGGTGCAACATTTACATAATAAAAGAAATAATACAATAATAAACATTATTATGCAAGGTGTACAACACCATTTTCTCAACAATCTCCCACTTGTTGTATACATTGCATAAGGGTCAATATGTAGCCACATAAATGAACAAGGGAACAATCCCTCCCAGCACATACACCATCATGAACTAAGGTACACCATGTGCTCCATCCAGGTACCCATAACAAAATCAAAGTATCCACCATCTCATACATGAATGATCCCACCTCCTATTATGCCAAAGCCACATGACATACATAGAATCCATTCAAAGAGAAAACCATCCAACTTGTCACAGAAGAAACATAAATCCTGTACCAACTAATATCCCAAGCACAAACAATCATTCCAAAGGTAATAACATGTATCCATAGCTTTCAAAACCATAGCTAAAATAGCACCCACAACAAGTGCTAACCCATCCAACCATCCATAACTCTAAGGTATACCAAGTGAATCCCAAATCAACATATCCAACCTATAACCTACAACCACAAGCCTCAAGAGAAATACCTGACATACAAACCAAGAAGCTCCCACTACAAAGCTAATGTCAAATCTGAAAACAATCCACTCACAACATCTCATAGAAGTGAATCCATGTAGTATCAAGGACATCCACAACAATGTGCAACATATAAACCAATATCCTGCAATAACAACTCTCACAACAAGTCTCCAACACTCTCCCAAGTTCTCCACAACCAACAAAGAAAAGAGATAAAGGAATAACCATTTCATCTCTCACATGACACACATGAACACAAACCAGTGATCACAAACTCTAACTAATCTCAAAAATAATGTAAGTGAAACCAAACATCTAAAAAGATAACCGATACCAAAGAGACCATGCAAATCATAACTTGTATCATGTCCTTCTACACACACCTCTAGATGCCAGCTATGCCAAGTATGATCTCCTCCATAAAACCCCAAACAAGAAGCCACAACAACACCCAAATTATACCATATAACCAATCATGGATGTAAGCCTCTCACAAGAAGATCAAACTCATAACCATTCCTAATCCAAGGAACATGCCCAATAAAAAAACCATCTCCTAAACTCAACCATGATGATATCACAACAATAACATATGCACAAGGAGATAACCAATGCCAAAATAATCTCTCAAATGAACCCTCCAAAAATAACTCACACCATAGCTCAAGATCGATATCCATGAAAGATAAGCATAAACATAATGCACCTAAGAAGAAATAAAGGGCTATACCTCTCAAGTAGTAAACCTCCAATTAGACCAAGAGTGGGGAATGAGAATGTTCATCAAGATATCCAAGTCTCCAACCAAGACTAATCTAAGAACACTCTCCTCGCAAGTCCATATCAGGTGAATGCTCCTCGGTCTTCTTGTTGAAACCATTAACCGTCCCAACACATAAATCTCTAATCCCAAGAGAAAAAACAACATCACCTCTTTCTCTAAGTATCCATGAGCACCTGTAACCAATCAATCCATGCCAACTCTAAATGCAACATAGCAATATCATGAAGTATCCAACAAATAATCAATGTACTCAATACCAACAAGCTACACCAAGATTAATGTCACAAATCTAACCTAGGAATTAGGATCATAAACATGACAACCATGATCTGAACCATCTCACCAAAAAAGATACCATGCTCCATATGAAGATACCATAACATGACAAAACTCTAAATGCGTATCAAGAGTTTACCATGACATAATAATGAAACCATCCTAAAAAATCAAGGATAACATGTCAAATGAAAGCATAAACCAAATCTCTACCAAAGACCCCATGAGTCCTCAAGATGTCACCATCTCCACACACCATGAAGACAACCACCACCTACAAGTGCACCAACAAATGTCAAAGACGCTTCTATAGAAACATGATCTAAGACACCCTCCAACAATTGCAAGCACTAAATCCATATCACTGCCAACAACTCCCACTCAACCATGGTACCAAGTCACCCATGACATCATGATATCCATCTCCTACACCAAAAAGATACAAAACTACCAACAAACAAACTAGGAACCAATCTTGCACCACCACACCATCAGTGTCACAAACTCCCACTGAAACATGTATCCAAGCTATCCACGACATCATGATGAAACCATCCTCTAACATGAGAATCAACCAAGGCATCAAACCATCAAAGAACTCAAAACTAGCAATCATGAGCTCCTCAAAAGAAACCAAACTAACTATGATCCTCAACCAAGAAGATATGCTACCATAACCAAATCATGAATCCAAACAAATAATCATCAACTAAAATACATGTCAACATAACATAGTCAACTATAATCCTCCACCATGACTGTACCTAGTAACAAAATCTCATCCGCTCTACATGAGTACAAATCAACAAATCATGTGACAAAACCATGCCACCAATCTGAATATGTACCAATAATGAAAGATCAATGGGCGTAGACAACCCATATCCAAGCCATAAATGCAACCTATAATTATAGACCGCTTACACAAATGCACAACTTGTAGATCCAACAAGGCATCATACATATCCAAATCAAACTAATAACCATGTCAACATGAGACCAATTTGATATATAAACTGAGTATATACAATGACATCAAATCCAAATCTCCAAAATATACCATGTCATAAACTCACAATGTCACCATAGTCAAAACAAACCACAAACCTGTTCAGATCAATATATCAACAAATAAATCATGTCAAACCTGCACCAAATCTAAACCAATGCATAGAGCTCTCCAAGAACTTTATGTCCAAAATCCAACTCCGTATGCCCAAGTTATGCTTGAGATAGAACCAAATTTGTGTAATAAAAACATCAGAATTCCAAGCTCAAAAACATGATAAAATGTCAAAATCACAGAACCAAACCCACATCATTGTTTAGAACTCTAAATCATCTTTCCATCGAGTATAAGAAGTCTGAAATCTGATATCTCTAGTGAAAGTTATGGACATTTGAACAAAACTACCTACTTGCTTATTAAAGAAAAATAATGTGAATCCCATTGCAAAGTAAATTAAATTAAATTTCATCCACATACATTAAAAAAACTTCGGTGGGCATTTAAAAAAGGAGGAATACTTTTATTTTCTTTTTATTTTTAAAAAAAGGTTAAACCTCCCCCCTAGCATGTGCTTTCAAACACTTAGAATTATTTTTATTTTCCAATTTTAGCAGGTCTAAGACGAGGTTAATTTTGACGGTTGTCACGGCCTGTAAGTAATTTTTTAAAAAAATTTCCTTCAACTTGGCCGAATATGGGCAAATTGTATATCAAAATTCATGGCAAGGTCAACCCAGATCCAATGGTGAGGTCCATTTTTACCTAGGAGGTCATTTATGCAAACTACCCTCTAAAATCCTTATTTAAATGAAACAATCCAAAAACCCTTTTTATCAACAATTTTCCATGCCCAAAATTTGCCAATAACCCATCATAACAACAAACCCAAAACCCTCAGATCTGACATAAACAACCTTCAAAACCCATATATCTTGCCATTTCTTACATTCTTTCATGCATTCCCAAGGATTCAACCTACGGTTACAACACCACAACCATAGCTCTGATACCACTTGTTAGGAAACTTGCATACAACAATATGACATTTCCACATAACCCATTATAGATCTGAAGAAAATAAACACTTAGAATCCACATGCAAGAGAATAGACAACATACCCACAAAAATGTGATACACGATATATCCTAGGAAATCCTCATGAGGGAAAAACCCACCTTCCAAAAGCATCTATCACCATGTATTATTTAGCAAAACACCATTGCAATATAACCATGGAAGCCTTCAAAGCCCTAGCCACAACCAAACAATCCATGCGATCAAGCATAAATCCACACATCCCATGCCATGCTTCCAACCTTCATAAATGCTACCTTTGGCTAACCTGTTTCCACCTGTCTAACCTCAACAACTACCCTTGTGGTTGCTTTTATAGAAACAAGTTCTCACAAAACCAACAAGTGGTATTACATAAAACATGTGCTACCAATCCTATTGACCCACATTTAATATTGGGTACTTTTATTTACTTTATTTCTCCAATACTAAATAATTACATCCAATGATATCACAATGTTACAATACAACTCACAAAGAATATTCTATGGGAATCCCTACATGTTGCATGCTCATCTAGGTGCAACATTTACATAATAAAAGAAATAATACAATAATAAATATTATTATGCAAGGTGTACAACACCATTTTCTCAACACACATATCTAATAGTAGTACTTTACACATTTTCGCATAAGAATGAAGCTTACTTGTTTCCCACTTACACTTGGTAAATATGCATGCATAAAACTGTGTATCTTCCTCAAATCCTTTTTAACGATCATGTTTCACATATGCATTATACTTATCTAAATTATGTGAACATTGTTAGACATGTGTCTCTCAACGTTATGAATTATATAAAATATTTTTTCACATGGTTTGTATTTACAACTTCTTGATGGACCAAATGTATGCAACACATGTTATGCTTACATTTGTTCATGACACTTGGTGGTCTGTGTGTCACAAGAAGTGACACATAGAAATCTAACATTAGGTGTCTGTATACATCTAATAAATGGTAGTGTCTTATCCCACATATAATATATTCCATATAATTTTGAAAATTGTGTAGCATCTTATCTACACATCTAATGTGACTATACATGTTAGATACATATTGGAATAAACATACCTAACCCCTATTATCTTTACCTATAATAATGGCAACACAAACTTTTACAAGGAGAGTCATCGAATGAGAATCCATACAAGTGTATTTGACTTGGAAATCAAACATTATAGTCCTACGAGTTTGGAATTTAGCCAAATTTAGCATGGTCTCCATAGATTATAATGCTTTGAATGCATTTGGTATCTTCTTAGCACAATCTAGTAAAATCATAAGCTTACTAGTTCTATCATAAGCATATGACTCTAGTGTCGAGACATAATTAACCACACCTTTTTGTGTTTTTACCTCTAAGTACAAGTACACACACTAATTCATTGTGTTATAATTAGCTTCATACAACCTTCTTAAATGCATAAGAAAATACAATAGAGAGCATCACTCCTTAGGTAAGGATGTTTCTTTCTTTTCACAATGCATACCTTTTTCAACCCTTTGCATGTCATTCATGCACATGGATACATATCCCACCATTCTATTTTGAACATAGTAGTGCAAGGATAAACTTGATTAGTTCTACACTTTACAACCTATGCATATGAATATCAAAAAGATGGCTATGATTATTAAAAACCCTTGACCAATCTTACTAATTTGTTGACCATAAATATTTAAACAATATATTAATATTTGGTTATTATGCAACTAAATATAAAAAACACAAATATTGCCAAATATTAAATTACTTATAGTTTCCCACTTCTTGTTAGAATCCAAAAAATACCTAACTCTGTAAAGGTAGAACAAGTGTATGCAGTCTCAAAATATTTACCAAAGGAATATAACAATGAGTTTATGCCAATTGGTGGGACATAATAATTTACAAAGAGTAGAGTATGGTATTCAATATAAATCATGATAAATTACCAAAAGGGGATTAACGTCTTCAATCTAGCAATGATAAAATTAAGACCTAAAGCAATAGTCATTTGTATTTGTAAATCTAAGCATATGGATCTTTGGGCGGAATTTGTGTAGTGTTATCTTGTCCCGGTGTATTCTAGGGTGTCAAATTTTAATTTCAACTATAATATATTGATTCTTTATTTATTTCATTAATTTAGGTAAGGTGCTTGCAAGAAAAAGCCTCTCTATCATCTTAATGTCCTTATTTCTATGAATGAATTTTAGAATATTTGACTAATCTTTGAGGCTGCATTTGTTAGTTTGTTGATATTTTATTAGTAAAATTTACCATAAATTTTATATTTTTTTTGTTAAATACTATATGGAATGATTTGTTCATATATAAATTAATAGTAAAGAATGTTTGGCCATGTTAAGTTCCTTGAGTTTTTAATTTTATATTGAAATAATTTAAGTGAAATTATAGCTAGATTGATGAGAATGTACACATGTAGTTTTGATTATCTATTGTTAGATGATTTAGATATGTGTTATTCACTAATTTAGGTTTTAGCTTTGAATTGGAACACCAATAATCTTTTTAGCTATTTGATCAATTATTTAATTTAATAAATATCTTTCAAGTCTAATTTTCTAATAAATTATTTATAATAAACATATCAAGTATTAGTTTGCATGAACTTAGTACTTGCTACTTTTACTTTGAATCCTTTGAGAACATGCATTAGTGAGTTGTCTTTAGAGAGTTATGGATGTTCTATATTTTCAAGTTACATGTGAAGTATGGAATGATGAGTGGATTTCAATTTTGGGGATATGAATAAGGTTTTGAAGTTTGAGATGTACATTACAACTTGATATTAATAATTTGTTGGTTTAGAGATTTATGGGCTATAATATTGATAATCCAAGAAGAGATATGTAGTGATGATCTTTTGCGGTATCATCCTTATAAATAAGGTATGACTTTAAGCCATGTGACCAGATTTTTAAAAATTTATCCTAACAAGAAATCAAGAAAAACCCTCCTTGACCTTACAAAGCTAATCTTACAAGTTGGATAAGAATACTTGTACTTTGATCATGATTTCAAAATGATAATAAACTACCATTATTTCCCCAAGGTTAGTTATACCAAAGTTTATTTTTAGTGTTGCCATGATGCAATTTTGAGCACCAACATGTTGAGCCAATATAACTTGGTCATTGTGATTTACTGATTTTCCTAATATATTTTAAATATTGGTAGTCATTGACAATTAATGAAGAATTGTGTTTAACATGAATTAATGACTGAAGGTTGCATTGCACCAAATCAAGATTGTGTGGCCTATATTAGATCCATGTGGAATGAAATTCACTCAAAGATATAAAATCAACCTATAATGAACTAATTTTTTTATATATTGAAAGCATTTTAGTGAAATCATAGCTCATTGACGAGGATGTTGATGATTTACATATGTAAATTATTCATTACTTTAGATTCTAGCTTTGAATTAAGACACCAATCACCTTTTTGGCTATTCGATCAGTTACTTAATTTAATAAATATCTTTTGTCCAATGTTCTAATAAATTATTTATACTAAATATATCTTACTAGTCTACATGAACATAGTACTTACTCCTTTCACTTTAAATCCTTTGAGAACCTCCATTAGTGAGATCTCTTTAGAGAGTTATGCTTGAATGTCGGTGCAGTTTTGAGCACCAACATGTCAACCTAAGACAACCTAGTCATTGTGATTTATTGATTTCCTTGTTGTATTTTTAGATTTTGCTAGTCCTTGAGAATTAATAAGGAATAGAGTATAAGGTGAATTAGATGACCAATGGTGTATGTAGCATCTTTATTGTATCAAAGATCTAATGCCATTGTCATATGAAAGAAGTTTTTCTGTTTTTTTCTATACTCACAACTCAAATGTATACATCATAAAGAAATATTCTCCACCCTTATTCCTTAAACTAAGTGCACTAATTCCCTTACCCAATAATATTGGGTTACATGCTTTATCATTTGTAGTAGACATTGATTTAACATGTCAATTTATTTATGATTGTATGCATTTATTTAATCATCCCAATTAAAATTTCAACCCTTTTGACATATTGAGAATGAAGGATTGTTCAGTTTTACAAAAAGTTAATTCTTCATTCTCAAAATGTCAAGCTAATTCCCTTACCCAATAATAGTAGGTTACATGCTTTATCATTCGTAGTAGATAATGATTTAATATGTCAATTTGTTTATGATTGTATGCATTCATTTAATCACCTGAATTAAAATTTCAACACTTTTGACATATTGAAAATGAAAAATTGTTCGATTTTAAAAAAAAACGTTAATCCTTCATTCTCAAAATGTCAAGCGCGTGTTTGTCATTCTTTCAGAGCATTGCAATTAAACATTGCCAATCATATGTTAAGAAATGAGGATTTGGGAAAAACAACAACGGTTAATTGATACATCTGTTGCAAAATGCGTGAATGTGATAAAAGACTTTATCCCTCCAACTAACCATTGAAATGTTCGGTGTACCTGACAAGCTTTTCATACCTTCACCTGCCATTTTTTTAGACCTTTCTTACAACACACTCCACTCCATATTTAAAGGGGAGGGCGTAATACGCATGAGTACACAGAGCACATAATTCCATTACAATGAGCAAAATATACTGTCATAGTTTATTATATTTTGCACTGTTTTTTATATTTTGTATGTATAACTAAATCCATGAGTTATATTTTACATAACTTATTATGTTTGTCGATGAAACTTTAGGAAATCCTCTCTATCTAAATAGGTTTTCATGGTTCAAATTTAGTAGAAAAATTATTTATATTGAATTCTTCATAAAGATTTATCAGAAAGTTCAAGCAGCATGTAGATGTGTTGGAAAATAAGTCACATCCAAATCAGAGATGTACAGTTACAAAAAGTCTGATAGCTCAATGATTAGAGCACCCTAGCAGCTCATAGAAGGAATTCAACTCTTATTCATCCATGAAAAACGACAGATCTTGAATTAAACTTCTAACCAATTAACAAGAAAAACATGAAATAAGTTTCAAAACATCAAAATCATTTGATTTATATGATTGGATTCCTTTGAACAACATGCCAAACCATGAACCCATCTTTAATTTCAAATTATAAGACATATTCCCTAAATATATATGAACATATACTTTCATCTTAAACCAAAACCTTCTGGTTTGTACAATATGGACACTAAAAATTCTTATATGCATATGAACATCATACTTTCATCGCAAACCAGAAGTTTCTCATGATTGTAGAATATGGACACTGACAACAGTATGAAAAAAGAAGTAAAACTAACTACCAAATATCACTTGGGATATTTGGGCCTATTATTATTTAACCAGACCTTAAGCACCTGCCTACTCACTCCCACCTCTTCACATAAACACAGCACAGCTGCATCATCCTCACTGGGCATTTTCCACCCCACACTGTGTGCAAACTCAAGCATCTTGGCCTTCTGCTCTTGTGAAAACTTGGTCTTAAATCTCTCCTTCTTAGAAGATGAGGAACAACCTATATGAAGGCCTGGCTGCTCCACTTCCTTGGAGTTCATGGCAAATGGAGGCACTGGAGCAAAAGCCATATGACCATGCTGGTAGTAATTCCAGGCCTGTAGATCATGATAATGATAATATTCCCCTCCTCTTCCTTCTTCTCCTTTTCTATGAAAATTTCTGTGACAGTGACATGCAGCACATTTTAGAGCTTCCCCAGTGCTTGCCATGAATTCTCCACAGCCATCAGTAGCATGCATTCCTAAACCTGCAGCGTGATTCTTCATGCATTCTCTGTATGCTACTCCTTTCTCCATAACCCTAATTTCCTTCTCCTTTCTCCATAACCCTAGTTTCCTTCTCAAGCTAATTTATAACTTATTTTGATGAATAGGTGGATCAGTTTCAGTTTCTATATTAATCTCTAGTTATTTTTCATCATTTTTCATCTACCTACCTGTCAACTTCACACATTGTATATGAAGAAGCCTAACTAACTGAAACCAAAAGACCGTGATGGTGCAAGCAAGACCCTGCTATATAACTCTAACTTACCTAGATCATTTTCTTTATAATCTCATTGTATTTAAGATGATCAGGACTTCATTTATGCACTTGAAATGCCAGAGATTGTCTTAAACCTGAGAATTAAACTATTGACGGTGCTTGTTTGGTGTATCACAATAAGATCATGTATACTAATATTAAACATGATAATTTCTTCTTGTGAGTACGGCTTTTGGTCTTTGGCATTATAAACCATATACTAATCCTCCTCAAATCGTCTATTAAGTTTTATTATTAGTTATTTAAGGTATCATTCGATCTAGTAGTATTTCATGTAATAAGCTTCACGTCCACTGTGTTATTTTTTAAACGTGATCTTATGCAGTCAAGTAGTTTGAAATATTCCATATCATTCTTATAACGATGTCATTCACTTTCTAGAAAAACCATGGGCATCAATAGGTATATGAGCTCACCTTCACAAACTTATTCGCATTAGGAATTTGATGTAGGGTTATATATGTTTAAGGGAAACAAATCTTATTGTAAATTTAATTAAGGTCGGATTAGGTGTATTTAATTTTTAAAACAATGATGAAGAATTGATGTTAATGGCAAATAAGTAAAATTTTAATGTTTAAGATATGGTAGAATGGTTTGGAGTTTGTGTAATTTCGAGAACATATGGAATGTAATCTAAGTATATTAGGATATAAAGATTGAATTATAGTACTACGATAAAGTTTTGATGCATGAAAATTACATATGATCTATGAGAATAATTTGATAGAAATTCATAGTAGCGATTTCATTATCTTCTTTGTCTTATTGTGTCAAGGTAGTGCTTACAAACACATTTGAAGAGATTGTTGAAGTGCTCTAGGATCAAATTCCCCTAGGTCAATACCCCATCAAACTAGCTTGGTTGAAGACAACATGTACAAAGATTTGCATGATATGGCCTATGTGATTCTAATGCAAATTAAGATTTCTTTATCCTTAGAAACAAAAACTTCTCTATTGATTTTCTATTTGTACATAAGTGAACGTTTGTATTTTAGGGTTAGTCCTAAGTTATGAAGGCAATCAATATTGGTCCAAGACAAAAAAAGAAAACAAAGGGTACTAATAAACGGATGTGTAAACATGGGTACAAATGTAGATTTATAAATGATGTGTAAGTGGCACATGTATGAGAATTTACATAAATAGGGATGGGATAATTTCATTTCTATGAAAATTGGTGTTAATAAGGATGAAGTGGATAAGGAAGTTTATTGAGTTAGACAAGAGTGTGTCACTTGTCAATATATATAAAAATTAAGACATTCCATTGAAATGAATGTAAGACTAAATGAGAATTGACATAATTTTAGTAATACATTTTTCTTCCACTTGAGGTGCATGCAAATAATACGAGTGTGATTTCTACTATATGATCATCCATAGCTATACAAGAACATTAAATATTTAGAAAATTATGATCATTCATAACCATTCATGAAAATTACTAATATCTTATGCAATCAAGTAAATCAACATATTCCATATCATTCTTATAATGCTGGCATACACTTACTAGAAACACCACCAATCTATACTTGTATATCAGCTCACCTTCACAAACTTAAATTTGTGTGAGGAATTTATTGAAGGTTGTATATGTGTAAGGGAATAAAATCCCACAAAGTATTTGGTTAATTTAAAAAATTAAATAAGGATACATGTGCATTTAATTTTGTAAATAATGATGAAGAATTAATATTTTTGATTAAGGGTCAAGCTCAAGTTTTGAAGGGACTTGGAACCCTATTTACAAATCACTACCATCATCAAACAATCGGAACACAAGTAACCTTGATCCACAACAAAAAGAAATAAAACAACAAGATAGAGAATAACAATTCATGGTGTTCAAGGCCTCAACAACTTCATCTACAAGTTGTGAGATGGTCATTTGGATAGCTTTTTCATATCCTTAGGTCCTAATTTGATTATTTAGCTTCTATCTTGAGGTGAGCTCTTATACGTGAGTACTAGATCATTTTTCATCCTCTTGAAGTATCTATTTGTTTTTTTATGAAGCTTCAAGATCTAGAAATTGCATTTTAGCTTCCTACATTTTCTTAAACTTCTCAGTCATTACCTTAATATATCTGCACTACTCTTAATAACCTTGTAGCTAAAGTTTCAAGTAAGGTAATATTATTGTAATAAATACTCTTGTAGTTGGTAATTAGGTGGGAAGTTCTAGCATCAAAGTCTTATTTCATATGTTCAATATCCTTGATTTCCTTCTAAAGTGAGGCCACAAATTTTTTACCTTCCTTATCAATCCACAAGTCACCCTGAGATAGAAAATTTTCAAAATTATTTTTCAAAGATTGGATTTTAATGTTCATTTCATTCAAACCATTGTAGAAGAACCTCTACATTCTAAAATTGGCCACCACCATATTCCTAGCCACATCTAATAAATCATTAGGTCTTTCATTGTCTAGGTTGAATAGTGATGAATCTTTCTCTAGATTTCATGGAAAAGATATTCTTCCCTCTCTATCAATAGTAGGAAGGGAGTATTTTGACCACATCTTACTATTTTGACCACTTTCTCTAGAGATAGTAAATAGGAGAAGTTTTCCCTTTTTAATTTATCTTTGTATGTTTCTCATTTAGTTTAGCATTTTGGTTATTGTATCTAGTTATAAGATCTATCATTTGTTTATTTCTGTAGCTCACTAGAGCACTAGAAGAAGTGAGGTAGCATAAGGTACATTTTCTCTTTAGGGTCTTGACATCTCGAGGTTAAAAAGTCCCATACTCTACAATGAAAAAATAATATGAAATAAATATATATTTATGTAAACTAGAAATTTATATCCTCAATAGAAACCATCAATCTTCATTAAAATAATCTTACTAGAAAGAATAGGCTACATGACCTCCTTTATGTCTAGGCTTATACAAGGATCAAAAGAAAAATGTAATATGTTGAATCTAATTTAATTTAATTGATGTAGAACCATTATCTTCTACAATTGAAAATAAAGGAGAATATAAAGACGAAGAGTATAACAAACAAATTCTCTAAATGAGAGAGTTTCACAACAATCTTATTGCAACAATAAATCTTGTGGTTAATGGTCATATACTAATGATTTTCATTTAACAAGGTGCAGAAAATTTGCATTAATATAAACTTATAAAAGTGATTGCAAATTTGAATTTTAAATATTAACCCTTAAATAATGTGATTGTAGAATCAAATAAAGAAAAGAGAAATATAAAATAGTTAATACTAGATATATGTGGAGAAACCCCTAAGAAGAAAAGTTCCACCACAAAAAAAGAGTCAAGCATATTACTAATCAATAAATATTACAATAGGGTAAAAGTACATATCTATGTTGCACTTTGGGCCAGCGGAATAGATTTGGCTAGAACGGATTTGGCCAAAATAGTTTCGGCTAGAAGGGTTTCAACTAAACTCATGTGGCAACGATATAGGGGTCACATGGCACATGGGTTTTTGCTGAAATAGTTCTGGCCAAATTTGTTTCGGCAGAAACCCCATGAGTATATATAAGCCAAATATGATAGATGAAAAAGAATTGGTAAGTATTTACTCATGGGGTTTCGGTCGTAATCATTTCAGCTGGAACCGTTTACATAACCAAATTTCTTAGATTACCAAAACTTTTCACTTCTATAACAATTTTCTCTAGGAAAATTCAATTTTTTCAAAAAATTAAAAATACCCTTTTGTAGAGATCGAAGTTAGGAATCTATTCATATAATTTTTAATAATATTTTGATTAGATTTAATATATTTTAAGTTAAAAAAACTTCAAGTAGGTATTCTAATATTCAAAAAGATGTGATTTAAATAAAGAATTTTTTTTTTGAATCGTATCAATTTTTTTATTTTAAAAAATGGATCACTAGAAGAGAGAGTCTTCTCCAAAAATGTATAATTTGTTTTTTTGATTAAGATACATTTTATAGATAAAATATGGTGAGAGATGAAAACTGTCAAATTCAGGTATGTTGAACTTTAAAATGTTATAACAAAGAAAATATATATCAAAAACTTTGTTTTCAATCACTAGATATATGTGTCATCTATTTGAGATGTTGAAAAAAAAAGTTCATTTACATTGTATTTCTTAGTGGGAACTGCACCCCTTGATCTCAAGCATTTTTCAGCAATAGAAAGTTTGGCCTTAAAATTTAAAAAAACATATCAATTCTTGTTTTAAAAAGTTTTAAAAAATAATAGGCATAAAATTCATCAAGTTTTACACATTTCATAAGTTTACATCATCTTCAAATTCAAAATAAAAATGCCACTTTTATGTCGTCGAAATTGAATAGTTTTGGTTGTGTTAACCTTTTCCTTTAAAAAATACCCAGTCACCTACACAATTGAACAAAACTTGATAGTTTTTACTAGCTCAAGGAATAAATTTATAAAAACTCCTTGGAGTGAATACCACTATGGTATCATAATAAAGCAAGAAGAAAAACCACTTGGAAAAATGTTATGCTTACCTTCTTGCATTCATGCATTAATACTCTTACAACTGTTACAAGGCATCTCACCCAATTAGACCAAGATATCAATATTCTATCATGTAAATGCACTCACAATAATGTATGAAATTTGTCATAACTATCATATATGCACTCAAAACCCCTTACACGTGTCCAAAAATTTTAAAATATAAAATTCTAAAGGGGATGTCTAACTATTTTGTCTTTTTCCTAAAGTGCTAATAGTAACCCTAACTTCATTTTTACACGAACTCTTTCATTACCTATGGCTAAACAATTTCATCCCTTATATGTAAATTACATATAACATTAGGAGAAAAAGTAAGTTAAGGATTTGCAAGTTTGATGGTACCTAAATCCTAGAAATAATAACTCTTATGCAAATGATAATCATATCTCTATAACATCTCATGGTTATAATAATCACAAGGCACAAATTTGATTGTGTGATATATTTTTTTAATCAATGATTTGGAACACACTATGCAATCCATCATTATGATGTTAAAGAGCTTAAGGAGAAAAATGGCTAGTTGTAGACCAAGACTAGTTAAAAGGAGAGGGGAAAAAGGAGAGAGAGTGGAGGTTGCACATGATACTATAAGGTGCAAGAATAAACTAAAAATTAATAAAATCAGTGTTGGATTAAAACATAAATTTATCTTACATACTTATAGAAATTTATAAATAAGTATATTTATAAATGTGATTTATTGATTATTTCACTTTTTTTTAATTTCATAAATTGATGTAAGATATTTGAAAGAAAAAACATCTCTATGATCTTAATAGCTCTATTTCTATGAATTAATAATAGAGAACTGAAGACAAATCTTTGGTACTACATTTATTAGTTTGTTGATATTTTTGTTACTAAATTTTATCATAAAAGTTATAAAAGCTTCTATTAAATATCATATGGAATTATTTGTTTATTTATAGATTAATACTGAAGAATGTTTGATCTTGTGATGTTCCTTGATCTTTTTTATTGTATCTTTTGTTCTCATAAATTATTTATATAGTAAATATATCTTACTAGTCTTCACAAAATTAGTAGTAGCTACTTTTGCTTTAAGTCCTTTGAGAACCTACAATAGTGAGTCATCTTTAGAGAGTTATGCATGTTCTAGGTTACATTTGAAGTATGGGATTAAGAGTAGATTTAATTTGTGTGGATATGAATATGGTTTTTAGGATATATTGTAGCTTGATACTAGTAGTTTGCCAATTTAGAGATTTATGGGCTATAGGATTGATAAGTGGACATAAGAGATATGCAATGATGGTCCTTTGAAGTATGATCCTTGTGCACAAGTTATGATTAAGCAATGCAACAAAAAAAAACATTATGCTAACAAGATATCAAGAAAAACCCACCTTAACCCTACAAGGCTAAAAGAGCTATTATACTCTTACTAGTTTGATAGGACTACTTATACTTTGGTCATAATTTCGAAATGATTGTTGCCTACCTTGCTTTAACCAAGGTTAGTTTTCAAAATTTATTTTTAGTGTTGTTAGGATGCAATTTTGTGCACAAACATCTCAACCTAAGAAAACTTGGTCATTCTGAGCTATTGATTTCCCTAATGTATTTTAAAATATTGTCAATTCTTGACAATTAATGAAATATATAATTTAAAATTAATTAGATGGTAAAAGATTGCATAGCGCCAAATTAAAATTGTGCATCATATATTAGATCTATGAAAAATGAAATTGACTAAAAAATATAAGATCAATCTATACTAAACTATATTTTTAATACAAAATCAAAACAAATGACATATCAATGATCTAATACCATTCACTTATAGACAAACTTATTTTTCTATAATTAATAACTCAAATATTACTAAATAATATAAAAAATTATTCTTCATCCTTATTCCTATAACTTAATACACTAAGGGCCGTTTGGTGCATGGAATTAACTTATCCAGAATAGGCCTATTCTAGAATAAGGACCTATTGTCAGATTAATTAATCCTCAAAATGAAAGCTGGAATAATCTATTCTGCATTTGGATCCCATAATGTGAAATTGGAATAAGGATTATTTTATATTTTTTAATTTTTAATTTTTAATTTTTGAACTTATCATTTTTGTTGTTGGTTTTTTAATTAAAATATATATGTATTTTTAACTTATATATTTTTAAATTAAAATATGTAATATTAACTTAAAAAATAAGATTATAAAAAAAATTATTAAAAAAATAAGATTATAATCTCTTAATCGTTCACGCACGGACCCAAAAAAGTTATACATTTTGTTGTAATTTCAAATCCATGAAAAGCTTATTCCTGGAATAAAATGAATTCCAAGTTTTTTTTGGAATTAATTAATGCAAGCATTGGGCTGAAAATGGGAATTAGTTTTGTAATTCGAGAATTCAAAAAATGCCACAAATAGTGAATTATTTTATTCTCGCATTAAATAATTCTTATTCCAAATTAATTCCAAATGCCAAATAGACCCTAAAGTCCCTTACATATAATTTCCTTAAATAATATTGTTGTACATGCTAAATTTCACTAAATGTAATATTTCAAAGGCAAAATCCAGAATAACTAGCATTATATAAGCGCGTGTCTGCCATTCCTTCTGGGCATTGCAATCATATGTTAAGAAACAAGGATTTGGAAAAAGCAGTAACAACTAATTAACATATCTGAGTGCGAAATGCGTGAATGTGATAAAAGACTTTATCCCTCCACCTGACCGTTGAAATGCTGGCCAACTTTTCATACCTTCACCGACTATTTTATCCAAACCTTTCTTGCAACACACTCCACTCCTTATTTAAATGGGATGGCGTAATATGCATGTATAGTATATATAGAAAACACATAATTCCATTACAGTGAGAAAAAAATACAGTCATACTCAATACTCTCAAACCAAGTGCACTTGCTATACCAGGGCTCCAACGAGTCCAAGTGGATAATTTTTCTTAATAAATAAAATTGCAAGAGATGGTTTTCAATCATTTATAGTTCTGTTCGGATATGTCTCAGACGTACTCCCCGTATGGGTGAGGTTCACCATACAGGTGAGTCCACCGTATGGTGCACACTGTACGGATGAGTTTGTTTATCTAGTGGTTGTCCATCTGTTTGTGCTGACGGTGAGGTGTTGAAGTAGTATGGAACGACGGATGGTGAAGCCGGTGCTGACACAGTGGTACTGATACGGTGGATGCCAAAGGGAGAAGTTACTTGACGGAGGTAAAAGTGTCGAAGGGAGAAGTTACCCGACGGAGGTAAAGTGCTAAAGGGAGAAGTTACCCGACGGAGGTAAACGTGCCGAAGGGAGAAGTTACCTGACAGAGGAAAAGTGCCGAAGGGAGAAGTTACCCGACAGAGGTAAACGTGTCGAAGGGAGAAGTTACCCAATGGAGGAAAATGTGCCAAAGGGAGAAGTTACCATATGGAAAGACCGGACGGAGGCAAAATTGTCGAAGAGAGTAATCATGGTACGACCAGTTGCATGAGTGATTGTGTGTGAGACGATTGGCAGACAACTATTTTGCCAGTAACCGTTTCTGTACCAAATTCTGAAATGAATTGCAGTGTGCATAAATGGCTACAAGATTCGTGAAGAATGGTATGGTTGTAATATCTAGTTGATTGTAACACAATTTGAGCCTGTGAGCCTGTACGAAAAACCAGAGATTTTGTATGTAAATTATTTACTATAATACAAAGTTGCTCGGGGGTTTTTTGGTGGTGGGTTTTTTCCCGAAAGGGTTTCCCACGTAAATCTCTATCTCATGTGTTTTATCTTGTGTGTGCCTTTATTTTCTCTGTTCTTATTTTTGCTATGCATCTCAGTAGATTTCATCTTTATATAATTTCCCTTGTAAATTGACATTTGGAAGGTGTTTCTGCGAGTAGCTTTCCTAACAATTGGTATCAGAGCCAAACCTATTATCATTATTCTATTGGATAGGGTTGGTCATTGGTGTCAATTTGGTTCCAGTGGGAGTTAGTGAAGTGTTGATCTTGAAATCAAGATGGCGGGTACATTAGGGAGAATAGAAATTGAAAATTTTAATGGCACAAACTTTGAGTTGTGGAAACTTAAAGTTGAAGAAATGTTGGTAGACCGAGATCTATGGACTGCTGTGTCTAGGAACAAGCCTTCAGGCATGAAGTAGGAAGATTGGGATCTGGCAGATCAAAAGGTAAGAGGAATGATACGATTGACATTGGCAGATAGTGTTTTGTTAAACGTCTATGAGGAGAAAACTACACATTCTTTGTGGAAGAAATTGGGAGATATTTATCAGGGAAAATCCTTGGTAAACAAGCTCTTCTTGAGAAAGAAATTGTACTCTCTGAAGATGGATGAAGGAACTGTTGTGGCTGGTCATTTAAACGCATTCAATATGGTGATTGCACAACTAACATCTATTGGTGTGTCCATAAGTGAAGAGGAGCGTTGCATGTTGTTGTTGAGTTCTTTGCCTGATTCGTGGGAGCATCTTGTGATGGCCATTGGAAGTACGACTACTCAATTTAAAATGGATGAAGTAGTTTCTGCACTTCTGTCAGAGGAGATGCGGAGGAGGTCTTCTGAGGTGGCTAAGGAGGCTCTTGCTGTTCGAGACCAATCGAAGGACAAAGGCAAGGACATGAAGTCTGAATCTTCTGGAAAGAAGTTCAAAGCGAAGTGCTTGAATTGTGGGTAGACTAGTCATATCCAAAAGGATTGCAAAGAGAAGAAGAAGAAGCAGAAGAAAGTGGAGAGTTCTTCTGATTTCGAGTCTTCTGATAGTGACGGTAAAGATGCTAGTAGTGCTGCTTTGGCTAATCAGTCATCTAATGATGACTGGTTTGATTAATTTGGTCTTCATGTGGGAAATGTTTGTCACGATGCCATGTGTAACTCAACACCACAATTTAGTGGGAGTTGTTGGTACTGACGTAGTGAATGATCTTCATTAGTATTGCAAATATTGAAGGCGTGAGATTCTGATGTTGCAAAAGGATCTTTTCACATTTGTTGAAGTACTGTTTGGAGATGTTTATCTTCATGCAACTGAAGATGTTGACATCTTGAGGGCTCAGCAGAGTCTTTGATAAAGGTGTAGTTTATGGTATGTTCATATGGAGCATGTTATCTCTTTGGTTGAGATGTTTTAGATTATGTTGTCATGTTTATGTTCCTGAGGCCATGGTTGGAATTTTGACATTGATCTTGGTTTTCTGTCCATGTATTGAGTACATTGGTCATTTGCTTGACACTTCATAAAATTGTTGTTCTGTAATTGGAGTTGGCATGGATTGATTAGTTATAGGTGCTCATGGATACTGAGAGATAGTGGTGATGATGTTTTCTCTTGTGATTATAGATGTGTTTGTTGAAACGGTAGATGTTTTCAGCAGGAAGTATGACGAGCATTTAGAGGTGTACGTAGAAGGACATGGTACATGGTTGATGTATTGTTTATGTTTTTGATGCTACAAGTTTCTTGTTGCACTTCTATGTGATGTTGTTGAATGGATTCATATCATATTAATATTACCTATGCAGTGGGAGCTTCTTGGCGTGTATGTGACAGGTATTGCACTCAAGGCTTGAGACTGCAGGTAACAGGTTGAATATGGTGATGTTTTGGAATCCATGTTGGTATACCTTAGAGGTATGTATAGTTGGATGTGTTAGCACTTACTGTGGGTGCTATTTTAGCTATGATTGTGACAAATGTTGATACATTTGATTAGCTTTTGGATCGAGAGTTTTGTGCTTTGGGGAGATGGAGTTATGGTTCTCTGGAGATAGATTGTATGGCTTTCTCAGCGGATAGCTTCTATGTGTGTCTAGTGGCAGTGGCATGGTAGAAGGTGGGAACTTCCATGAATGAGATGATACTATTTTGCAAGTATCTCAATTATGCATGGTAAATTCTAGTTCCTGATAGTTTTGTGTTCGGATGGTATATCAGCATTATTGGGCACTAGAATCCATGTTTTCCTGGAGTCTTGAAGGTGTTAGTATGTACCTCATCAAGTGGGAGATTGTTCAGATATGTCTCAGACGTACTCCCCATAATGGTGAGGTTCACCGTATGGGTGAGTCCACCGTACGGTGCGCACTGTACGGATGAGTTTGTTTATCCAGTGGTTGTCCATCTATTTATGCTGATGGTGAGGTGTTGAAGCAGTATGGAAAGATGGATGGTGAAGCCAGTGCTGACACAGTGGTACTGATACGGTGGATGCCAAAGGGAGAAGTTACCCGACGGAGGTAAACGTGTCGAAGGGAGAAGTTACCCGACGGAGGAAAAGTGCCGAAGGGAGAAGTTACCTGACGGAGGTAAACGTGTCGAAGGTAGAAGTTACCTAACAGAGGAAAAGTGCTAAAGAGAGAAGTTACCTGATGGAGGTAAACGTGTCGAAGGGAGAAGTTACCCGACGTAGGAAAATGTGCCGAAGGGAGAAGGTATCATATGGCAAGACCGGATGGAGGTAAAAGTGCTGAAGAGAGTAATCATGGTACGACCAGTTGCATGAGTGATTGTGTGTGAGACGATTGGCAGACAACTGTTTTGCTAGTAACCATTTCTGTACCAAATTCTGAAATGAATTGCAGTGTGCATAAATGGCTGTAAGATTCATGAAGAATGGTATGGTTGTAATATCAGGTTGATTGTAACACAATCTGAGCCTATGAGCCTGTACGAAAAACTAGAGATTTTGTATGTAAATTATTTACTGTAATACAAAGTTGCTCGGGGGTTTTTCAGTGGTGGGTTTTTTCCCGAAAGGGTTTCCCACGTAAATCTCTGTCTCATGTGTTTTATCTTGTGTGTGTCTTTATTTTCTCTGTTCTTATTTTTGCTATGCATCTCAGTAGATTTCATCTTTATATAATTTCCCTTATAAATTGATATTTGGAAGGCATTTTCGTGAGTAGCTTTCCTAACAAGTTCAACAAAGGATTTATATTTATATTAGAAATATCTTGCAATATTGACAAGACCTAACAAAGGATTTATTTATTTCTTTTGCTTTTCGCATATATGAACACTGGAACTGAAATTTTTAGACCATCAATTACTTTCTTCACACAATAAACAATTACAAGATGAAATTTATAGGTGTAAAAAAAATTCAAATTCCTTCAAACACCACCACCAAAATTGTGTTCAAAAGTCCAACAATTTAGCAATATTTTTCATCTCAAAAGTGCATTAATATTTTCATTTGTCCCCTACCTGTATTGAAAAAAAAGTCTTCAAAACCCTCCCAATTGAGTAGAGGGTTCTTCTATTGACAGAGAATGAAAGACCATTGGAATCGTGCAACAAAAGTTCTCCACGCACCTTTGCCAATTAGGAGATGACATAATCAAATTGGAAGGATTGAAGTTCTTACCACCTTGTTTTGCCTCCACAAAAATCACAAGCATAGAAATGAAATAGGCTCTAATACCATATGAAAAGATAGAAAAAACAACAACTAGATATTAAATTTGTATTCAATTTGATACAATGGATGATATTTGCATTGCATTCCTATGGCTTATAAAGTCTTATTTTCCATACTACCGACCGAAATAACTTCTTAGAAATTACCAACTAACTAATTATTTTATTTGATCTAACCTAAAACTAATCTATATTAATATAAAACTTCAACATATGATATATTTTTTTTAATATTGTAGAAGAACATATGATACTTGGTGGCCATGCATCTCACAAAAGGCTTCATGTATAAATCTAACAAAATAGGTTCATATACATCCAATAAATGGTGGTATCCTATACCACATGCAATATGCTCCATATAATTTTGACATTTGGTAGCATCTTATATTCACATCTCATCTAACCATACATGTTAGATAAATGTTGGCATAAACATGACTAACACCTATTGTCCTTATGTATAATAATGGAGCACAACCTTATACAAGGAGAGTCAGTGAATAGTAAGCCATCCACACATTTGGATTAGAAATTAAACACTCAAGTCCTAATTTTATGAATCCTAGTATAGTCTTCACATATTATAATGCTTCGTGCATTTGGTATCTTCCTTGGCATAATCTACGAAAATCAAGAAAGATTTTGATGAGTCAAATGTGTCATGTATCAAAACAAGGTTCACAATAGTCTTGTAATGATTTCATGACATTATATATGCAATCAAAGACATATACACTTGAGTTAAGTCTATCTACAATAGGCATTGTTTAGTTTGGGGAGTAAAATCAAGTCACACTTACTAAAATGAAAATAAACTAAACAAGTATAAATGACAGTGCTAAAATAAAATAGCTAATCTTTGTTCATCATCTAACTTACCATAACAATTGCAAATCTAATATTGAACTATAAAAATATATTAATATACAATAATTGTTCATGCATTAAAATACAAATAAAAAACTAAATGTATATGTAGTGTTATGAATTGCACCTCATGTATTTACGACACATGAGCATTAGGCATGGTGCATGTATGATAGAATTCATGCTCAAGATTTAACATTATGATATCATGGATCTGAAAGGAAAAGTGTTTGTGACTCCTAGCTCAAATTCAGGGTTGATTTAATCATAATAGCACAACACACAAATGTTCCAAAAATATTTTAAATTTAATATATATATATATATATATATATATATATATATATATATATATATATATATATATATATATATATATATATATATATATATATATATATATATATAATATTAGACTATTTTTGACATGTGTCCCTTTTCTTGGATGTGTTCAAAGTGGCTACTCCCACTCATTCTGACTCTCATAATGAAATTATATCAAAATCTATACAGTATCTTGCAACAACTTAGTCTCCTCATCTACATTTACAAGCTATTGTCTCAAGAAAGGGGTCTATGTTGTTGAATGCTAGAACTCTCTTATATCTTGTATCTACTATCTAATTTGTTGAATCTCCAAGTGCATTTGTTATCAATATCATGTAGTCTTTTGTAATTGTGGTTTTCTTCTATTAAGAAGGGTTTATTTCTATTACATTATCAATATCATCTAATCTCTTACAATAGGGAGTTTCCTCCATTAAGTAGCATTTGTTTCTATTGTATTATCTTACATAATAGGAGTTTTCCTCCATTAAGCATGGTGTATTTCTATTGCTCTATCATTTATTGATTTTATTCCAAATCTATCTATCTAGATGTTCATAGAGGTTGAAACACCAAAATGACAGTTTGATTGCAACAAGCTCATATAAAACCCCAACACTTTCCCCTATCTTTATGTGTGTAGGTGACGAATAGGTCCATCGACAAAATAGGTACATTTGGGAGTGAAACTTTAGTGTCTCAAAATCCCAAGATTAGAAAATCCCCTACTCTACAATATAAAAATAGTTAATAAATTAATATATATCTACAAACTAGAAATTTATATCCTCAATCAAAACCATCAATCTTCATAAAAATATTCTTTGTAGAAAGATTAGGCTACATGACCTCCTTTATGCCTAGGCTTATGCAAGAATCAAAAGAAAAGTGTAATTTGTTGAATCTAATTTTATTTAATTTGTGTACAACAATTATTTTCTACAATTGAAAATGAAGGAGAATATTTAGATGAAGATTATAGAAAACAAATTGTCTACATGAGAGGGATTTACACCAATATTATCACAATAATAACTCTTGTGGTTAATGCCCATATACTAACAATTGTCAATTAACAAGGTGAAGAAAGCTTGCATTATAAAATTAAACAAAGTTCTTTCAATTTGATTTTTAAAGATTAACACTTAAGAATGTGATTGCAAAATCAAACAAAGAAAGAGAGAAACCCCTAAGAGAAAAAACTCCAGTATAGAAAGAGAGTCAAGTAAATTACTAATCAATAAATATTACAATAAAAACACACTTCTTTTAAAATAACTTTGTGGAATCTGGTAGCACCCAATTGTTTGCACAATTGATCAAAACTTGATATAAATTTCACTAGCTCAAGAAGCCAATTTATAGAAAATCCTTTGAGTGAATACCACTATGGTATCACAATAAAGCAAGAAGAAAAATCACTTGGAAAAATTTGATTCTTACCTTCTTGCATCAAAATAACATTAAATGAGGTCTTTCCTTACCTTTGGCTAAATAGTTTCATCTCTTATGGGTAGATTAAAAATAACATTAGGAGATAAAAAACAATATAAGGATATCCAAGTTTGATGACACCTAAATCCTAAAAACAATAACTCTTATGTGCACAATAAGCATATCCCTAAAATATCCCTTATGGTAATAATCATAAGACACATAATTTGATTGTATGATAGTTTTTAGAATCAATGATTTGGATCACACAATGTGATCCATCATTACGATTTTATGGAGCTCAAAAAGAAAAATGGTTAGTTGTAGACCAAGTCTAGCTAAAAGAGAGGGGAAAGGGGGGAGAAAGTGGAGGTTCCACATGGTGCTATGAGGTGCAAGAATGTGATAAAGAAGAATACATTTCTTTATGGAAAACTAAAAATTATAAAACTAGTTTTAGATTAAAATATAAGTTTATCTTACATACTTATAGACATTTATAAATATGCTTTATTAATTATTGCCTTATTCCAATTATTATATTTCATAAATTTAGTTAAGGTACATGAAAGAAAAAGCCTCTCTCTGATCTGAATGGCTCTATTTCTCTGAATTCATTTTAGAGGGTTGAAGACAAATCTTTAGTATTAAATTTATTAGTCTATTGATATTTTTGTTAGTAAATTTTCGCATAAAAGTTATAATTTAAGCTTCCATTAAATAATATATAAAATTATTCACAACTTTCATTTATAGATTAATACAAAAGAATGTTTTGTCATGTGAAGATATCAAGCATTTTAGTGAAATTATGGCTTGATTGATGGGATGTACATGTGTAGTTTTGACTATATATTGTTAGCTGATTTATATAAGTTTATTTATACTTTAGATTTAGACTTTGTTACTCATGAATTTGTTAGATTTGACAAACGCAAATCATCCTAAGAACACCTGCATGCAAGACTGTCACAAAGAAGAAGCAAAAAGACAGAAAGCTATGGCGGCCAAAAGGCCAGAGACTGCAAAACCATGTTGCAAGAAAATAATCTTCTATTAACAATGATGAAAATAATACAATCTCCTTATTGAAATGAAAGAAGTGAATCCTTATAAAAGGAAACACGAAACCCTAAAGGCTAAAACCCTAAAAAATTATAAAGCACCTAAGTGAAACTTAAGCCTAGAGTATGATAAACTAATAATTAAAATGATTTAATTATTAGCTAACATAAGACTACTCTAACACCCCCCCTTAAGTGTAACTTAGGGAGAAGCAAAAAAAGCTAAACTACTGCAGAAAGCAGGAAAGATGGGTCCCGGCAACTAGGCCTGATCAGGTACCCAAAACATAAAGCAAAAGATGTCCCAGAGAAAGGAACAAGAAGAGAGCAAGAAGCTCCTCCGAAGCATGTCTGAAAACTCTATCAGAAGATACTGCTGGAACCCCCACTGAAGTGCATGACCAGGTAGAGAAGACAAGTGTCTGAAGAGCTGATCAATCGAACCAGGAAGCAATAGAACCAACAGGTGAACCCCCCCATAATGCTGAACTGGGAGAGGTGACAGGAACACTGAAATGCGATGCCAGAAACAGCTGCAGAAGAAGAACCAGGAACACCAACAGTGCAACAGAAGTACACACACAGGATAAAGGGCGGTGTCATAGACACAGTCTACATGGGCTAATGTCGTGGAAGGTACGCTCACTTGACAAGAGTGGATGCGCCTATAGTGGCAAATGCATCAGAATCCCCCCATGGCACTTTATAACTGAGTGCGAATACTAAAACTGAACCAGGTGAAAAAGATCCCAGAAATACAGAAGAGGGCACTTTATCTCAGTGCATTTACAGAACAAAGATACATCAGAAAGAGCATGCAAGCTCAGAAGTCAGAAAGAAGAGTGCACTAAGAAACCAGAAGAAGAGATCCCCGGACCTGTAGAACCAAGTACACCACCAGAGGGCATAAACTGCATAACTCGAAGGAGTGAAAACCTGGAGTAGAATTTGGAAGAAATACCTTTGCCACTGAATAGTACACAGAATCAGCTTTCCGACGATATCTCGTTTGCCGAAAAAGGAGTCTGGATGAGCCAGATATGACTCCCGGAAGGCAAAAACAGACATCAGACTTCAACAGAAAAAAATGCTATTGAAATGGCAGAACCCAAAACCCTAACCTCCATCATCGGAAAGAGCTCGGAAAGAGCTTTCCGACGATATAAAGAAGTCAGAAAAAGACCCCCGGATGCTCCCTATAGAGAGAAAAACGTCCAGGGACCCCCAAAAGGCAAAAAAGAAATGTTTTAAGCCCCAGGGGTTGAAAAAGATGACCCCCTGGGCGCATGGCGCGCACAGGGGGCTGGAGCCGGAGCTCCCGGTCACCCATGTGACCGCCGCTAGGGCCCGCGGGGCTTAAAAACCCGCCGGGCGGCCGGTGGAGCGGTGGGCGGAGCGGGGCCGGAGCCGCAGAGCGGAGCGGGGCCGCGGAGGGCGGCGGAGCTGGGCCGGAGCCGCAGAGCGGAGCGGGGGCCGCGGAGGGCGGCGGAGCGGTGGCGGAGCCGGGGTGGGCGGCAGCTGGGCGGGCCGCGGGTGGCGCGGTGGCGGGGGCCGTGGCTGCTGCAGTGGCGGGGGCCGCGGCTGCGGTGGCCGCTCGGGCGGTTGCTGCTGGGCGGCGCGGGGGTGGCCGCTGGGCGGCGCCCCCAAAATATTTTTTTTTAAAAAAAATCGCCGTTTGTACCCGCCTCGGAGTGCGTGCCAGGGCCGTACGGCCCTGGTATGCAAAATTTTTTTGCCTCAGATGCCACTGTGTCCAAAATGGACAAGTTTTAGATGGATTTAGGGGTTCTTGGGCCTTCCGGACACAATGGTGGTGTCCGTTTTTGCCCAAGGTAAGCCAAATTTTGGCTCCCCCCCAGATCCACAAAAAAAACTTCTGAAACCCTTGAAAACCTTCTGCTTCTGGCACGCTTCAACGAAATTCGAACAGCGAACAACAGGAGAGCTCTGATACCATGTTAGATTTGACAAACGCAAATCATCCCAAGAACATCTGCATGCAAGACTGTCACAAAGAAGAAGCAAAAAGACAGAAAGCTATGGCGGCCAAAAGGCCAGAGACTGCAAAACCATGTTGCAAGAAAATAATCTTCTATTAACAATGATGAAAATAATACAATCTCCTTATTGAAATGAAAGAAGTGAATCCTTATAAAAGGAAACACGAAACCCTAAAGGCTAAAACCCTAAAGAATTATAAAGCGCCTAAGTGAAACTTAAGCCTAGAGTATGATAAACTAATAATTAAAATGATTTAATTATTAGCTAACATAAGACTACTCTAACAGAATTAACACATCAATCATTTTTTTGGTTATTCAATCAAATGTTTAATTTATGGAATGATGAGTTGATTTACATTTTGTGGGTATGAATATGCTTTTCGGTGTATATTGTAGCTAGATTACTAGTAATTTGTTGATGATTTATGAGCTATAAGATTGATAAGCTAACATAAGAGATATGTAGTGATGGTGTTTTGAGGTCTGATCCTTGTGCACAAGTTATGACTAAGTAATGCAACAAAAAAATATTATTATGCTAGCAAGATATCAATAAACATCCACCTCGACCTTACATAACTAAAAGAGTAGAAGAATTATTCTACCCTTACTAGTTTGATAGGACTACCTATACTTTGGTCATAATTTTGAAATGATTATAGCGTACTTTTATTTCTCCAAGGTTAGTTATCAAAGTTTATTTTTAGTGTTTTTAGGATGCAATGTTGAGCACCAAAATATTGTCCTAACAAAAATTAGTCGTTGTAATTTATTGATTTCCCCAATGTATTTTTAAATATTGACAGTCCTTGACAATTAACGAAAGTGAATTTAAGATAAATTAGATGACCAAATATTGTAGTGCGCCAAATCAAAATTGTGCACCATATATAAAATCCATCCAACATAAAATTGACTCAAAGACATAAAATCCACCCATAAATAATTGCATTCTTTTATACAAAATCTGACATATCAAAGAAACTTATTTTACTCTACTTTAACAACTCAAATATACACTATCTTAAATCAAAATTATCATTCATCCTTATTCCTAAAACTAAATACACTAATTCCCTTGTATATAATTTCCTTAAATAACATTGCTTTACATGCTAAATAACGTAATTCCATTACAGTGAGCAGAATATACAGTCATGCTCAATACTCTGAAAACCAAGTGCACTCACTACACCGGGGCTCCAACGAGCCCAACGGCACAGCATTTGCACAAGAACAGATCAGTAACGGAGTCCACGTCAGCAATTCCAGCGCAGCGCGCGTGTTGCCACAGCCCACAGGCAATCACTCTGCGACCATGGTCATCGTGGGTGCCACATAAGCAACTAAGAGCACACGTGTCAACGCCCCCTTGGTACCTAAACTCCGGAGACATGTCGATGCCGTTGCCTTTCACTGCCACGCAGGAACCCGACTCAATAAGCCCGAACAGAAGATCATCGTCGTTAGCCTCCAGATCAGCAAGAGTTTCCACGTGGAACTGACGTGTCACGTAATAGGTCTCCCTCAGGGCTCTCTCCGCTTCTTTCTTCAACTCTCCGATGGTGGAATAAGGTGGCATGACAAGTAAGTCCGGCGGCGCTGACTCAGCAAAAGGATGGTTGTTGCGGTGGACTGTGCACATGATTCTCAGCATCTCGTCATCGTCGAAACCCCAGCGATTGGATGAACCCCTCCGCGTCAGCTCGCCCAGGTAATCCTTTACCACTTGCTTTGTCTCCACAATCATGCTGACTAGACACTTCTTTTCCATCACACATTTGTACACAGATGCCACGTCCCTCCACACGGCCTCTCTCGTTAAGGCGTCCATGTCAGCAGCTGCTGACTGTACCTCCTGCAAGCTGTACTCAAGGATCTTAGTCAGCGGGTTCAGTGCCCTGCGTACCACGTGTTGCCCCACGACAAGGTTCCCCAGTGACTTGAGCACAAAGTCCAGGAGACCAGTGTCCCCGATTCGGCCACGTGCCACATCTCTGATCTGCTGACGTGGCACCCAGCCATTTTGGCCGCACATCCTTAGAGCTTCTATTACTACGCTGGTCGCCAGTTCGACTCTCTTGAACGACCAACGGCAGGGCGCTGTCATATGTCTTATAGTCGTAGATGTTAAAAGTTCTTCTTTTTCTATAATTGATCTAGTGTTACTGTTGTAAGGAAGGCTGGACTTGAGCTCCATCATGAAGCTCATCAGGTTGCCCAATGTGTACAATGAGTTGGCACTGAGCCTCTGATAGGTGGCCACGATGGAGGCCATCCGTAGTGAGTCATGGAGCAACGTGGCCAATGGGATTCCACGTGTCGCCTCCGTGGCCTTCGAGAAGCTCTCGTGGGTCTCGTCAGGGCCCACCTGAAATCCCCATCTGCTGAACCACGTGTCACCGTAGGCCAGGCACTGCAGCACCCTCAGTTCCATCCCCCTCTTCTTTGCCGCGTCATCCACGCTCACCTTCCTGCATGCCCAAACCCCACACAAACTCCTTAGCACACAAAACAAAACTTCTATTTTATATTTATAAATCCAACATAGTTCAAAACACACGAATTGAATTCCCTCTACTTTAATAAGGTGGGTTCTTATAAAAAATTTAGCTGCGGGTTTTCTAGAATTTCTAACTGTAATTAGATGATCAATACATCGCTTACTACTCTTGTGGATGACTTGCTCACAACGTTAACTTTTCTCTTAGCATTTTTTTTTAAAACAAGAGGAATAGATGGGTAATCAAATAATTCAGAGTTAGTTATAAGGTGAACTTGTTTATAACCTCGTGTAATGTACAACGAACCTGTTAATGATAAAGATATGTAAGATCTGATGCTTTACAGTAACAAAATACACCAAATATAAGAAAACATATGAACTAAATTCCCTCTAATCAGCTGGCTGCAAAAAAATCATTTAGCTGCGAGTTTCCCTCCAATTTGAATTAGATGGTTGATCTAGTGAGTCACAGTTTAGTTATAAGTTACAGGGTGAATTTATGTTTAACCTCTCCTGTAATGTGCAATGAACCCTCCTATCAATAATAGTGTAAAGATGATGACTCATAGACCTATAATCTAATGTCTTACAATAATAAAACACTTGAACTAAATTCCCTCTACCTTGATACACTGGATAGAAAAAAAAAGTTTGCTGCGAGTTTTCTAACATTTCTAACTGTAAGTAGATGACCAATATATAGCTTACTACTCTTGTGGGTGACTTGTTTACTAAGTTAACTTCTTCATTGACATTTTTTTATTCTTTTTCCTGTGAAAGGAATCGATGATTAATCAAAAGTTCTGTACTTTAACTCTTAAAATTGCAGAATGAACACTCTCATAATCTCTGGTCCAATAGACAACGGACCTTCCCATTTACAATATTACTATAAAGATGAGGACTATGTTATCATGTAACTAAATTTTTTGTGTGAAATTTTTTAAACATTAATGTTTTGGACCATATTTCGTGATCTATTATCAGAATATAGCATTTTTTCTTCTCTATACATTCTTGTATTGCATCCTGATAATAGATCACGGAATGTGATCTAAAACATTGATATTTAAACATTTTCACACAATTAAATTCAAAAAATTTAGCTACAGAATTGTAGAAATCTAATTGGTTTATGTTACCATGATCAACCCATGAGCTGATCAGCATTGTGAATTTGCCTACAAAATTGGGTCAGTGAGAGATCCACCTTGAACTTAAAACTCAACCAGACTAAGAAGCAAGAACAAGATTCAAGATAATGACAGCACCTGGGTTTGAGCATGACACAAATCCTTAGCTTAACCTCTAATTAAAAGATGAACTTTCTCTATAACCTCTCCTACAATGTACAATGGACCATCCCAATTAATATTACTATAAAGTCGAGAACTCATAATGACAGCACCTGGCTCTAAGCATGGCACAAATCCGGTCCCAGAGATCCATAATTTCTCTTCCGGAGGCATTCTTGGACCCCTTCTCTCTCCCATTAATACACAGCAAATGCCCAAAACCATTGGAATGAATCATCCCATGCAACAGATGGCTCTGCATGTCCAAAACACTCGTGGGTTGTGCTCCATTACTGCTCTTATTGCTTCTCTCCCTAGGTATGATAAAGTGGTACCTACATTTTGATATCAAATGGCGGCTCCACCCTGCAAAACAAAAAAATCCCATCACACTACAGAAAACTTTCTTCACACTATGTAAATAATAAAACCGAGATCTTTACAAAACTTTCTTGACACTACAATGTAAACAATAAAAATGGGATCTTTACAAAACTTTCTTCGCACTACTTTGTAATAATAAAAATGAGATCTTTAGACTATTTACCTGCGCGTCGACAGTAGTCACAGTGTGGTCGAAGCGCATTGTGGACCATTTCCTCGAGGACGAACAAAGAAATATAACAATTGTCGTCGACCTTGAGTGAAATGGAGTGTACAGTCATTCCGTCGACAAGATAATTCTGAGTTGGAGCTGCAAAGTTCTGCAAGAACAGTCGAATGTTGTGTCGGAAGGGGCCGTCAAAATCTGCAGGACATCCCGGGTCTCCGAAGGTGTGGAAGCCATACAAATTCTCCTCGCGTTTCCTCTTCCACCCCGACATCGCGCGATCGAATCCCTGCACCACCACAAACTGGGAATGTGAATTCCAGAATATCTACCTAGAGAAAGTTCGGTCATACGGTGGGTGCCTGGAACTAAATAGGTGGCGTATGCAAGCTAAAAGTGTGAGGCAATAGAAAATTGGAGCCCCTTTTCTCCCACGTCATGCGTCCCACCTTCTAACGGCACCACAAAGTAAGGTTGCAGAAAAAAAAAGAAAAAGAGAACTTCAACATATTTATCGTGCCTCTTCTGTACTCTGCAACAGGAAACGCGTAAACCCTATCACCACGTGCTTTAATCAATTTGAACATTTTTCTCCTCGCCTCAAATCTCCGGTTTTTAATCCGCGTTGATTACGGGAAGAAGAATTGGGACGAAAATGTAGAAAATTTCCCAAATTTCAATATTTGTTCTTCATGATTTGTATTTTCTGTGTTGTAAATCTATACAAAAAAAAAATGAATTTGAACATTTTTCTTCTAGTCTCAAATTTTCGATTTTCAATCAGCGTTGATTATGGGAAGAAGAATTGGAATGAGAATTGGAATGAAAATGTAGAAAATATGCGAAATTTCAATATTTGTTCTTCATGATTTATACTTTATGTGTTGTAAATCTACAAAAAAAAATTTGGAAAAAAGAGTGTATTTTTGACATTTGAAAGATTTTCTTGAAAAAAAATCTTCTGTCTTTAGTGCATTCTGTCTAGATTTTAGCCTGCACTGAAGAAATGTTGTTAGGGTACTTTTCAAACTGGAACGGTGGCTTCCTTTTGACCGAGATTTATTTCACTCGAAATCATTCTTTTTATTTTCAATTTTACAAATAAAATTCCGCTTCTTTAATAAAAATAAATAAATAAACTAAGCAAAGACTGATTGTCTTGCACTACTTTGCATTTTTGGTCGGTGTAATAGGTTAGCTTATGATTTAGTAACCTTTTATTGGAATATATCAAGTAAAAGTCTATTAAAACATTATTTATTAGACAAATACCCATTCTATTCAGTAGTCGAGAAAATGAGAAAAAAGTTCTTGATTAGACAGATTGTGTAGTTTTATTGGTACGATAAGCACATGATTATCAAAGCATATTGGACAATACCTTTCAAAATTTTAAAATGGCTCGACCTTGTCAACTATGGGCCTCACACCACTAACCTATTGTTCATGGTGATAACAAAGGAAGTGACAAAGATAATCAATTAAATATGGTGATTAATAACAAGGGAAAGACTAAGTTGTTTTCTTGGGTCATCCTTGGGTTCAATGCATCCTATTCCCCCTTGCATCAATATCACATCCAAAAATTTCAAACATGGGAATATTTAATCATTATCTTCTAGTGAGGGCTCCTCCATAATCCTACTTTATTCTATTTTTCTTACAATAGCTCTTTCACTTCCCTAACTCATTCTATTTTTCTTGTGGTATCTCCTTCGTACTCCTATCTCATTTTTTTGGTTTGTGTTAGCTCCTTCATATCCATGTATCAAATTTCTTCTAATAGCTCCTTCATTTCCATGTATCGACTTTCTTCTAATAGCTCCTTCACAACCATGTTTTAGTTTAATTGTGTAAGATCATTTGAAGTCATGTTTAATTCCTTTGTGTAGCTCCATTACAACCATTTCTACTTGTGCAAGATTCTTTACAACCATTATCTACATGTACAAGGTCCTTTAAAGCCACATACCAATTCATTTTTACAAGCTCCTTTGCAGTGATGTTTGTTCTTGTATTTTCTATTTTACAACCCTATCCCACACTATTCTTGAAATTAGGGAAATACTTCATGGTCCTACACCACCCACATTCTACTTCTAAATAAAATGGAGGCCACATTAGTTCCAAATCCATGACCCTTCCCAGATCTTTAGTGAGTGCAAGAAATTTTGTGGTGTGCTCTAATTCTTCTTGTGTGCAGTTCACAAATCTAGAGACAATTGCTTGAGAAAAGACAAAAAAAAATGACATCTAGATAAATAATCAACATCTTTGTGTCAAGAATAATGCTTTCATTTTTATTTGCATTAGCTTACTTGATTCATTGTAGTTCACATGTACACTAAAGTGCGTGGAAAATTTAGAAACAAAAAGTGCACTCTTGACACTTCCTCCCCCTCAACATCTACTCAATTTAATGTCATCCTTTATGATTTTTTTTTTTTTTTTCTTAACCAATTTGATACTAAAATCTAGCTTCAATTTATTTTATGCACCTAAATCTATGCCCACTTCACTTTCCCACCTTCTTGTACTCTAATCTTGACTATTTACCTATATAGGACATCATGAGGTGTGATAATGTCCCCTACATACAAATTATAATTTTCCAAGATAAATGATTCCTCTTTCACATGTAACACTAATCCTAACTCGAATTTAACGAATAAAAATGGCTTGCATGTTTATAAAAGAGAATTTTAAAGAAAAATTAAAAAAAAAACATTAGGTAATAGCAAGGAGCATTTGCACAATTAACCACATAATCTAGTAAGTTTCCATTCACATCCAAAATCAACAAAGCCTACATTGCACCATAAATATTTCTCCATGAACTACCCTCTTACACTAGAATCTAGTTTCACTCACCCAATGCTTCAAAAATAAATTTTTGAGTCAACCATGAGATCTAAGTAAGGGAAAATAGAAATAGCCTTCAAGAATCTTTTTTTCTCTATGACTACATGTTGCAAGTTTCGCTTCAGCATTTATAGAAGATCTAGTTGTATATAAGTGGACACTAGTGTGCCTTATAGAACACGTATTCCTAAAAATAGACTACCATGCCTATAGGACACTACCAACTAATGTAAAATCCAAAAGTTTCTAGAAATTTGATTTTGACAATCCGAAACCTCCTATTTCTTCTCATTCATCTACATTTTTTTAGAAATTTCAAACATGAAATTCTTTTCTCTATCCTCTTATTGTTTTCATTTTTTGTTTAAAGTAACCCATAAACAATCTCAACTCGGTTATTTATTTGAAATAAATATAAATTGTATCATCATAAAATAGAAACACTTCAATTTAGGACAAGTTTAGCCCTCCGAGTAGGTGGTTTGGGGTCATGTCAAATGCCTTGAATGGGTCTTTCACTTGAATCTGGCTTTTTCCCCTGTTCTACCCCATTTTCCACTTCTTTTTTGTATTATTCTAGCATCCTAACTTGAAACCCTAAGATTCTTGACCTCGGGGTCAAGGTCGACCTTCTAGGTCAAGGTTGACCTCGACCTTGATCCAAGGTCCAAAATTCAAGATCCTAAAGTTTCTGGATGTCAGGTTTTGGAAAGATTTATTTCCCACTTTTGGGTCGGCTGTTTCGATCTTTGGAATGATAAACTCTGAAATTATATTTAATTTAGGTCCATTTCTAGGGGTTAAGGCTTAAATGGGAATTTAATTCTCCTATGTCAGCCTCTCTAGAAGTTTGTGCCCTAGACTAGTATAAAAGGAAGCCTTCTTCTCTCATTTCAATCCATCATCTCTCTTTTGCAATCAATCATCCATCAAATCAAGCAATCAAGAAGCAAGCAAGAAGGAGAAGGAAAGAATTCAAGCATTCATTCATCTTCAATCATTCAAGCATTCAAGCTCCAATTCATCAAGGAGATCCATTGGTAGCCATTGAAGGATTCAATCTCTATGGAGCTCTCTTGTTGAAGATTTCTCCATCCACATTCATTCAAGCTTCTTCCTATTCCAAGATCCATTCAAGTTTGGTGTTGAAGATATAAAGATGGTTGATTTGAGATATCCTACATCTAATTCTACATTCATTTGGAGCATCCATACTTGTGGATTCAAGGATTTGAATCCTCCATAAGGGTTTCAACATAGACAAGGTGAATTATTTCATTTACTTTGTTTATGACTGAAATTTCAATTCAATTTCAAGGTTAATTCCTAAATTGGGGTTTGACCAAGGAAAACCCCTCCCCCCCAACAAACAAAACCATTTTTCTTGCAAGAACAGGTGCGGAACAACAAATTACAGTGCATATCTGGTTACCCTTTTCTACAAACTTTCAGGATCTGCAAATAGAATTTTCGTCAGAGCAGCACAGGTAAAGGTCGACATAAAGGGGCAAGATTGTGCCCCCGTATTTGGATCAAGGTCGACCTTTCTTAGAAAAGTAGAAGGTTTCTAGGTTTTCTCTATCTCTATGTTTCCAGGCCAGATTCGATTGCAGAATTTCCTAAACTGAGTACAGACACCAGAAAATAGCATTTTCCAGATCTGTCATATTTTGAGGTTAGTATTTATCTTCAATTCAATTAAGATTTCAATACTCCTTTCCATAACGAAATATAAGGTTTTCTCCTTCATATTCTCCATCGATTGATTCATTTATGCATTGACCATCTTCTTGTGGTTAATCAACTTGGATCTTTCCTTTGGAAATTTGTGGTTAAGAAGAAGATCTTACCTTCCCCAATCCTATATATCATACATACATTACATACATTTTATATCTTCAAACATTTTGGTGAACACAATACCTCCACATTTTCATATCTTACATTTTGGTGAACCCGCGATAGCCAACTCTTTCATTTATGGTGTTAGATCTTGCATGTATTAGCCTTCTTTTATATGTTTGCATTTACATTTTTTATAAAGAAAAAATACAAAAACATTTATTTGTCCATGCTTGTGTTTTCTTAGTTTAGTTCATTTACATTGCATTGGTATATGAGCTTTACTATCTCTATTCCTACTTATAATATTCCAGTTACAAGAAGTCGTAGACTTATGAGTTTCTTTGATCCTAAGTTCTCCTCTCCTATCCTTAGGATCCCGGATGACAATTTGATTATTCATGATTCCAATCCTACTATGGAGATAACTCTTCTCACTCATCTCATGATGAGGATGATTCTTAAGAGTTCCTCCTGAACAAGTCCAAAAACTTTCAACTGAACTTTATAAAATGGGAAATTGGCTTACTCAAGAGAACCATAATCAAGATTTTATTCAAACTATAGATGCTCTTAAGAAAGTTCTTTGTGACAGTGATCAAGGTGTTAATCTCTTGCATGGTATTACTCATCTTGTGCATTCAAATGTTAAACCTTTAGCTCAAGAAGCTCAAGATTTAGGATTCACTCCTCCTGTCACTAGTGTGGAACCTTCTTCTGTTCCTTTACCTAGAATTGCTACTTACACTCCTCCTTTAGTGACTACGTTGGTTCCCTCTCTTCCTATGAGTGTTCCTCATGTGTCTCTACCTACTTCAAAACCTTCCTATCATAATGTTCCTTTTACTTATTCCAATCCTCTTCCAACTGTGGTTCCAAGTGTTCCCTTGGTTGTGTCTTCCATTCCTGTCGCTTCATACACTTTACCTAGTGTTTCTAGTGTGTCTATGCCTCCTATTTCATCTAATGATTCCAAAATCTTTAGTTTGGCTCAAACCATGTCCTCTTTACAACAACAACTTGCCTCTTTAACTCAATCCAAGTTTAGTATTCCTACATGTGACATGGGTAGTCCTTTATCCCTAGACATTATTCGTGCTCTTGTTCCTCAGCAAGATGATATGCCTCATCTTGAGAATTACAATGGTAAGGGAGACCCTGTTACTCATGTTAAAACATTCCAAATCCTTTGTAGTGGCTACGCTCATGACCATAGGATTTTAATGAAGTTGTTTGCTAGAAATTTTCATGATAAGGCCTTGCAATGGTATTGTTCCTTGCCTCCTTATTCTATTGATTCTTTTCCAAAACTTGCTAATGCCTTTTTTCAACAACTTCAAAATAACATTGGTCCACAAGTGTCCTTAACTGATTTGATGCATTGTAAACAAAATACTAAAGAAAAATTGATTGAATTTATTGGCAGATTTAAGCATTTGTATGCTCAAATTTCTTATCTTGTTCCTGATATTGATATTCAGCATATTTTTATTTCAAATTTACAAAAGGATATTAGAGATAAGATTCTACTTACTAAATTTACCTATTTCCAACAACTTTTTGTAGTGCTTCATCATTATCAATTACAAGTGAGTCAATTGGAGAGAAACACTCCAATAGCTCTTGTCCCAGTTGATAAGAGTGATGCTGCTCCTAATCCAAACAAGTTTAAAAAACCTAACAACTATGTCAAGATAAATAAGAAAGCAAATGCAGTTGCTGATCAAGTTGTTTTTGCATCCAACAATGCCACTTCTGCATCCACTGCTTTTCATCTGAATCGTACGTTTACTCCTCTTTCTGAATCTTTGCATTCTATTATGAGTAAATTTTTTACTGCTAATATGATTACTTGACCTCCTATTCGACCTCTTTTACCTGCTACAATGGCATCCAAATCCTTTGATTCTAAAGCCTTTTGTCAATACCATTGTTAGGATGGCCATGATACTGAGAAATGTTATTCTTTAAAACATAAGATTCAAGACTTAATTTATTCTAATGCTTTATCTGTTGATAATTTTGATGGTAGTGGGAACAAATTTGTCTCTCCTCCTAATCAAAACCTCCAAATCTATATGAATCCTTTGCCTACACATGATACTAATACCATTGTTCAGCCATCTTCTGTGGATATCGTTTATAATTCAAAGATGGATGATCTTAAACACATTGTTAACTATGTGGAGCATGTTGTTTTGTCTCAATCTGTATCTCCACGCCAGCCTCAATCTCAAACTCAACTTCAAGTTCCACCTCAACCTAAGCCTAAACCAAAACCTCAACCCAAACCTTGAAAACAACCTAAGAATAAAAGACCTACGAAACTCTTGATTACCTTTGATGATTCTGAGACTATTAATGCTCCCGATGGTCCCCTCTACATTTATGCTAGGATTTATAAGATACCTACGCGTGGTTTTCTTGTTGATCCTACATCCTTAGTCAATGTTATTACTGAAGAAAATATTTTTATGAAAAACTTACAACATGATTCTTATGATACATCGGATGTGTGGATTCAAACTTGTAATGGTTTTCTTTATCCATCATTTGGTTCTATTAACTTACTTGTTGAACTTTGTGGTAAAGTTCTAGACACTACCTTCATTGTTGTTCCTACTTTTGATCAGTTTCAAGTTAAGTTAGGTTTGCCTTGGTTGAATGCCATGCATGTCATTTCTTCTCCTATCCATAAGTGTCTTAAATTCATTCATGATGAAGAAGTGAAGACAATTAATCATAGTTTATATCAACCTTCTAGGCCCAGGGATTGTGCTACCCTTAACTTCTTTTGGCCTTCGTTACCTAATTCATGTCCTTCTCAACCTGATAACCTTTTTCGCTCATATAAAGCCTATAAACATCGCAAAATTCTTGAGTTAAGCATGCCTCAGATGGATCTTAACCGTGGTCTTTTTCCTACGCCTTCCATACCTCCTTTATCTATGGCTTCTAGTTCTGTTAATCAAGCTTCTAGTGTTTCTTTTTAGCCTACTAAGAATCCTACTGATTCTCCTATAGAACCTGTGAAGGAACCTATGGTTGTCCCTCCTAGTTCTCAACATATTTAAAACAAGACAAAACGTAACCGATCTTCTAATGAACGTTGTAAGAAGTGTCAAGCTCAAGCTAAAACTCATGCCTCTGTTATTCAAAGTTCTTTACCCCCTTTTGACCAGCCTATGCCTGATGTGTTAGAAGAAGTTAATGTTAATAATGATGTTAAAATTAATGATTATGATGATTCTATTCGTATCTTAGATTCTATTTTGATTAATCTTGATGAAGAAGATACTCTTGATGATACTAATGACGCTAATGATGAATATGAGACTATTGACATTGATATTGATTTACCTAATATGCTTTCAGCACAATTGATAATTACACCTAGTATCGAACATTATGATTCTCAAGAGGATCCTTGTTTGGAACTAGCTATCATTCCTACTGTATTGGATATAGTCCCTCTTGCGAGTTTCCCACATTCCTAAAATGATATAGAACGAAATGGGGAGAGTAGGTGATGCACTTGATTGTCTTGTCCTTCATGGTAGCTTTTTGTGTGTTTGCCTATTGTACTGTGCTTCTCCAGTAATGTGTTTGTTAAATGTTTGTTAGATTATTTTATATGACCCTTGTTACTTTTTTGGTGCAAGGTGATAAAGGAATCAAACCTGTTGTACTACTCCTCTATATGTATCTTTACTCTTCTATATTTTGTTTTCATGTTATGTTTTACTTGTGCTATTGTTCATAAATTTTTTCCTTGTGTAGTCCACTTGGATTTGTGACTTGGTAGCACTGGATCTTTTTAGTCTCCATGTTGTGGTCTGAAAAGAATCTTCTTTGTAACTCTTATGTTTTCTTTCCTCCATTGTGATTGTAGTTCTACTTTCTTTGGGGAACAATGTCAATTCATTTGCAATAATATCATATATAAATATTATCTTATGATCATACTGACCCCATGACAGGTAAATCCCTTCTATGTTCTCTGTATGTTTATGTGGTATTTCCCTTGATTTGTCTTCGATTGGGGCATCTTGTAGTGGAAACATAATCAGTGGAGTTGTTTACGTTTCTGTTCAAGCCATTTCTCATGTTAAAGTGTTAGCAATGACTTTAACATGGGGGAATACACTCTGCTCACTTTTTACACACACGCACTTTCAATATATATTTATTTTTCAAGGCTCTTTTCTCCCTTTATGGATTAGTGACTAATCCTTAAAGCATGGATTTTTATCTTATAGGATCTCTTGATCCCTCCAATTTCAATTTCAAGGTTTGGATCCCATAAGGTCGGAGGTGTCCTTAAGCATGGATTTTTATCTTATAGGATCTATTGATCCCTCCAGTTTCAATTTTCAAGGTTTGGATCCCATAAGGTCGAAGGTGTCCTTAAGGGTGAATCCTTGATGGGTTGACTAGTGAGTAGCTACATTCACTAGGTGGTTCAACTCCATCTTTCCAGTTGTGTTGTTTCCTTGTGTGGTTCACAATGGGACATAAGTTCTCATTGGGAAAGGTAATCACACCCTCTTCTCTCTTTTTCTAGATATGTCTCTCTTATTGTAATCTTGGATTTGACGAAGACTTGATTCCTTGGGGGCTTGAGGATTCCTTTGTCCCTCAGATTTCAATAAGATTGTCTTTTTCTTTATGATCTCCTTTACCAAGAGTTTGCATTGAATCCATACTCTTGCTAAAGTGGGGGCTAAATGTATCATCAGAAAATGGAAGCACTTCCATTTAGGACTGGTTTATCCCTCCAAGTAGGTGGTTTGGGGTCATGTCAAATGCTTTGAATGGGTCTTTGACTTGGATCTGGCTTTTTCCCCTATTCTGCCCCATTTCCCACTTCTTTTCTGCATTATTCTGGCATCTTGACCTGAAACCCTAAGATTCTTGACCTCAGGGTCATAGTTGACCTCAACCCTGACCTAGTTCAAGGTTGACCTCGACCCTGATCTAGCTCAAGGTCAACCTTGACCTTGACCCAAGGTCCAAAATTCAAGATCCTAAAGTTTCTGAATGTCGGGTTTCAGAAAGATTTATTTCCCACTTTCGGGTTGGCTATTTCGAGCTTCGAAATGGTAAAATCTTAAATTATATTTAATTTAGGTCCATTTCTAGGGCTTAAGGCTTAAATAGGAATTTAATTCTCCTATGTCAGCCTCTCTAGAAGTTTGTGCCCTAGACTAGTATAAAAGGAAGCCTTCTTCTCTCATTTCAATCCATCATCTCTCTTTTGCAATCAAGCATCCATCAAATCAAGTAATCAAGAAGCAAGAAGGAGAATAAAAGAATTCAATCATTCATTCATCTTCAAGAATTCAAGCATTCAAGATCCAATTCATCAAGGAGATCCATTGGTAGCCATTGAAGGAATCAATCTCTATGGAGCCCTCTTGTTGAAGATTTCTCCATCCACATTCATTCAAGCTTCTTCCTATTCCAAAATCCATTCAAGTTTGGTGTTGAAGGTCTAAAGACAATTGATTTGATACATCCTACATCCAATTCTACATTCATTTGGAGCATCCATACTTGTGGATTCAAGGATTTGAATCCTCCACAAGGGTTTCAACATAGGCAAGGTGAATTGTTTCATTTACTTTGTTTATGACTGTAATTTCAATTTAATTTCAAGGTTAATTCTTAAATTGTGGTTTGACCAAGGAAAATCCCTCCCCCTAAAACAAAAACCATTTTTCTTATAGAAACATGTGTGGAACAACGAATTACAGTGCAGATTTGGATACCCTTTTCAACAAACTTTTAGGATTCACGAATAGAATTTTCGTCAGAGCAGCACATGTCAAGGTCGACATAAAGGGGCAAGATTGTGCCCTCGTATTTGGGTCAAGGTTGACCTTTCTCATAAAGGTAAAAGGTTTATGGTTTTTCTCTTTCTCTATGTTTCCAAGCCAGATCCAGTTGTAGAATTTTCCAAAACTGAGTACAGACACCAGAAAATAGCATTTTCTAGATTTGTCATATTTTGAGGTTAGTATTTGTCTTCAATTCAATTAAGATTTCAATACTCTCCATAATGGAATATAAGGTTTTCTCCTTTCTTCATATTCTCCATCGATTGATTCATTTATGCATTGACCATCTTCTTGTGGTTAATCAACTTGCATCTTTCCTTTGGAAATTTGTGGTTAACAAGAAGATCTTACCTTCCCCAATCCTATATATCATACATACATTACATACATTTTATATCTTCAAACATTTTGGTGAACACAACACCTCCACATTTTCATATCTTACATAAATATATTTTAATATTTTATTTAATATTTGAAATTAAATTTTAGATGCATGAAAATACTCAATAATTAAAAGTAACATGTGTAGATTAGATGTATTATTTTTAGTTGTAGGAACCAAGTTGGCAAAGAGTGTAAGATATGAGACATGGACAAAGAATTCTAAGGATTTAGAATAACATAAAGTGATTGCCATGATCAAACATGTGTGGGATAAATTTATGAGGAGTTGCTTAAGAAAGAAATAATTATAGAATTGCGAGATAGAACACAATAATTTGGGCCAAGTTTGGATATTGAATAGTTCCCTTAAAATTTTTAAGATGGCTTGACCTTATCAACTACAAGCCTCACATCACTAGCCTATTTTTCAAGGTGATAACAAAGGAGGTGAAAAATATAATCAATTAAACATGGTGATTAATAACAAAGGAAAGATTGAGCTCTTTTCTTTAGTAAAGAACAAACCATGAAGGCAAGAAATGAAAAGAAGAGGAAACACCCATATGGTTGTTAGTTTCAAATTTTTACCACTTAACTCTCCAATATAATGTGCCCAATAAGAGACAATCTAGACCAATGGTTGAGTTGAGTGAGATGATTTTCTACACCAACTGTCTACTTATTTTGGAAGGTGCAACTACCTTCTTATTTTGGAAGGTAGTTTCTTCAAATATAGAACATGCTAGTAACTATCATTGAATTTTTTGTTTAATCCCACACAAAGTTGATCATTAAACAACAATCCACAACTCATATTCATAAAATGTTTTAAACATACGCATAAAGGATCACATCCTATTATAATGCATTCAACATAAAATGAATGAACAACCCATAAATTGTAACACACAATCTATAATTTACAGGATCACTTTTAGATGTAATTTCATTAAAATATTTATATTATTTTTATTGTTTCTCTATCTAACCTCTCGCACAAAAAATAATTGAAAATATATATGCATCAAGGATTGTAACTGACTTTGGTAACCACCCCAAAGATCAACCAACATTTTAACAAATAACATAAAGAAAGATGACCCTCCAAAACCTATAGTTTTTTAATAACATCTTAAAAATATAAAACTGTGAGAAACTAGTCCATCACAACTGGTTCCTGTTGTGTTTCCTTTGTGTATGTACACACAAAAATTTGAGCTTTTGTGTTGTGATAATGTCTCTTGAAAGCTCATTGTTCATCATGCCTCACTGTCTTCAATTTTCCCCAGCCTTCCTACACTTAGCCTTTAAAAAGCTTAGTTTCTTAAGCTTTGAACAAGAGGAATACACTGAGGTTTGACATTAAAAATACCCAATTTTTTGTTGGAATCTCATTGATTTTATGAATTAGTTAAATTTGGAAGCTCTCTAGCTCTACCAGGCATTTCAAATTTTTGAAAAAGAGCATACTAGTCAAAAGTTAGGACCGATTAATTAATTCGCATAAAACACATAAAAAGAAGAGATTCATTAACCTTATCATGGTTAAGCAATCTTCTTCATTTAGGTATTATTGAATGATTCTTAACATTTAAATTTTATAACTACTTTAAAACATGCAGGTGGGATATTTTTCATATAGAAGAAATGCAAAGCTGGAGGAATCATCAGTAGCGGCATGTTTGACAGAAGGTCTCAAAGACGTGTCATCTCACGGAATGATTGTGAGACACAAAGAAATTGAATTTGTGAAATTAGTTTTAGAAAGTCTTCGGCTAATGCAAATTATAGGTGTAAATGCAAATTCCACAACCTTTGATAACATCCCCCCACCCGTGCCAAATTGAGAATCTCATAACAAAGGGTAAAATCCATTTGTTTGATAAAGTACATCAAATAAATTTTGTCTCATTGGGTTTCATTAATGGATGGGTTTTCTAATGGAGCACATTTCATCAAAATATTCAATGTCTCTGGTCACAACTACTCATTATGTGCACAAAAAAAGAAAAAGATTGCACTCGAAGTCACAACAGTTGTACTCTTTGCCTTCATTGATCAACTAGAATTTTCCAGTTAAAATGGCAATTTGATTGACTTGTTCTAGCCAGATCATGATGAAAATGAGCACAATTGTGTGAAAATACGATTGCAGTCACTGATTATTAATCTCCTATCTTATAAAGATTATTTAACTGCCAAAAATAAATTCACAGCTAATATTGAAAAATAACACAACTGCAACTTCACCAATAAAAAATACGGAAAGAAATACGCAACACAATGAACACAATATTTTTGGACAATTATCCCTGAAAAACCATAAGGGGAAAACTAGTACTACAGATGAGAAATATATTAAACTTTAGCTAATTAAGAGATATAATATTTCTTGCTTCTCACTGGCAGAAATTTGACAATCTCCCAATTCCTCCTACTGATATTCCTCCACTGCTATCCCCAATGCTATCACTATGCCCTTGCTAACACTACAAGATTGTTTGCTATCATTGGAAACTCATTTGCTAACACTGTAAATGCTCTCCAAGATCTGTTGGTATTTTCTTCAACCTCTTGGTTGTTTTGTGTTCTCCAAATGCCTATTGACCCCTTCTTATACTACTCTCGTTGGAAAACCAACGGTCGAGATTGATTCTCAATCAACGGTTGAGATTAAAAATAACCCAACAACCAATAAAATAATTGGTTGCAAGGTGTCACCTACGGAAATCAAATAATTAAACAATAATTGTCCCTACACTAAAAAATTAGTTTAGGAAAACAATTATTTACTAATTATTAGCAAATGGACAAATAATTGTCCAAGCTACCAAAACTAACACTCCCTCTTAGCGAGGAAGTTATTATGCACGACACCAATCTTATCTCCGAAGAAGATAATTTTTTCCTTCCCCAATGCCTTTGTCAGAATGTCTGCTACCTGCTCCTCTGTAGGTATGTACTGTAGCTTAACAATCTCACATTGTACACAATCTCTAATGAAGTGATACCTAATGTCTATATGTTTAGACCTATCATGAAATACTAGATTCTTAGACAACTTGATGTAACTGTGATTGTCACAGTGTATCACAGTAGTCTCAACCTTCTAGCCAAACAAGGCCACTTGAAACTTACAAAGCCATATAGCTTCACACATCATTATTCTAGCTGCTATGTATTCTTCTTCTATTGAACTCAAAGCCACAAACTTCTACTTCTTGTTGAACCAAGAGACACCTCTCGATTCCAAACTAAAACAACACCCTGAAGTGCTTATCTTATCCATTGTACTGTCTACCCAATCTGCATCAGTATAGCCTATCAAATTGATACCTTCACCTCGAACATATATGATCCCATACTCAACTGTACCATGAAGATAATGCAGCACATGCTTTGTCGTTGTCCAATTCACTCTCTTTGGCTCAACCATGAACTGAGTAAGAGAGTTTACTGCAAATGTTATATCTGGCCTAGTGTTGACCAAATACATGAGAAAACCAATCAATTGCCTGTATAAGGTGGGATCTACATCCTTCTCCTTAGATGTATCTACCTTCCTCCAATTCATGATCATAGGTTTAGACATGGCTTTGCAATCATCCATCCCGAATTTCTTCAAGATTTTAATGCAATATTTCCCTTGCCCAAGGAAAATCTCTCCATTTGTTTTCCACACCTTCATGCCTAGAAAGTAGTGCATAAGTCCCAAATCCTTCATCTTGAACTCTACTGCAAGGTCCCTCTTTCACTCCTCTATGAGCCCTAGTGAACCTATTAGAAACAAGTCATCCACATATAGAACAAGAATTAGAACCTCACCCCCAACCACAAAGTAGTAGAGGTTAGCATCTGCCTCACTCTTCACAAAGCCCATTTCTTCAAGTAAGTATTGATGCATTCATACCACGCTCTGGGAGCCTTATTAAGTCCGTACAAAGCTCTATTCAATCTGCACACATGGGTCTCTTTATCGTGTGCTACAAAGCCTTCTGGTTTCTCAACATATACCTCCTTCTTCAACTCACCATTGAGGAATGTTTTCTTGACATCTTTGATGGATCTCCCATCCCATCTATGTTTCAAATGAGATCACAACTCATATAGAAGTATACCTAGCCACTGGAGAAAATGTCTCCTCATAGTCTATTCCCTCCTTCTGAGAGAACCCCTTTTCCACGAACCTTGCCTTGTATTTCTCGATGATACCATCTGCATTGTGCTTGATCTTATAGATCCAACATGATCCAACCACTGCCCTATCTATTGGTCTAGCCACTACCTCCCACACATCATTCTACATTATTGAGGTATATTCCTCAACCATCACATCTTGCCACACCTGATGCTATACAGCCTCCTGATAACTGGAAGGCTCACTATCTACCAACTGGCTAACTAAAGCCACATAGTCATTGAACTTGGCTGGTTGTTTTCATTGTCTCATTCTCCTCCTAGGAGTTCCCACAAAATCCTAAGTATCCCTTTGTAGAACCTCACGGTTCCTGCTGCCAATTGTAGAGGATGGGATATCAACCTCCATATCTTCTTGATGCATTTCCTACTGCACCAGTTGCTCCATACTCTGCGAACTCTCACCATGTGAGCCTATGCTTGTACTAGTAACTGTATTCAAGCTTTTCTTCCCTTGACTCAGTTGAGCTACCCTTGGAGCTTATGTCAGTTGCTCACTCTGATCTTATGCTGGAAAATATCTATACCTCTTGAATACCTTGTCCTCCATGAACTTGACATCACGTCTGACTATAATCCTCTTAGTCCTTGGAATAAATATCTGATATGCCTTTGAGGTTTCATTGTACCCAAAAAAGTACCCCCTCTCTGTAGTTTGATCTAACTTTGTACGTGTATCACCTAGAATATGGAAATATGCCAAACTTCTAAATATCCTGAAGTGACTGACATTTGGTGTCTTCCCTGTGAAAGCTTCCTCTGGTGTCATCTTCCCTAGTACCTTATGTGGAACATTGTTTTGTATGTATACAATTGTACTACATGCCTCTACCCATAAATAGCAGGGCATATCTTGGTCATGTAGCATAGCCCTTACTACCTCTGATATGCACCAACTTCCTCTTAGCAACTCCATTTTGTTTTGGATTGTAAGGAACAATCCACTCTCTCTTGATTCCTTCCCTAGTATAGAACTCTTGGAATTCATTTCCTTTGTACTCTCCTCCATTATTTGACTGAAGAACCTTTATCTTCCTTCCTATTGAGTTCTCCACAAGAGCCTTGAACTCTTGGAAGTGACTGAAAACCTCATCCTTGGTCTTCAAGAAGTATATCCAGGTCTTCCCGGAGAAATCATCAATAAAATCAACATAGTACTCATATCCTTTGAGAGACTTCATCAAAATTGTTCCACCTACATCTGAATGTACTAAATCAAGAACATCCTTAGATTTGGTGTCACTCGTTGGAAAATATGCTTTCACAAACTTCTCCAACACACATCCTTTACATACATCATCATGCTCTGTGCTCACCTCAAGAACACCTGTCACTATCTCATGAAGAAATTTAAGTGCTCCATGATGTATATGGCCCATCCTCCTATGCCATAGCTCTCCAAGATCTCTAGGATTATTGCTGCTCATTTGTGCCTTAGGAGTGTCAAATTGTAGCCTATAAAGGCATCCTCTCCTAACTCCAATAGATATGGGTGATTTCCAATCCTTGTGCTTGATCAACACTTGCATCCCTCTAAAAATTATATTATGCCCTTTATCCTGGAGAAAATATACATAAATTAGATTCATACCTAATCCTGGCACATGAAACACATCATGAAGGAGAATAATCTTCCCATTCTCCCTCTGAAACTGAATAGTCCCTTTCCCAATTAAGTTGAGCTTGTACAAGTTTCCCATAGAAATCTGGATACTAGTGTCCCCCTCCTTATAACTGGAGAAGTGTTAGAAATAGGAAATATTGAGAGGGGGGGGCGAATCAGTATTTCACAAACTTTTACTTTTGCCCAATTAGGGATATATAAAATTAACTTGAAGCTTGCATAAGAAACTAAACTAAGTAAACTAAATAATAAGCATAACAATAAAATGAATGAACTCATAACACCATGATTATTCTCGAGGAAACCTCAGCCAAGGGAAAACCTTGATGGGGATGATACCCACAACTGATCTACTAATCAAAAGTATCTGGTTAAGGATATTGACCCTGTTAGGAGTCTATTACATACATATAGTGTCTTTGTCCTAGTTAAAGGAATTTAGGCCTTGTTAGAAGCCTCAACCCTGTTAGGAGTTTCTATTACAAAACAAAGATGTCTGCAAGATGAGCTCACTTCCCAAACATGCAATATACAATGATAACTTCAGATAGAAAAGGTAGAATACAAAAACCTTTTACTGTTGTTGAATAACTTTATTATTCAGATCTAGCTTTGTAGGCTCTTCGCTCTGATATAAAATACTTTCTTCTTTTTTTCTTACAACTTATAATTTTGCATCACATATATCATATATCGACTTCTTACTCTTTGCATTACATTATTCTTACTTATATACAGGCTATTACAAAATAACCTTCATGTCGGCTTACAATACATTATACTCTTCTCAAAACATAAAGTCGTTACATGTTGCCTTGGGTTTAACATCTATGATGTCATCCCTACTTAGTTAAGTCATTATTTTGATAAACAAAATAATCCCTTAACTTAATATAATCATATTTTGATCGCTGCACTATTCTGGTCAGCTCAACACTGTCTCTATAAAACATTGATATCTCTTTCCATACATGCCATACAGACTTGCGCTCTTAGATGTAGCTTTGATATACATAGAGTGATCTATGTTCAAGTTTGCATGCACTGAACCTTATTCTGTGATCATCGCTAATCAAAATGGTCTATGTGAAGACTGGTAAACACTGTTATACTTAGACAATTTTCATGTGCACTCATACATAACTTCTTCCTCCGATCATGTTGTCTCAATGCTGAATACATGTTTCCATAATGACAACATTGTGATATCCTACTTAGCCAAGTTTCCAACAATCTCCCCCTTTTTCATTGGTGGAAATATATGGAAGGATAAGTCCCCAAAAACAAACTTTATCACAAAATCTCAAAAAGTGTAACATACGGCCATTACATAATATTTGTGGATCATACATGTCTACTTATTTCTCCAAAATGATACTCCCCCTAAGAGTATACTTCATATTATTCGGCATATCTATATCTTCTACATATATACAATTTTCATACTATACTACTCCCCCTTTGACAACAATGACAAAGGTGTCAATTTATAAGTATAAGTATGTTAAAATTGATTTGCCTCCTTGATTTCAATGTTGCAAAGCTAGAAGACTTGTTATACAATCTACAAAATTTTCCTTCATATTGTCAATCTCTTTGTCCCATGTCTTCTTGACTGAATCAAAAATGTCGAGTAATGCACATAGTCCATAAGATGCTATCTCAACTTCCTTTAGGTTTGAATAAGAAAACTTTCCATATGATGTCTTTGATGAAATAAATTCTTCCAGTTGATTTTCTACATTACTTATCTTCATTGATATATGCTCTCTAAGTAGAGAGAATCTCTTCAATTTTCTTTCTTTTTCATCCTCAAGAAGTCTTATCTCATCATGAATTTTGCTTGTTTTCTTCTCAATATCTATGATTTTTACATTAGGACTTTGCAAATCATTCACTATGGCCTGCAACTCTTCTTCTTTGTTCCTTATATCCTGTGATATTTATGATGTGTGGTTGTGTGATAGTGTGCACTGGTTGTGCAATGTTTTTCCTCTCTCTAAGCATTTCCTTAACTCTTTTATACATATGTCAAAGTTATCCAAATCATTCCTAATATTCTGACAAATAACTTGAAATAAATGTGCATCATGAGCTTCTTGAGCTTTAACTGATGCAATATCTAATAGATTAGTGAATTCATTGTCAAAAACTTTCATTACCTTTTTTGCTTTGGGTTGGGGATCAACCTCACTAACTTGAGTTGATATGACTCCTTAAAGTTTGCTGGTTACTTCAAGTAACACTCCTTCCAAGCTTTTCACTTTCTTGTTCTTTCCAATTATTTTATTTAGAGATGAGATCATCTCTATTTGATCATCGTCGTCAACTTCAGCTCCTAAGCTTGCAAAAACTGGTTCCATGGGTGGTCTAGATGGAATTTTTGTTGTGCTCTTTTGTTGTGAAATTACTTTAGTCTGTTCTTCTTGCACCGCATGCTCTTCTTCTGCTATCTTAACCTGTAGTTCTTCTTTCTTCTCTTCTATTCTTGTTTCTATTACTTCTTCCTCTTTATTTACTGTTTCATCCTTTTGCTCAAAATTTTCTATCAAATTGCCAACATTTTCTCCTTGGTCATCAAATGGGTTCTCTTGTTTGTCTATGGTGATGTTTGTACCTTCAATATTCATAGATTCATCATCAATGTTGATGGAGGGTGGCAAAACTGGTGATGATTCAATTTGTGGTTTTGCTTCTACTGTTGGTTTAGATTCACTGAATATATCTTCCGGTCCAGAAGTCATTACCTTTACAACTGCTTCCTTAGTTTCTTTGTTGATCTCCTCATAGTTTCCTCCCATTATTAGAACTGTCCTTCTTTTCCTTCTCAGATGTGTACTAAGGTTTTCCATGCTTTCTTTGAAGTGGTCTTCATATTTTATCTCACATATCTTTCTCTAATGCCTTTGTCTTCTTCTATTGCTCTATTTTTCATGTTCACTAACTTCTCATAAAGATTATCTGGAATCTTGTCTTTTATGTCTTCAAACTTCTTTTTTGGCAAGAATCATGTGTCTGACAACTGCATTCTCAAGATTCAGTTTCTTAAATTTTTTATACATCTCATAATACTTATTAAACTTAGTGAAATCTCTTTCATTTATGATCAAAGGGTTTACTTTATCAATCTTAGGCTTCCATTGCTTCTTTTTGTTGTTGCCTACCTCTTCATATGCTTGTGGTTCAACTGGAGTCCTTATTCTTTGTACTGGAGTAAAGATGGTGTTTTGCCTCTTTCTCGGTCCACTTTCCATCCCTTTAACTCTTTTATTCAGTGTAGTAGAGGTGGATCTAGTAGACTTTCTTACTTCTGGCACATCCAATTCTACAATATCTTCCTTGATATTCTGAATATCTTCAACAGTGGCTGCATGGGTTGTCAAGGGTGGAACTAACAACACTTCTTTCTGTCCAATATCCCTAATAGTTGTTGATGTATGCCTCACAATGTTGAATTCATGCTTGGTCATAGCTGTGTCCTTTAAGATTTTCTTTATAGTGCTATCTACTATTTTCTTTGCCAATTTATGTACCCGTGACTATTGTGTTGTACTGAAATTATCTTCATATGTTCCAAATCTGGAACTCTTGGAATCCAAACTGCTTTTAAGTATTCTTATTACATATCCTTCAACTTATTCTTCAGATACCTCATACTCAAGGGGATCTACAAATTCTAACCTTGGTTCTACTGCTTCAATGTAGGTAAAATCAATGTCCACTAAGAAACATATCTCACTCTTATATTTCTCAACAATAGATGGTGGAATTCTTGATATTTTTCTTATTTCATTATGAAAGGTCTTAATGACAAGGGTTGCACTTTCATTCACTTTATCAATGGGATTTCTTAAATATACCTTATTGATTCTATCCATTGAATTTATGCCATCATTCCAATCAGCTCCTATGGTGTAAGGGAATCTTCTTAAAAGTTGGAAAAACATATAAGTGATCAGGGATGAGAATCTAAACTATGAATTCTTAGTCTTCTTGATCTTCTCAAGATTCTCAATTAGCTGAATTCTTAGAATCTCACACACATCTACTTCAACTTTTTCAATACACATAAGGTAGGTCGCTTGCACTATACCTGCTACCATGTCATCTTCCCTAGAACTTGCACATAATTTTGTAGTTAAAATTTTACATACATATCTTACATCATATTTTTCAATCTTACTTATAGCTATGCCTGTTCCATTGTATGAAGACTTGGTGTTATCCAACACTATTTTCTTAACATTTTTCTCATTTAAAGGAATTGCTCCTATCTTAGACAATCCTGTAACTTCATATATAAGATATGTTGTAATATCTATAACTCTATCATCCAACCCAAAATTTCCATTATGTATTCTTCTCAAAATGATTTTGGTCCATTCATCATTCTAAAATTCATAGTGAAATATGTACTTAATGATGTCCATTTGACCTAAATATTCAAATCCTTCTATGTAGGTCATGTGTTGTTTGTATATCTTATTTTACTCCATGGCTAAACTACCATCTCCTACTGTCTCAAACTTGCATTTTAAATATCCTTTTACATCTTCCCAATGTAAAACTCTGTCTAGAATGGTCGATAAATCCAAAATAGGGTCTTCTTCTAAGGGTTCTATTGATTCCTTCTTCATCTTAGGTCTAGCTGTGTCTCTGATATTATGAACTAGTGATGCATCCATGATTCCACTAAAAATTAACTACTTTAATAATGAATTTTTAGTTAAATACCTCGGAATCATGATTTAGGGCTTTGCGTAGATCTGGCAAAGAATATGTCTCCAAATCTTGCAAACTACTTTCAATCTCCACTAGCTAGCTCTCTATATCTCTTGTAAACACTTGAATGATCAAATGATGTCAATAATCCACTTTTATCTTTCAAATCTTTCAAGACATGGTCATTGCATTAATTTCTTAAGTGCATTCATGCCAAAATCTGTTCCTGGTTACCTACAAAACTTCATTATTTTCTTGTAATTGCATACATGTTCATAAATTCATGCGCTCTTAACCATAGCTTCCTTATATCATATACTAGCTCATATTAACTTTGCAAGGCTTAATTCGATTTATTCTAAATTCTATACTATTCTAATACTTATTCTAATACATAGTTCATGAAATTTGATGTTTAATTGCTTTGAGATGAATTTGAAAATGATTCACACTTACTCTCAAGTACTTCACCTATCTTATTTATTGGTATACTAAGTGTACTCACTTGATCTGTAGCTTTAACAAACTCAACTTCTTCCAAGTTAATGCAACTTTCTTTCTGACTATTGTTGGTTTTCACATTTCTCCTAGTATAGTTTATATTTCTATTGGGATTAGGATTTCTCATGTTGTTCATTCTACAATATCTCACTGTGTGACCAATGTTGTTGCATATTTGAAAAATTATTCCATTGTTTCCATATCTCGGTCCTGACTGACTGATTTGTGATCTGCAATTTTTGGTAATATGTCCAAATTTGTTGCATCTATAGCACATAACTCCATTTCTTTTGTTCATTTCTCCAATAGGTCTCTTATCTGCAAGGTTAGTATTTCTAAACTTTCTACTATTACCATTATCATTAGATCTAGGTTTCTTGCAATCAATAGCTTTATGTCCAAAACCATGACAATTATAACAATAACCAAAGATAGGTTTGAATTGCTTACTTGTACAATCTCTTTTCATGTGTCCAAAAGAATTGAATGAAAAATATTTACCTCTAAATTATCTCCGCATCTCTTTAGGTGGTTCATCTTACTTAGGTGGATTATGTATATCTTCAGATTTTTTAGATTCATCTAGTTTCTTTTCTTCTTTATTCTTAGGCTGTTTCGGATCTGGTTCTTTACATTCTTCAATCTTCTTTGGAAATTTATCTTCAAAGTATCCAAGACTAGTTTTATCATAAGAGAGTTCCTGATAAGAAATTTGTTCATCAATCTTTTCACTACTGGAATATAGTTTTTCAAGATGTTGTTTAGACTGAGTTAGTTCTCCTTTCACAATTGTGTTGTATTTCTCAAGTTCAACATACTGCAATTTTTTAGTCTCAAGTTTAGATGTCACTTTGGTAAGTTTAGATCTCAGATCTGCATTTTCAAATTTCAGATTTGATTCATCTTTGTTCTTATTATCTTTTAGGCTTAACTTCAAATCTACAATCTTTAACTCATGTTTAAGGATCTCATTTTCTTTCTTCAGTTTTGAAACTTCATCATAGCCCTTGAATTGACTTGTAGGTTCTTTATTTGGTTTCAGATCTTCTATCTTTTCTTTTATTTTCTCAATGTAGTCTTTCACATTATCATATTTCTCCTTTAGAGTACCTCTTTCTTCAGTAAGAATATCAGTCTGTTCAAGAGCTTCATCAATATTTTTCTGCAACTGATCCATATCCATAGGGATCTTACCCAAGCTGTTATGCTTTTTCAAATAACTTTTTTTTGAGTAACTAATCTCTGATACCAATTTTTAGAAATAGGAAATATTGAGAGGGGGGGTGAATAAGTATTTCACAAACTTTTACTTTTTCCCAATTATGGATATATGAAATTAACTTAAAGCTTGCATAAGAAACTAAAATAAGTAAACTGAATAACAAGCATAACAATAAAATGAATGATCTCATAACACCATGATTGTTCTTGAGGAAACCATGCCCAAGGAAAAACCCCAATGGGGATGATACCCACAATTGATCCACGAATCAAAAGTATCTAGTTAAGGATATTGACCTTGTTAGGAGTCTATTACATACATAAAGTGTCTCTATCCAGGTTAAAGGACTTTAGGCCTTGTTAGAAGCCTCAACCCTATTAGGAGTTTCTATTACAAAACAAAGATGTCTACAAGATGAGATCACTGCCCAAACATGCAATATACAATGATAACTTCAGATAGAAAAGGTAGAATACAAAAACCTTTTACTCCTGCTATAAAACTTTATTATTCAAATCTAGCTTTGTAGGCTCTTCACTCTGATATACAATACTTGCTTCTTCTTTTCTTACAACTTACAATTTCACATCATATATATCATATATCGACTTCTTACTCTTCGCATTACATTATTCTTACTTATATACAGGCTATTACAAGATAACCTTCTTGTCAGCTTACAATACATTATAGTCTTCTCAAAACATAAACTCATTACATGTTGCCTTAGGGTTAACATCTAGGATGTCATCCCTACTTAGTTAAGTCATTATTTTGATAAACAAAATAATCCCTTAACTTAATATAATAATATTCTGATTGTTGCTCTGTTCTAGTCAACTCAACATTGTCTCTATAAAACATCGATATCTCTTTTCGTACATGTCATAAAGACTTGCACTCTTAGATGTAGCTTTGATATACATAGAGTGATCTATGTTTAAGTGTGCATGCACTGAACCTGCTTCTATGATCATCGCTAATCAAAATGGTCTCTGTGAAGACTGGTAAACACTAGTATACTTAGATAATTTTCATGTGCGCTCATACATAACTTCTTCCTCCAATCATGTTGTCTCAATGCTGAATATATGTTGCCATAATGACAAAATTGTGGTATCCTACTTAGCCAAATTTCTAACAAGAAGTACTCTCTAACTCTTGTCATATGAAATGATGCCCCATTGTCTATATACCAAACACTTTGTGAGGTTGAGCTAGCCATACAAGCTATTAGTGCGAACTCATCCTCCAATCTACTAGAGAATTCATCTGCACTTGCTAAAGCTACCACCTTATTCTTGCCCTTATTTTCATTCTTCTTCCTTTGCAGACAATCATTGACATAGTGGAAAAACTCATGACAACCAAAGCACTTGACCTTAGATAGGTCCTTCTTCTCACCTTGTGAGTTCGATCCTTTACTAGACCCCTTCTTCTCTTTCCCCTTTCCTGCTAGGGCAACGTTTTCCTGTTCGACCTCACTTTTTTGACTATTTTTGTTGGCTCCATTGACAAGACTTAGTCTAAACTCCTCCTGAGTGAAATCACTCCATAGTCGATCCCAACTCGGTAAGGTGTCTCATCCACTGACAACTTGAACAAGACATCCCACTGCTTATTAAACTCATTTATGGATATTTTGACTAGCCCATCATCACTAGGGATATCTCCAACAGCTGCTAACTCATCCTTGACAAGTCTAAGCCTAGTGAGGTAACTTGTGACATCTTCTCCCTTTTTCATCTAGGTATTCTTCAACTTTTCTCTGAGAATCAGTTTCTGGTTGCTAGTAGCATTCTGGTACAGATTCAGAGTGGTGTCCCACATCTTCTTCATAGTATCTAACTCCTCGATATGTGGAAAAATATGATCCTTGACACCATCAAGGATTATCCTCCTCACCTTGGCATCATCCTTCTTGTATGTTGTGAGTTGTGTTGCATCTATGGGTACAGTTACAACACTGGTATCATACTCCTTGATACCATTCTCTTCCAGCAATAAAGAAATTATGCCTTTCCAGACACCAAAATTTGAGGCACCATCCAATATGTCCTGATCTCTCAAACCAGCTATGACCATCTCAAATAAATAAAAGAAATTAATTGAAAGAGGTCAAACTAGGTTTTATAAACCCTTAATTTATTTCCTTCCTAGGGTAAACCTTTTCTACCCTCAACTTAGCTCTGATACCATGTGAAAATACTATTGCAGTCACTGATTATTAATTTCCTATCTTATAAAGATTATTTAAAAGCCGAAAATAAATTCACAACTAATATTAAAAAATAACACAACTGCAACTTCACCAATAAAAAATACTGAAAGAAATACGCAACATAATGAACACAATATTTTCAGACAATTGTCCTTGGAAAAACCCTGAGAGGAAACCCAGTACTGCAAATGAGAAATATATTAAACTTTAGCTAATTAAGAGATACAAAATTCCTTACCTCTCACAGGCAGAACTCTGACATTCTCCCAATTCCTCCTGCTGATATTCCTTCACTTCTATCCCCAACGCTATCACTACACCCTTGCTAACACTGCAAGACTGTTTGTTATCACTCCAAACTCATTTTCTAACACTGCAAATGCTCTCCAAGATCTGTTGGTATTTTCTCCAATCTCTTGGTTATTTTGTGTTCTCCAAATGCCTACTGACTCCTTCTTATACTACTATTGTTGGAAAACCAATGGTCAAGATTGATTCTCAATCAACAGTTGAGATTAAAAACAACCCAACAACCAATAACAAAATTGGTTGCAAGGTGTCACCTAGGGAAATCAAATAATTAAACAATAATTGTCCCTACACTAACAAATTAGTTTAGGAAAACAAGTATTTACTAATTATTATCAAATGGACAAAAAGTTGTCCAAGCTACCAAAACTAACAAATTGAAGCAAATGGAGATGGAAAAATATCCCAACAAGATGGTGATTTTCTCAAATTATACAAAGATTTTAGAGCGAAACTTCTATTTAGTATGGATAAATTACCAGTCAAGGTGCTTCTTCAGAAGATGCCAAAGGACAACATTACAACATGATTTTAGATGTTTTCATTATATATCTTCCTTGGTTGCAATTAGATGGGAAAATCATTGTTTCCTCGTGTTGTTTGTAAATAGTGACTTTCATTACTTTGGGTGAAGGTTAATCAATCAACTCTTTTTGCATGAAACTTATGTGGTTAATAACCTTGTTTAACTACTCTTGTTGGAAAACCAATGGTCGAGATTGATTCTCAATCAACAGTTGAGATTAAAAACAACCCAACAACCAATAACAAAATTGGTTGCAAGGTGTCACCTAGGGAAATCAAATAATTAAGCAATAATTGTCCCTACACTAACAAATTAGTTTAGGAAAACAAGTATTTACTAATTATTATCAAATGGAAAAAAGGCTGTCCAAGCTACCAAAACTAACAAATTGAAGCAAATGGAGATGGAAAAATATCCCAACAAGATGGTGATTTTCTCAAATTATACAAAGATTTTAGAGCGAAACTTCTATTTAGTATGGATAAACTACCAGTCAAGGTGCTTCTTCAGAAGATGCCAAAGGACAACATTGCAACATGATTTTAGATGTTTTCATTGTATATCTTCCTTGGTTGCAATTAGATGGGAAAATCATTGTTTCCTCATGTTGTTTGTAAATAGTGACTTTCGTTACTTTGGGTGAAGGTTAACCGATCAACTCTTTTTGCATGAAACTTATGTGGTTAATAACCTTGTTTAACTTGTGCAAAAAGAACTTAGTTATTAGCCCAAAAAAGAAGCTAGTTACAAGATGGTTATGAAATGAAGCCTATAAATACAAGGCACTTTGTAATGTAAAGGGGGAGAATTTTATGAAGGGGAAACTTTGGAAAAATTTAGAGAGAACTTTAAATCACTTTTATTTTTTCATTATGTATAGAAGGGTTTGAGATCATACAATCTCATAAACATAATGGAGAAGGCATTCATTTATATGTTTTGAATGTTCTTCCAAGTTATGATTGCTAACTTGGCATTCACCTTGAAGGCTCTAACAATAGTCCTTTTATCAAAACTCTTTTTGACTTCTTGTTGGTGTACCTCAAGTGTATTCATAACCTTTTTTCTTATTTCTTCTAAATCCATTACTTCATCCAATCTGACTGTCATAACATCATCTTTAGATAGCTCCAACTGATGAGCCAACTCAAGAGAAGGAAAATCAAGTGAAAGAGGAAGGCTTTCATCTCTCCCATATACTAGCATGAAAGGTGAGTTGCCAATGGCTCTCTTAGGTGTAATTATGTCATCCCATAAGGTTGTCCTTACCTTGATATGTCAATCCCTTTGATTATCTTCAATTGTCCTCTTGATCATCCCAATGAGGTTTTTGTTGGAGGATTCGGCTAGACTATTCCCTTTGGGATAATAATTTAAAGAATTCTTCAAATACCCAACTACACAAGAGTTGATGTGACTTCCAACAAAAGAATTAGCGGTATCTGATATAATGGTTGAAGGAAAATCGAACCTAGTTACAATTTAATCAAGGAATTCAACCACTAAAGCCTCTATTTCACCCTTCAAGGCTATTGTCTTTGTCCATTTTGTGAAATAATATGTGGTTGCCAAGATCCATTCATGACCATAAATAGAGAGTGGTTTTTTTGTACTGATAAAACTCAAGCCCCATTGAGTAAAAGGTTGATCTACCTGAATAGGATGAAGGGTAAGGGCAACTAATCTTTATTTTCATGAAAAGAAGGCACACTTCTTACACTTTCTCACCCTTTGATGAGAACCTCTAAATAAGGTCATCCAATAGTAGCCAAGCCCAATTATTTTTATAGTTGTGGCCCTTGATGAGAAGTGACCACTTAAAGGGCCATCATGAAACTCTTATAACAATCTATTGATCTGATTTGTACTAATGCATCTCAGTGAGACTCCATTGGAATCCTTACTAAATAGTATACCATCTACCAATGCATAAGGGATGGACTACAATCTTAATTGTCTCCTTTTAGCTTTGTTTAGGATTTTTGGATATCTTCCCTCTACCAAGAAGGTAGTCATATTATACAACCAATCATTCTAATTTTCATTCTCATCTGGCTTCTCACCTTTCAATAAGAGGGAAACCTCCGAATGTGTCTCAAAAGATGAGACCATTTTTTCACATAAGCCTTTTCCTCTCACAAGCTTGGTGATCTTGATTTCAATTTCATACTCCATGACTTTGGTAATCCATCCAACTCTTTTCTCACTTATGTCCTTATTTGAAAGGAAGTCCTTTATTCTTGCATATAGAACCAAGATTTGGATCTTGTTGTTATACAATAGATGTCTAAACTTTTTAGAGATCTTATGATAGAAATAAATTTCCTTTCCACATAGCTATATCTTCTTTCATATTCTTTAATCCCTTCACTGAATAAGGCAATGGGCTACTCTAGATTTTATTTATTTAGATGTTTCAAGACAACTGATATGCTTGATTCTACCCCAAGAGTGTAGAGGATAAAATCTTTATCAAAGTTAGGATTGACAAGAGTAGGAGTAGATGCAATAGCCATTTTGATCTCCTCAAAACTTTCCTTTCCTTCCTTGGTCCATCTAAATTCTATTTTATTTTTTAGCATACTTGTGTATAGAGGAAAATGGTGAGTAATTATAGGATGTAGATCACTCACCAAATTTGTGGGGGCTCTTATACATTAGAACACAAAACCCACCCTTAAACGAATCTGATTAGCACAACCACAAAGATGAAGGGTGCTAATGTAAAATCTATGTCAAGGGAGATTCAATATTTTTAAAGAGAGAGGGAATGATAATGATAATATTGTAATGTAAATGATATAAAATCTTATCTATGAAATTAAGTGCAAGAAAAAGGAAAGAAATTAATGTACCTTGGAATAAGATGACGAGATTTGACATTTGAACCTGAATTTGAGTGTCGTCAAAATATCAGAATCAACTACTGAGACCTGTAACTATCTTCTCTATAATTTTTAGCCAAAATGTGTAGGGACAAGTTGAGAAGTCAACTTGTACTTAGGGAAAAGTCAAGAAGTTGTTTTGTTCCTAGTAGTGCCAAAACTAATGAAACTTTTCAAAATCCTATGTCTGCACCTATATTTCTCATATCTGGAACTACAAATCCATAACATATTCCTACACATAAAAAAATGGTGAAGGAGGTTGAATAAAGGGGTTTACCTCATTCAAACTCTTGTTTAGGAATCAAACTAGAAATTAAATGAAATGAAATAAAGAAAAAGTATGATGTTGTGTAGCAAAGATTAGATCTAACAATGAAGTATATCATACCATGTAGATGCAATTATGTATTTGAATGTGATGAATTATGTTGATGTAATAGCTTTTGACTAAATGCAAAAACCCAAAAGGAAATCATGTAAGACAAAACCTCATGTAGATGTTGTAATTCACCACAATCTATGATTGGGGAAAAGAGAAAAGAATGAAGATTAATGGATGAATGTGGATATCCTTCCTTGATAGAAAAATTATTTGCTTGGCCTCCAATGGGGGAAAGAAGTTATGTCTATGGAAGAGAAAACATTACTTTCATGAGAAGAATGAAGACTTGAATGCTTGATGGCTCTTAATGGCTTCATTTCTCTTAAATTCTTGATTTCTTGAATGTGTAATGATGGATGATTTCTTGCACTTGGATAGCTTGCATATGAGTTATGAATAATAAAAATGGATTATGGATTCTAAAATGAGGTGAGAGGATGTCCTTTTATACTCATTTCAGAGCTCAAATTAAATCCAATCCAACCACACATCTAACCCTCTAAGGAAAACATCGGCATCATGCCTTGGGCTATACCTAGGTTCAAAGACCTAGGGATAAGTTGAGAACCAACTTGTACCCTAGGGAACAAATTGAGATCTCAACTTTTACCCTTAGGATAAGTTGATAGGTCAAATTTTCCTTGGTAGAACTAGCTTAGAGTCCTAGGGGATGTCAAGAAAGGTGAGAAGGAGTGGGGAAAGAAAGTGCAGGTTACCATGGGGTCAGGATAGATCTCAAAATCTAAAAATAAATAGATGAGTCCTAGGTGAGGAAATGAATTAGGGAATTGGATGGAAAGGGGGAAATCATTCTTAGAAGAGAGAGCCAACCTTGAGTTAAATCAAGATTGAATGAGGAATCATATTTGAGTTAGGTATACATTAAGGTGCAATATGAGATCCTACCATAGAAAACACACTAAAGTGGGCAAAAGATAGTCCTAAAATGAGCACAAGTTAGGTTCTTATTTTTTAGGATGATACTTTTAGCCCCCACTTTAGCAGGAGTATGAGATAGGTTCATTCTCACCATAAAGGAAGATAACAAGAATTATGGAAGAGAAGATGATCATGGGTGATTTGCAAAGAGATAAGACAACACTAAGTTGAAGGACGTAAGCCCCCAAATCAAGGATATCAACTCCACATCCATGTACAAGGGCATAAAAAAAAGAAAAAAAAAGACAGAACACACAACAAAGGGTTAGTACTAAAACAAAACTCCAAATCAACTAGTGAAAGAGACCTTGATAAAAAATGTCCCATCCACTAATATCATATTTAAAAATCTATTGCAAGAGCACAAGTGATCACATAGAAAGGGAAAGTGCATCAACAAAGATGATACAAAATCCATGATCTAACCTACTAGCATATCCATGAGAGAGAGGGGGGGGGGGGAGAGAGAGAGAGACCATGAATCCAACAGGCTAGCAAGTTGTGTTATGCTAGGTGATCCATGGGAAGAGAGAAGGAGATAGAAATAAGTAGAAAGGCTAGAAAATTGTGTTATGCTAGTTCCACTCATTTGAGAGAGAGAGAGAGAGAGAGACCATGAATCCAATAGGATAGCAAGTTGTGTTATGCTAGGTGATCCATGGGAAGAGAGAAGGATATATAAACAAGTAGAAAGGCTAGAAAATTGTGTTATGCTAGTTCCACTCATCTCAGAGAGAGAGAGAGAGAGAGGAGAATTGATGGTGTAGAAAACTATATTATGCTAGTCAATTCTACCTTGAAAATTTATGCACAGGGGAGACTATGAAAATGTTTTGTGCACAAGGGTGACTTGAAAATGATTTGTGCACAGAGGAAGATTATGTATTAAACTTGTAGAAATAATTATCTCCATGTGGATCCATAAAAATTGATCAGGCCTAAAGAAAGTATTGTCTCCTTAGGGATCAAATAAATAAAAAGATACATATATAGTACAAGGGAGACCGTATGTATGCCCCCCTCCTTATGATTGTAACATAGGTGGAATCATAAGGAAAGAGAAACAAGGATACCTATTTCCAACAACAATAAGATATCCTTAAATCAATAATGTGTCCCATAAACTTATCCAAGAGGGATGACTCTTGTGAGCTAAGAAAATAGATAATCGTGAAAACATAATCCTCTTGTTGGAAGAGACCCTTGAAAGGAATATATCTTGGCTGAAATACATATACCTTAAAGAGGAGCTCTTGAACAAATATAGCATATTCAATAAAAGGAGTGGAAGAGAACAAGAATGCACCCATTTAACCCCCTATTGCTAGGTGAAAAAAAGGGATTCTTGATGAAGGATGACATAATTTGGAATGCAAAGTAAGGGAATTAGCTTATGATGAACATAATTTTATGAATAAATAAGAGGTTGTGATCAAGGATGCACACCTCTTGTATAAGAGAGAATCTCAAATCAAAGCAAAAAAATCTTTATAAAAAAAGAGTATCACAAGATAAACAAATGCCACTATACCAAGGAAAGTAGATCCATAGAAAAGAGAGATGAAAATGAACAAGCATGAAATCTTTCCCCCAAGTTTGAAGGAAAGATAACATATGCAAGGCATCCCTAATACTAGATAATTTATAATAGATATACAAATTCTAAGAAAAATAAGCTGAAAACTAGAGAAAACTCATACTGTAAAACAAACATAGTTATGCTAGAAAAGACATCACATTATAGAGAAAGCAATTCATCAATGAAATAAATGTACATTATGGATGACATGGAAGATTACTTATGATAGACATGCCCTTTGTGGCATGAAAAAGATTGTTAAGAAAAGATGTAAGTATCTTGCATGAACAATAGTATCTCATACCAAAAAGGATGTACCATCATGAAATAATATGAATCCAATAAGATATGAATAAAGAAAGAAAGAATGATTCTACATTATATCTACTTAGTGGTCAACCCATTTATACAACATATGCATTTCCAAGCAAGGAAGAATTTGTAAGCAGGATGCTAGTCTCATTAAGGAGAGAAATCCTAAATAACAAGTGTGTACATGGGAGCATATAATATTACAAAAGATATGATCAACAAAGAGATAATGGGTCCTTTGAAGGAAGAAATAAATGGAAGATAATGATATATTTTCCCCCAATTTGAGAGCAAGATAGATCTTTTCCTATTATGATGCCCTAAATGCACATTACACAAAGAGATTTTCATAATGGAGAGAAACATAATAGGAAAAAGGATATGCTAAGGTACTTCTTTAATATCAATAAAATGTAAAATATTTGACGTTAAATGAAGAAGACATCTATCAACCAAATCTTAGACAAATTGTCTAAACTCAACACAATTAGCAAGAGAATGTTTGTTGCTATGATGAAAGAAACACAAAAACTCACCATTGATATATCTTTGGTTATTTGAAAATTTTCTATAAGTGAATCAAATTCTAGAGTCGTAATTCATAATCTAATAGATTCATTTGGCCAAGGCTAGATGACCATCAAAGTGTTGCGGAACAACAAATGACTTTGGCAAAATAATATCAAGTGGTGGTTTTGGTTGAGATGAGGAAGGTAAAGCATTAACTTGAGATATGAAACCAAGACCACTTTTAATAGTTTGTGAAGGAGGACCAATAGGAATTTTAATGCCTTGTTCACTAATACTAAGTCCTAAGGCACTATATCCTTGTTTAGTAGAGATATCATATCATGTATTGTAAGTAGCTTTGAGTGTAGAAGGTGAAGGAGATTCATCTTGAGGTTTATGGGAGTGTGTTGTATAAGGAGGAATGGGAGGAGAAATATTCTATTTAAGAGATGCTCCATCTCTATTATCTTTAGGTGGTTAAGAAGAAGAAGGATTATCTAAATTCTCTTGGCTAATTGATATTCTTGGAGAAAATTCATCAAGAAAATGTCTAACAACAAGATCATGGATAATTTATTGATAAATGTTGAAGTTTCTAGGGTCATCAAAGGAACTAACTTCTTTGAGAATATACACTAGAGTAGGTTGAGAAAGAGGAGATCTATGCCTTGCTATAATGGGATCACTAGGAGCTAGATCTCTATAATCAAGATTAGTAGGAACTATAGGAATAGGACTAGGAGAATTATGAGGATTCACCAAGACCCTTATGTCGTCTACATATGACATGGATTTAGTTAAGATTTGGAGAAGAAAAATACATGCAATATTGATAAAGGTCTTGAAATGTACCTTATAAGGAAATAAAATGTTGTTAACTTCATAATGCTATATGTAAGGATACCATGAAGGAATACAAACACAATGAAATGAAAGAAACCATGATTCACACCATGCATTTGATAAAGATAATGAAGAAGAAATGTAACAACATAGGTTATCACAAACCAATCCAACTTAGAAAGTTCCATGATTGATGATATTTATAAAGCACACAAGGATATCTAGACACCAAATCATAATGGAAATGTAATGTTTTGGGTTCACAAAAATGTATAGAGTAAAATGGTGAGCAATTCCACAATGTAGATCACTCACCAAATTTATGGGCTCATATACATTATAATAAAATACCCACCATTAAATGAATTTGATTAGCACAACCACAAAGATGAAGTGTACTAATGCATGATCTATATTAAGGGGTATTCGGTATTCTTAAAGAGAGAAGGAATGATAATGATAATATGGTAATGTAAATGGTAGAAAATATGATCTATGAAATTAAGTGAAAGAAAAATTAAAGAAATGAATGTACCTTGGAATAACATGAAGAGATTTGACCTTTGAACTTTGAACTTTAATTTGACTATCATTGGAATGTCAGAATCAACTGTAACTCAAGATATAGGAAATTGAGACCTGTAATTGTTCGCTCTACAATTTTTAGCCAAAAATTGTAGGAACAAGTCAAGAAGTCAACTTGTACCCAGGGACAAGTCAAGAAGTTAGCTTATTCCCAGTATTGCCAAAGCTGATGAAACTTTATGGGATCTTCTTTCTACACATGTACTTCTTAGATCCAGGACAACAACTCTATAACCTATTCCTACACATAGAAATGGGGAAGAAAGTTGAAGAAAGGGGTTTTCCTCAGTCAAACTCCTTCTTAGGAATCAACCTTGAAATGAAATGAAATAAAGGAAAAGTATGTTGTTTTATAGTAGAGATTAGATCTAACAATGAATTATATCATACCATGTAGATGCAATTACCTCTTTGAATGTGATCAAGTATGGAGATGCAATAGAGTTTAAATAAACACAAAAACCCAAAAGGAAATAATATAAGATAAAACCTCATGTAGTAGATGTTGTAATTTGCCACAATATATGATTCAAGAAGAGAGAGAAGAATGAAGCTTGATGGATGAATGTGGATCTCTTTCCTTGATAGAAAACTCATTTTCTTGCCTCTAATGGGGAAATAAGTTATATCTATAGAAGAGAAATGTAGTAAAAGGAAGCAAGAAACTGAAAGGGGGGGGTGTGAACTAGTTGCTACCAAAATACTTAAACTTTAAAACCCTTAAATCCTTCAAGCATAAAACCCTTAATCACACAAATTGTTATTACTGATTTGCAAGATGTAAAGCATATAAACACAAATCAGAAAACATCAACACCACATAACGTAAAGACTTTTATTGTGGAAACCCAAACTAGGGTGAAAACCATAATGGAACTAATACCCACAATAAGACTAATACCCTATTAGAAGTATAACTTATTACAGTATAAGGAATGTGCATGCATTCAAGAACACTACCTAGAGTTCCCTACTCAATTTTCATTGGACACCCACCCTAAGGAAGCCACACTAACTTAAAATTACAATTCAAAAGTCTCACTGACTTACAAACACTTTTCAAACACCAATTTGATAATTCATGAACTGGATGGTAGCATCTCACTATGCCTTGATTAGTTCCTTTTTAGTTGTAGTACAATCAGATCCCGTGTTGCAATTATTTCTCTATCACACCACAAACAAGAAATTCATACCTCAATAGATCTATAAAAATGCTTCACTAGCATACACTTTCTTTTGCGATCTCAAAAACACTATGGATACACATGGCACACCAATCAAACCCTAATTCACCATATTTATCAAGAATTGGATAATAAAAACAATCACTAATCGTCATCTCTTAGTTTCTAAATCAATCATCAAGATCTTTGTGTGCTTTCCAAACATTCCTTTGATCCATCAATAACATCTCGAGATCATGATCATAACCCTAAAACATTTTACCAATCTCTTATAAACTATTTTATCGTCTTTCCATAATATGTCGGTGAAGATCACAAAAATATAACTTAGATTCATTGAGCTTGGCCACCTTGATGAATGTAAATTTCCAAATCATCAAGCACATAATCCTAGATCATCCTAAGGCATCATTAAGCTCAAACAAACAAACAAATACATTGCATTCATTGAATCTACCAGCATCTTATGATAAACTTTAAAGAATATTGTTATCCTCCACTAAAATACTTGTAACTACCTTGCAGATCATCAGAATCACAAACCCTTTGAATGGTAGATACATTTCTATGTCTTTAACATATTCCCAGCTACACAATCAAATTTCTCACCTATAACATGTTAGTGAATAGATTTGTCCTTCAAAAATAATGATAAAGAATGACTCGGAATGCCCAAAATGAAGAACAAACTCAACTAACAGTTGGAAAGACTGTCATGAGATTAATAGTTCTCCTCTGAATTGAGAGGTACAAATCACTCCAAAAATGATATTCAATGAATTAAATACTGATTATGTCTTTAACTTAAAGACACAAAGACTACTGACATTCATTCATCACTATGAAATAAATGTGATAATAACTTGAAAGATTTAGAGAAAAATAGATAAATGACCAACTGATCATCTATACAATATTTCCCAATCACAGAGAATCAAAAAAAGATTAAATATTTTAATCACTAAAACATAAGTGCACAAAAAACCAACTGATTCATGATACACTAATACACTTGACTCGATACAAAATGGCACTAAAAAATGTGAATGAAATAACCAATTGATTATACTGAATCAGAGAAAGAAAATCTCAGACTTACAAATCTGATGTAAAAGTCTCTCCTTATTTCCAAATACATAGTAAAGGCAACGCAGATTGTTTCTACTTCTGCACCTTCATCAAGTTTCTTAGAAAATAAAAATCTATTAGAGCTTCTCATATTCCCTGTTACATTTTACATCCAGAAAATATTCCCCTCATCCTGTAGCCAACTGACTTGCTAGAAAAGAAGAACCCCTTTCATCCATTTGTTTCCAATATGTAGTACCTCTATTTGGCTATTCGATGTCCCTAACTGATTCTTAAAAATCAAAATCTTTTCAGAACTTATAAAACCTTTATCGACACACTATACAATATATAGTTATGAGAACTAAATATTATGTTGGCATTTTCAACATTGTCGAATGGTATTTTAATTAAAATTCACATATGGAACTCATAAATGTTCTCAGTATGTGGCCAAATGCTATTCAAACAACACCGAGTATCATGAACTGAGCTGTCAATATGGATTATTGTCACCTGGACCTGCATGTGTAATGTTGAGAAAGAAAGAAATACCGACAAGTGTGTCTCCAAGGTCTTCAATATTCATCTATTCAATTATTGTATTCAGACCTGACATCTCATTCCATGAGTATTTTAAATCTTCATGAATTTTTAAAACGTGGAAGCACACCTTAGCATTTTGTTTAGGATTCATGTGACATTCTCGAGTCACTTTTCTACATGTTGCCAATTTCGTGTGACATGTCTGCACATTATATGCCATTGAAGTTAACTTAAAAGACTCACCATTCCCGATTTGAGTTCTACAAACTTTCAAGCGAACCTTGACATTAGGTTTTGGTGGTGGATTTGAGATCCATGATATGGGGTGCTCCGCAATGAATCAATTGATTCTCTTCCTTCATTCGAAGATCTCCAAGAAATATACGAATTTAATCTGGACTTGTTGAATAAAATTCACCATCGTTTAGCAAGATGGAGATCATAAGCTCAGGGGGTGGTATGTTATGAGAATTGATTGAAAGATATGGTCTCTGCAATAGAAAATTTGGTGCTACTTCAACACCCGTCACAAATTTGGTCATCTTTCACTGATTGACATTTCGTCAAATAGTTTGCGAATATCCTCCATGTATCCACGACCCCGTGTATTCTTTTCCATCCAAACACAACTTGATGATAATTGCCTCTTCTTCAGTATTCAGTGGCTTCTACAATGATCAGGATAAATTTTGACTTTCAGCCATACTATGATGGCCCGATTTAGCTTATCGGTTCGAACAACAAGATGTGATTGTGCTATCAAATGTTGGTTCCAATTATCATAAGTGGCTTTCAAATGGAGTTGTCTGATTCATGTATCAAAACTCAGCCTGGCATTTTTTTAAACATGTGTGGTACTTTCTTCTATACTGATCGCTTATATGTAAAGAGTGGAATCATGGCTTTGTTTTGGACACCTCCACAGCATGTGCGCGAGCCAGAGTATTGTATTAAATAAATTAAAATGCACAAAACAATTTTACTATTATTTTTAATTTAATGAATAAATTGAAACAAATTATCTAATCAGGTGCATTTTGGCCCCCGCATAAACATTGTCGTATTGTATAGGGGTTCCTCTTGGTCAGCGCCTTCGGTGTTGATTACATGTAAATAATATAGAGGTCCCATGCATCTCAACACCATCATACTCACACCCGGCCATATGTATTTTTCAAAAGCATATCGGGCCTTTATGAGCAACATCAGTCAAGCTTGCCAATCTCACCACGTGTTGTTTTGTGCATAAACACAATTATCTTGCTATCATGCTTGACTGACTTATGAGTGGCGATTCACATTTCTTCTTTTAATGCTAAGCATAAATCTTTGATGATGTCCGATATTTTCAAATATAATCTTCACCTAACTATGAGAACTCATTTTACTTGGTCATAAAATCTCGATACTCGACTAGCAAGGCCCCTTTACTCTATTGATTTTTGAATCTTTTCTCAATATTTTCTTTAGAATAAATTTTATTACCATTTCAAACTAAAGCAACTCGGGCCTTTGAGTATGTGAACTTTGAAATTTGGCCCGCACCCTTGAAATTGTGCTTTAAAATTAAACCTGAAATAAAACTTCAAACTTGACCAGATTATTGGACTTTGAATCGTTGCATTCTGGTATTGAACCTAGACCTGTATTTTGAACTCTGAACCTTGAACTTGAGTACTCAGATTTGAACTTTGAACTGGAAAACTTGCACTTAGAACTTGAACCTTGAACTGAAAGGTTCAAGGTTCAAGTTCAATAGCTCCTTGCAACGCTGGCCCTTTACAAATCAAAGCTTCACAAAAGCGTTATCAACAAAAATCAATGCCAAAAAGGGGAGAATTAAGGGGATTTATCCACGTGGCTTCCTTTTCAAAATTTTAAAATGTGGGTGCCAAAAGAAAGCCAACACAACACATGTTCAAAAGCAATCTTTGCAACTCTGTAACTTTGTAACACTGGAAATCAATAAAATAACTAGTCTTCATCTATGAAACCATAACATGATCAAATAATCATGTCAAAAAATAAAACTTTACATTAATCATGTAGAAAACCTCTACATCATACCATGAGGTGCCCAACCCCTCATCTTTAATAACCTTATTCTGTCATTCATCTGAACATTCTGCATTATTAGAAAAACTACATACATGACAACCAAACTTTATAACAGATATCAAAACCATTTGATATTCCAACTATACATCCAAACAACATTATAGACTTCACAAACAACATAGTAGACATGTTGACATTAATGAAAACACATCCATCTTGCCAAAAATCTCCCCCTTCGGCATTGATGGCAACATGTGATGTGAGAAACAAAAAACATAGTAATGCAATCAGAAACCAATAGTAATACCAATGTCATTATCCACAATACATCATTATCTACTTCATTACCTCTGCATTGACAGTACTTTCCCTAGAAAATTTATCTCCTTGGTTCCAATCTATTTACACACTCTTCTCTCCATCAGTCTCTCCACCTTAGGTGTACACCACTCTTCTTGATAAATTCTCTTCTTTCTTATGTGCAAGTATATATGAACTTACTTCTCACATATAATCTATTCTTTCTTATGTTCTCTTCTAATCTCCACTTTTGCAAACTCATATTTGTTCATCTCTTTTGATCTCTTCTCTAATCTAGTTTTTATTATTTTACACATATGTTTCTCTCCCCCTTTGACATCAAAGACAAAGGTGTATCATCTATAACTTGATTTTTCAAATCAATGTATGCTTCATTTTCCTTCTCTTCTTATGCTACCTTGTCAAGCTCATCTTTCATTCTTACACACATCTTTGAGCCACTAAAACATATCCAACTACTAATCAAACATTAAAGACTTAACTCACTGATTCCTACAATTCCTTGTAGTTCTCTTTTCAAATACTCAATTTCATATCAAACAAATTATCCTTACCATTCTTACTGCTCCCCTTGAGTAGCAACCTCCATACATCAATCTAGTTGTAATATTTCTCTTTGAAGCATACTGGACTAATGTGATCCTCCACATCTTAGTTCTGATCAGGAGGGGCAATGACCCCAAACTTACTTATGAGATACTCAAATGTATCATTAAGTAGTAGCTTTGTAAATATATCTACTATATATTCCTATTTACGCACATACTCTAATCTCACCTCCTTGTCATTCACCTTCTCTTGCAGAAAATGATACTTGATTGATATGTGCTTTGTCTTGGCATGTTGTACTAGATTCTTAGAAATATTTATGGAACTTGAATTATCACAGTATATCTCAACAAGTTCATAAAAAAAAATTAATATCAGATAACATATGCTTCATCCAAATGATTTGAGTACAATTACCGGCAACATCAATGTATTTTGCCTCCGCAGTAGATAAGGAAATTGAATTCTTCATTTTACTCATCCATGAGATTAATCTACTACCCAAAAAAAAATGTGGAACCACTTTTGATCTTCCTATCATCCACATCACTTTCCCAATCAGCATCTATGTATGTACATAAGGGTATGTGCAGGATCATGGTATACCAAACTATGGCCTTAAGTGGCAATGAAAAAATAGAAAATTAGGGTTAGTCAACATGACATAAAAAGTTGAACATCTTATGAACCTTATGTGAAAAAGTTGTAAGAATAGAATCCATAGGAAATTGAATGTAGTTTCTAAACTACTAGCACTTGTCTAAAAATTTTTTTATCTAATTGTTCAAAATTTTAGATTTCAATGTAGTAGTACGAAAATTTTAGGGAAAAGATAAAAAGTACGTGTATGTCTAACCACCTTAATCACAATCAAATGATGATATATTTTCCCAAGATTCTAGATATAAGTAGTAGAATCATTCACAGATGCGACACATTTTTTTGTAATTTTTTGCCAAATAAATAATTAATTATGAATTTTCTACTACAACTTTTTCAGAATAAAAAAACTCTCGTGTCTGACCACCTTAACTAATTCTAAACTTTACAAATTTTTTATTTTTTTTTCCTTATAGTAGCTGAAGCATAGAATGTGACACGTGTTTCAGATTTCAAAAAGGTTAAACGGTTTGAAAGTTATAGTTGTTTTTCAATCAGTATATCAATTACAACTTTAAAGATAACTCAATTGAAAGATAAGTAATAATTACTTACCGAACTCAAAATTTGACAGCAATTATATTGATGGAAAGTTGATAATGTCTTTAAGAAACCCTTTTCATTTCATCAATTTCGGGTGAAAACATAGTTGTCAACTACATGGTCGAAGTCTCGATATCAGAAACTATCTCCTAAACACGCCTAAAGGGTTGATCACCCACGTTTGGTATTGCCCAAGCAAATACCAAGCCTAATCGGATATCCAAATTTTTTGGATATCCAATAATATCAGATATCTAAAACTTCCCGCCTATTTTGAAATTTCAATTGCACTACTTTTCTCAAATTCAAGTTTCATATTAAATGTATTTTTTTTATGGTAATATTAATTGTGTTGTGTATGTTTTTCAATTTTAAAATACATTTTACAAAAAAAATTTTAATATTAATATTAAATAATAATAGCATAGCACTAATATTATAATATAAATTTTTATATTAGTATGTATTATATTATTATTTATTTTTGTATTGTATAATAGTATAATATTAACTTATTAAATATTTATATTATATGTTCAATATTATACCTAAGGGAGGGAGAGAGAGAGAGAGGGGAGAGAGCAGGAGAGAGAGAGAAGGGGAAGGGGAAGGGGAGAGAGTAGGAGAGAGAGAAGGGGAAGGGGAGAGAGTAGGAGAGAGAGAATGTTGAATGTGACTAGGGTATATAGATTTATATTTACTGGAAAATATCAGATATCCGATATTATCGGATATCCGATTAAGCCTTTTTCTTTGGCTTTTGGCTTGGCCAGGTGTACTGACACCCAGGCCTACTAAAAAGTCAACATATGCATTTGTGCGCTTTTGGACGAGTGAAAATAAGTTTTTTTCACATCGCTACTTTTTGGCATACCATGATCCTGCACATACCCATAAGGTAAAATTATTATCATTGGGATACCACATTCCCAAGTCTGTTGTCCCTTTTAGATATCTAAATATCCTTTTTACTGGAACATCATGATTATGTATGGGATCAACTTGAAATGTCACAAAAAGACACACTTCATTCATGATATTAGGTCGTATATGAGTTAAATATATCATTCCACCAACCATTGATCTATACCTTGACAGATTAACCTTAGGGAATCATCATCTCTTGATATCTTGCATTCAATCACCATAGGTGTTCCCACAGGTTTTGAGTCATGCAATCCAAACTTTATTATCAATTCTCTCACATACTTAGCTTGAGTCATGAAAATTCATTTGTCATATTGAGTAACTTGCAATCCTAGAAAGAATTTCATTTCTCTTATCATGGAAATTTCAAACTCATTCTACATCTCTAATGAAAACACTTTACTTAACTTATCGTTTTCACCAAAAATAATGTCATCAAAAAAAAATTCTACTCTAAGAATTTTCAGATTAACAATTTTGAAATACAGATTACTATCTATAGTACCTTTGTTGAATCTAAGCTTGAGAAAATACTTGTCCAATCTGGAATACTGGGCTCTAGGGGATTTCTTTAGTCCATACAATTCTTTCTTCAATAAACACACTATATCAAGTTCCTTTCTCAAAGTAAAACCTTTAGGCTTCTCTATGTATATCTATTCTTCTAACTCACCATTCAGGAATGCTAACTTGGCATCCATCTAATATACTTTAAAGTTATTATGGGCTACATAGGCTATCAATAGTCTAACTAATTCCAACCTTGTTACTGGTGGAAATATTTATTCATAATCAATCCCTTCCATCTGAGAGAAGCCTTTTCACACCAGCCTTACTTTATTCCTCACAAATTCTCCTTCTTCATTTAGCTTATTTCTGAATACCCATTTAGTAACAATTAAATTCTTGTATTTAGGCCTTGGAACAAGAACTCGTGTCATTTTTTTCAATCTATGACAAGTCTCCCTCCATTGCTTCAAACCAATGATCATCTCTATAGGCTTATATTTTATGCTTGGGTTCAGTGTGTGACATCAAGCATTTTTTATCTTGCGCAACTCTTCTTCTTGTCTAAATTCCTTTGTTCCTATCACCTATAATTTGTTCTTCATTGTGATTCAACCTTACATACCTTGGAATTTTCTTTCTTGTTTCTAACTTTTGGAATTCTTCTCCTTCTTCACTTTTATAGGCTTCATCTTCTTCATTTTTTGAGATACTTGAATTTAAGTTCTACACTTGTTGATGTTTTGTATGATCTCCACTATCTCTTTAATGTTCATATTCACTAGGTCTTGTCAAATTTTCAAGACTTTCATCCACCTTAACATGTATGCTTTCTATTAATTTCATCATTCTTTTTTATAACAATTATATGCTCTAATTTTGGTAGAGTATCCAATGAATATACCTTCATTACTCCTTGCATCAAACTTTCCTATGTCTTCTTCTCTCTTTGTGTAACATTTACTACCAAACATTTTGAACTACTTAATTGTAGGCACATGACCACACCAAAGTTCATAAGGTGTCTTACCAGCTCCATCTCTTATCTACACTTAGTTAAAAGTGTATACTGCAGTGCTCACAGATTCCCTCTAAAATATCTATGGAACATTCCTCTCCAACAGTATGGTCCTAACAGTCTCTAAATTTATATGTTCTTCCGCTCTGCTACACCATTCTGTTGTGGATTTATAGGAGCATACAACTATCTCTTGATTCCATGTATCTCATAGAAATCTTTGAACTCATTTGATGTAAACTCTCCACCTCTCTTTGATCTAAGATTTTGTAGTTTTAGACCAACCTCATTCCCCACCATTGACTTTAAAGCTTTAAACTTACCAAAAGCTTATGACTTCTCCTTAAATAAATTCACCCATACCATCTTTGAATAATCATTAATCAATAGCATAAAGTATTTGTCTCCTTGAAAACTTCTAATCTTGGTAGGACCACACCAATCAATATGAACAGTATCAAGCAATCCATTTGGATTTTCTTTTTTAGAGTGAAAATGGTTCTTATTTTCTTACCCAATTGGCATTCCTTGCAAAAACTGTTAGCAAGCTTCTTCATCTTAGAAAAATCTCTAACAGAAAAAGTAGAACTTATAGAAACAATATTGTTAAATTTCACATGACACAACCTCTTATGCTATAGCTAGATTTCATCTATCTAAGAAATTTAACAAGTCTTTTGACCACTATTCAAAATAAATATGTTACCTCTTGTCTTGGATCCAACAACAAGCTCTCTTCTATAATTATTTAATATCTTTCACATGTGTCATTCTTAAAATCCAAACCATAGCCTTTTTACATTAGCTAACCAACAGTAAGAAGATTATGTTTCAAACCTTCTACATACAATACATCATCAATATTGTTTCTTCTATCCAAAGTAATAGAACCTCTACCTGATCTTACCACCAAGGTTGTCACCCCATTATACTTTTCCACCATCATACTTCTCATATCTTATGAATTTTATTTTATCTCTAATCATATTATGAGACAATCCACTATAAACAACCCACTTATATTCTATAACATCTTGAGTAGCTAAAGATTTCTCTTCTGCAACATCATTAGTAGCAATAGAAGGCACATAATCTTTAGATCTAGAATCATCTTCTTTAATAGAAATGAGAGAAATAGCAGGCTTAAGATTATCAAACTTATTACCTTCTTCCTTGACATCAATGAAAGTAAATTCATCATCATACTTATCAACTTCATTAGATTCATCATTAGTAATTCCTTCATCAAGGGCATAATAACATCTTCTTTCCCTAGGCTTAGTCTCATACCTATACTTAGTAAATCTAGTAGGGCTCCTATATGTATAATGTCCTACCTTACCACATGAAAAATATTCCTTTGTACTTACTTCTAGTAGGAACTATTTCTTTGTAAGAAATCATTTTTGCAAACTTAGCTTCCAATTCTTCAAGCTCTTTATCTTCCTCTTCTATGTCCTTCAACTCTTGTTCCCATCTTGACAATTTCCTTACAGGTTTCTCAGTTGGATATGATCATTACACGTTTCTTCTAGTCATAGTGGCTTTGAAATCTATCTCATTCTTGGGTAGTGCACCATTTATTGAACTCAACTCAAAGGTTGTAATATTCTCAACTAGATTTTCTCTAGTCACATTAGTCACTATCCTTATTTCTTCAATAGTTGTGACCTTGTTGTCATAGGAAGAGTCAAAGATCTCAAAATTTTTGAAACAATCTCATCCTCATCAAGTGTTCCTCCAACACATCTGATAGAAAAAATTATCTCATTCAATTTCAAAATGTAATAGGATATATTCTCATCCTTACGCGTCTTCATGGTCTCATACTTCCCTTTCAAGCTCTGCAACTTTTCCATCTTCGTTGTTGTATCTCCTTCATAAATAATCTCCAAATTCTACCATATATGATTATTTGTCTCCAATTCCATGACATTAGTCATCTCTACATCAGTTAGTGCACTTAGAAAACCTTCCTTGGCCCTAACGTTCTCTTTGACATCAGTGATTTCATCAGGAGTTGTGGGGTTTTGAGGTGGTTTGTATGAAGTCTTTGTAATCTTCCAATAGTCTTCATCAATACACCTAAGATGTAAAATCATTTAGTTCTTCTATAGTGCATAGTTGGTTCCATCAAATCTTGGACTATCTTTCTTTTATGTTGCCATCTTCAGAAATCCATCAAGTTTTTAGGCTTCCTTCTAACAACTAGGCTCTTATACTAATTGTAGGAAAAAGGAAGCAAGCAATTGAGAGGGGAGGATGTGTTGGTGCCCAAATCAACAGATTGGAAATCCTATGACCTTTCCCTCTAAATATTGGGATCTCTAATTAGACTTGGCCAACGAACAGGAATGATCAATTATGATCCTACTCCTCTACACTTTAGGCTCTGTAGAACCTAGGCAGGTGCATCTATACCTCAACCCAAATCTGTTTGTTGGAGGCTTTTTATAGCAGATAATAGTTTGTGAAAATTTAGTGATCTCTTAAGATAGAAAGTGATTCTTGAGAATGATCCAATTACAACTTGAATAAATGTTGGGAACTTTGAATTTCTTTCTTACGAGTGATTTAAAAAGGGGTATGATGTTTATGAATTATGAGTGTACTTGACAAAACAATGAACTTTACAATTTTATAAATATTCCCTGAATTATGAGATAATCTTCAGACTAGTCCATCCAATATTGGGCAGATAGATTTAATCCTTGACCAAAGCTTCATGTACAACTCTGTGAGAAAGTGAACTACACACCATCAACTACCATTTATATAGAATATCTTTGAAACAAAAAACCTTAGTCTAATTGAATTTAATTTCACTGAGAAAATCAATTAGACAGAGTTACACAAACAACACTTCACATGTAATCTTTGATGATCCTAGATTAATACTACAACTCAATCTTTCACCAAATATTTAAATGGCGGTAATCGATTTAGAATCAATAACCACAAAGGACTACTTACGTCAAAAGCAAATGAACTTACAATCTTTAATTTAGACAAAAAGGGGGTCTTTTTATTAATTTCAAAAAACTGGTACAATTGATATGTGCTTCAATTGTATTTCCCTATACAATTATCTTCAAAATGCCTATTTTTCTATTCAGATTTTTTGTATCCTTTTATCTATCTATCTATCTATCTATATTCTATCTCTTTTGTGAATGGTCTTGATATCCTTTTTATACAAAAATAAAAGGATGCAAACAAGCTTCAGACCATCGTGCCTATTCCTAACTAATAGTAACTAAAAGCACTTAAATTACAATTCAAATAAGAAAACCAGAAACTAAACACTTAGAGAACTTAATCCAAAAGGATTGTGTCATCCTCGCTATCTTTCTTTGGAACTTCTGATGTCACCTCCGGGCTCTTTAAGTAATCATTAATCCATCTAGAAATCTGTGAGTGGGAGGGTCATTTGAACTGTGCATAGAACTTCAAAAACATTGATGAGGAGATCCTACCATTTCTTGTCTATGACAACGTGGAATTCAATTTGAAACTTGGCAAATTTATTTTCCAAAGAAATAATCTTATCCAGTAACATATTAAACTCAATGATTTTGAATTCCTTTTGTCCTTTTAGATTGGAAACAATCTTTTATGGTAGCTCTTCATGTTCTCTCCTCCATTCTTCAATATTTTTTGTTCCTCCTACTTCAACAATTCCAGGAGTTGACCAATGCTTATAAGATATGAAAGTAGAAATTTTTTGTTCAATATTCCCCTCTTCTTTTTCAATATAACTTAAATTATTAGAAACTATATCCAACATCTTCCTTTATCTATGGAGGTGCGTCAGGATCCCTTCATGTTACTTCATACAATTTAGTCAATTCGTATTGGGAAGGCTTCCATTTCCTGAGTGATTCTTTCAACACAACCTTATTCTGCTTAAAAGTATTTAACATATGAGTTAGGCTATTATAGCCTACTTGAACTTCATCACATCTCTTCACAATTCATTTTACCCAGAAAGACAATATCTCCTCTAAATTCATATAAACACATTGTTCATGAGTAACCTTGGGTTCTTCTGATTCTTTTACCTTTTGTGTTGGCTCTGCTAATATCTAGGGAACAACCTTTTGTATCATCATGGACCTACTGGTGCCTGGAGTTTTCAACTAGATAATATCACTCTCCATAAGTGTCATCTTCAAATATAATTCATTTATTACCTTTCTCATCTCCATCTCCCCGATTTGTGATTCTTCAACCTTATCCGACAAATGTTTTACTTGAGCTCTGTTGAACATGGCCCTATGCATTAACTCTAAAGTTGATGCTAATGGGTTGGTATTTTCAATGGTATGTACAATAGCCATACCCTCTAAACTATTTGTTATATCAACTAGTTCAGACTTTTTGTCCCCTTTGAAACTAACCCATGTGGCTAGAGTCTCTGTTTTGGGATTGAACCCAGACCCTTCAATCTTCTCCAGAGTGTCAAAATCTTCCATAAATGTGGAAGAATCCTATTTTTTTGGCTTGATCCAATAAAAAAAATTCTTTTAAAGTGAGACATGGAACAATTAACATATTGTTATTTTTCACAATTTCTCTGGCTTCTTGCACAGTACATGTGATTTCATCCAAACTAATCTCATCAATCATCTGCTTCACAATTTCCTCATGTTTGAATTCCTCAACTACTATGAGTCACATTTTCTTCTTTTCTTTAGAATCCCTCATCTTATATTATATCCAAAAATATTTGAATTCTGGTGTTTTAGTGAAGTCATCCTCTTGAAGGGACCTAAGAGAAATAGCTTATATGTCATCACTTGTATCAATTGGGGACTCTTCCTCAAGAGTCTGTACATTGTAACCATGTACTTCATTTTTTAATTCAGGGGGTGGGGGTGTTGGTCTTGACTCCATTTATCATTTCAACTCCCTCAAGATATGTGCCACCTCTATTGAATCACCTTCATCATCTGAAATATTGTATGAGACCAATGAGACAAGATTCTCTTCTTGTGGTACTGGAGGAGGAGAATATGAATCAGACTCTTGCAGAATCAATTTTCTTCTCTTCTTGGGAGGGGAAACTGGTTTATCAACCTCCTTAGGCTTCTCTACCTCCTTAAGCTCCTCTTTTTGTTGACTCTTTCCATACAATCTCTCAAAATTATCAATACACTACTCAATCCTTAGGACTTTGTATTTTTCTTCATAAAACCTAGGCAATCTTTTCTTCGGACTTTCCTCTTCCATTTTCACCAAGATTCCCCATTTTTTGAATTTTTTAATAATGGTCGAGATGTCATCACAATTTATTATTACATCTTCATCAGTGTTTAACTGGTGCTTAAATTTGGCAATCAAATATTGGATATGTCATTCTAGGTCATAGTCTCTTCCATTGTCACTATCCAATCTAAATTTACTCTTAATACATTCTTGTGCTTCATTTAGCATGTTGGAGCCAATAGTGAACCCAAAAAACTTTACAACATGAGGCATATATGTTCCCTTCTTCCTTGGAGCTAGAGCCTCTCTTTCTAACCACAACATCTGCCATATGAACTCTTAAAATCCAATTCTTTCTAATACATGTATGGGCAATTTATGAGGTTGCTGCATGTATCCATAAACTATGATTAAAGTGAACTTGGGCTTACAAATACAATCCCCAAATTTATTAGGATACTTCTTCTCCGGAAAATACTCCTTTGGCCTAAGCATATCCTTGATTTGTTATGGAACTATTTCCCTTTGATGTCCTAGGAGCCTAAAATCCATAACACAAACACATCCTGGAACTTATAAAAATCACAATCTCTACTACTCTTGTCCCAAGCTCAGCACCATAGATGTAATGGAAACTTATTACCTTTCCCATCATTTGTAGTTAATTTCAAAGAATTCCTGAAATCTGAAACATTTTGGTACAAAATTAGATGCAATAACAGAGAGTATTTTTTGAATGACTTGGTTGTTTTCCACTCTATCAATTGTTAATGCAACAACCTTTCAATCTTAGTAGAAAAATAAAATTCTAAATAATAGTTAGGGTTCTGAATTATCATTGACATATACATGAAATCCAAAGCTATTTTTGACCTGGCATCTTCTCCACATAATTGAGACCATGCAAAATATGTGTTCTGAAAGAAACCCATTAAGATATTTGTCAAATGTGGGCCCTTATTATCGAGTAGAATCTTCTAATTGTTGACACCTCTCTTCATAGAGTATGAGATTTCTCGGAACCCTACACTTTTCACCATTCTCTCATAATCAATAAAAAATTGTTCCCTATCAATTTTAGTCAAGGCTTGCTTGCTCTTAAAACACTCCTCTATACATGTCCTAGATATGATCACTAAAGGCATCTCATCTATTGTTCTTATAGTTCTTTTCTCTAGTTTATAATTCTTAGCTAACACATTTATAATTTTAACATCAACACACATATTCGGTATTATAACTTTTTCCAAATCCAACTTCCAAGGGTTGCATCTAGGTTCCTTCTCATCTTTATTAGCATAGAAAAACCAAAATAAAGACTTCCCATTGATCGAGATTGTTGAGTCCCTACACTCCTTTCATTCATCTGAGAAGACATCCTTCGTGCCTATATCTACTAACCCTGGTAATAGGTTGAGTAATGTGTATTGTGGGGGTTTATCTTTGTGTATTTTTTCTTTCTCATAGACCTATTTCTTCCTTTTTCTTAGACATTTTTTAAAATTCAACAATTCACAAGTTCAAAGGAGAATTTTACTTACTGGTTTGAGGTGTGCAAGATGGTAGCTTCTTAGTTAGCTCCATTTTCTCTACTTTCTCAATTCAATCTACAATGCATTCGACAATCTGAGCTAGATCACTTCACCTTCTTTATACTCGATTCAATTTAATGTTCATTTAATTTTACACTACTTATAAAACATTCTGAATGTGTGAAAATCTTGTCAGTATGCTTCAAGTGTCAACTCGGCCAACCTCAAATTAATGCTCACCTTTTCACCATTTCGTTGTACATTAATATATCTTCCACAAAATAGAGAAAAATCAAGGATTTGTAATCCTTTTTTATGTTTCCCAAGAAATAGAGAAAAATCGCTATCTTGGGGGCCCCTTTCTCTAGTACTCGCATACCAGTTAAATTTCATTTTTTTTCCATCTTCGTTCTCTGCCTTCGCGCAAATGTAATTTTTTTCCATTTCGCAACTGCTAATTTCATGACTCATGAAATAGTGAAAAAGATCCTCATCACTCAGTTTTAAGGAAATTTCTTATTCTGACTTCTTCAATATGCCCTTTCTCTTGACTTTTAGATAACTTTTATGCCTTAGGATGCAAAACTTTAGAGTGACTCAACAGGGTGAATCAATTGCTACCAAAATACTTAAACTTTGAAACCCTCAAGCCCTTCAAGCATAAAACTCTTAATCACATAAACTGTTTTACTAATTTGCAAGATGTAAAGCATATAAATACAAATAAAACAAATATCAACACCACATAACACAAAGATTTTTATCATGGAAACCCAACCTAGGGTAAAAACCATGGTGGGGCTGATACCCACAACAAGATTGATACCTTGTTAGAAGTATATCTTATTACAATAAGAGGAATGGACATGCATTCATGCACATTTCTTAGAGTTCACTACTCAATTCACCTTGGTCACCCACCCTAAGGAAGTCACACTAACTTACAATTACAATTCAAAAGTCTCACTGACTCACAAATACTTTTCAGACACCAATCTGATAATTCACGAACTGGATAGTAGCATCTCATTATGCCTTGGCCAGTTCCTTTTTAGTACAGGAATATCCTTTACTGCAATTATTTCTTTCACACCATAGAAAATAAATTCAACCCTAGATAGATCTATAAAAATTCTTCACTAGCATACACATGCTTCCATGATCTCAAAAACACTAGCACATACACATGACACACAAATCAAACCCTAATTCACCATACTTATAAAGAACTAGGTTGGAAAAAACCTAATCCCTAATCATTCATCTCTCATTGCCAAAATAAACCATCAAGATCTATGTGCGCTTTCCAAACATTACTTAGATCCATCAATAACATCTCGAGATCGTGATCATAACCCTAAAATATTTTACAAATCTCTTATAAACCTCTTTATCATCTATCCTTAACATGTCAGCTAAGATCACAAAAACATAAATTAGATTCATTGAACTTGGCCACCTTGATGAATGTAAATTTCCAAATCAACAGGTACATAATCCTAGATCATCCTAATGAATAATTAGTCTCAAACAAACAAACAAATATAATGCATTCATCGGATCTACCAACATTTTATGATAAACTTTCAAGAGCATTGTTATCCTCCACTAAAATACTTGTAACTGCCTTGTCGATCATCAAAATTACAAATCCTTTGAATGGTAGACACATTGTTATGTCCTTAACATATTTCTAGCTGTGCAACCAAATTTATCATCTACAACACATGCACAAAATCAATCTCTGCAACTCTGTAACTTTGTAATACTCACGACAGCAAAATAACTAGTCTTCATTTGTGACACCATAACTTGATCAAATCATCATGTCAGCAAATCAAACATTACATGATGTGTGTAGAAAACCTCTACATCATATCATGAGGTGCATGACTCCTCATATTTAGTAACCTTATGTCACCATTCATCTGAACATTCTCCATTATTGGCAAAAACACATATTTGTCAACCAAACTTCATAATAGATATCAAAACTATCTGATATTCACACTATACATCTAAACAACATTGTAGACTTCACAAATAGAAATAGACATTTTGAAATCAATGAAAACACATCCAAATTTACAACAAGAAAATATTTCTTGCATGATAATAACGAAGACTTGAATGCTTGATGGCTCTTGATGGCTCTTGATGGCTTCCTTGCTCTTAAATGCTTGATTTCTTGAATTCACAATGGTGGATGATTTCTTGAACTTGGATAGCTTGCATATGATTGATGGATAATAATAATAGATTATGGATTCCGAAATGAGAGGAGAGGACATCCTTTTATACTCATTTTTGGGCTCATATTAAATCTAGGCTAACCACACATCTAACCCTTAAAGGGAAACCCCAACATTTGGCACTGGACCAAATCTGGGTTCAAATACCTAGAGACAAGTTGAAAACCAACTTGTACCCCAAGGCACAAGTTGGGATATTGACTTGTACCCCTGGGACAAGTTGAGATCTTTTATTGTACCCCTAATACAAGTCAAGAGGTTGACTTGTCCTAGGTAGAACTAGCTTAGAATCTTAGGGGATGTCGAGAAAGGTGAGGAGTGGGGAAATAAAATGCAGGTTACCACAAGGTTAGGATATATCTTGAAATTCAAAAATAAATGGATGGGTACTAGGTGAGGAAATGAATTAGAGGATTGGATGGAAAATGGGAAATCATTCCTAGAAGAGAGAGCCAACCTTGAGTTAAACAAATATTGATGGAGGAGGAGGACTCATATTTGAATTAGGTAAAGCAATAAAGTGTTGGAAACTGCAATTGAAGCAATTGTTGTATTGTCATTGATGTCAAACCTTAATTGGTAAGACTATTTCTATTTAAGAAAGTACTATATCTATTTGAGTGTTGCTAAGGGGATAGCCAAGGTTGGTAACAACAGCACCTAAGGAAAGGTTGAGTTATCTTGATACTTCAATAAGTACTTGATTATGTGGCACACTGATAAGACAATGTATTGTTTATCTTAGTAAGAATGAAGACTAAACTGGTAGGCTTAACCAAGCATAAGTGAAAAAATCTAGTTTAAGCCAAGTGTTGTTTGTGTCGACCGAGCTAGTGAATGCCGAGTAAAAATAGTGTTGACCAAACACCAGTTAATTGCCGAGGAAGACAGTGTTAGCTGAGGAAATAGTTTATGTGGTGACCGAGCTTTCCAGAGAAGACCGAGAAGTTGGACACAGTATTGACCAAGAGTCAGTAATTTGCATTTGTTGAAGAATTCATATTTCTAGCCGACATCATTGAATTCTTGAATTATGTAAAACATGTTGACTTTATTTATTGATTGTATGAAAGCATTTAATGCACTGTAAAATATTTTATTGTAAATATTTAAGAGATTCAAGATATTTTAAAAGATAAGCCGAAGAACATAATGTAGGATGGATTTAATGAATCTGACCTAACCCTAAGATCTACGAAGGAGATTAAGTGGCAAAAGAGGTATTGACCTAATAGAGGTAGTATTAAGGAAACCTAAGCGAGAGGTTGAATATAGAGAGAAAGAAGTAAATGTTGGAAGTATTGTTAATGTTACTGACTGTCTAAAAAGAAAAGGCTAAAGGAGAAGTGTTGTGATTGCTTGAAGTGTTCCAAGAAGATCAGTGATGGAGATGGAAAAGGTTCACAGTCAATAAGCCAGCATATGTGTACAGAATTGGATCTGATATTTGCAAAGTGATTTGTATGTTTCTCAAATCAATATTACTGCTACTTTCTAACCATTGTAACAGTCAAAATCCTTTTAACAGAGGTTGACCTAACAGTCATAGGTATAAATCCATTGAACAAGGTTGCATTCTAATGGAGTATATGTAAGTCCTATAACAAGGTGCACTTTTAACAGAGTGGTCAAAATCCTTTAACCGGGTCACACCTGATAGTGTGTTTGTAACCTTTGACAGGGTTGGATTTTCACCGAGCTCACTTCAAAAGAGTGAACATAATAGTAACATGTTACAAAGAGGTTTTTCCCAAATTGGGTTTCCACTATAAATCCTGGTGTTAATACTTGTGTGAATGTTTTGGTTTGAACATTTCTATGTTTTACAAGTTAGATGCTATTGGATTAGTGGACTGCACTGTTATATGTTTCTATTATGCAATCAGTAATGACCGAGTAGGTGTTGGTTATTAGATCTAATTTTTTGAAGAGTTTAAAAGTTTTTTTTATACATCTAGACCTGAGAACAACTGATTCACCCCCCCTCTCTATTGTTCTAAATTATATTAACAATTGGTATCAGAGCTATTGGTGCTTACAGAGAACAAGTTTGAAGGTACTTGAAGCAAATGATCAAGATGTATAAGGAGGTACCTAAGCTGAATAAGGAAAACTTTCCTGCATGGCAAAGTTTGATGAAGTTGCATATGGACGGTATTGGTGATTCTGTTAAGTATTACATTGAACATGACTATGTCACACCTACTGCACCTCTGACTGCCGAGGAAATGAAGGCTAAACAAGAGCACAACCAAGAAATGTTGGAGATTGTGTCTGCCCTAAGTTATCCAGAATTTGAAGACATTAAAGACTGCAGTATTGCAAAGCAAATGTGGGACACCCTTGCAAGCATTTATGGTGGTGATGTGAATGTGTTGAGAGCAAAAGTCGAGAGCCTAAGAGGTAAATTTGATGAAATGAGAATGCAAGAAGGTGAGAATATTGCACAATATTGTGGTAGAATAAAAGAAGTTGTAAATGCTATTAGAGGAGCAAATGAAACTATTGAGGATGAAACTATAATAGGAAAAGTATTGAGAACTCTGCGCCCTATCTATGCAATCAAAATTTCTGCAATCCAGGAATCTAGATGTAAGTCTCCTAATGCCCTTACTTTAGAAAGTTTGGTCGGCAACCTTACTGCTTTTGAACCTTCTAACTATGATAACTTCACTATTGGTAGTATTGAATCTGCTTTTAAGTCATAGATGGTTTTGAATAAGTCAAAGAAGGAAAAAGAAAGATGCATCAATGAAAGTGAAAGTGATAGTGATAGTGATAGTAGCACATCTGATGAAGAACTTGAGGATCTAGAAGCTCTTATGGCTAGAAGACTAAAAAGGGGAAAAGGAAGGTACAAAGGTAAACTCCATATTATATGTTTTTCATGTAATAAAGTTGGTCATATAGCTGCTAGATGTTCTGACAAGGATAATAAGGATGAAGAAAGAGACAAAAAGCATAAAGACAAAAGAGAAGATAGAGGTTAATGAAGATACAAAGACTACAAAGGGAAAGGTAATAAATCCTGCTACATTGCTCAAGAAGAGACTGACACTGATAGTGATGATTTTGAAATTGAAGTTGTCTATGTTGCAATGAAAGATGAATCTGATGAGGATGAGAAAATTGCATTAATATCTTATGTGAACAAAAATGATAAATGGATTATTGACAGTGGTTGTTCACATCATATGACTAGAGATAAGAGTAAGTTTGATACCTTAAACCATTATAAAGGTAGGAGTGTAAAGTTTGGAAATGATGCACCATGTCCTGTTAGAGGAAAAGGATTGATTAAGCTGACTAATAAGATCTCTTGTGAAAATGCTTATTGGGTTGAGGGTCTTAATTATAATCTGTTGAGTGTTGCATAGCTTAATAGCACTAGCTACCGAGTGGAATTTCATCACAGGAAGGCCAAAATATTTGATGCCACAGGTGAACTGATTGGAAGTGAAGAACAGACAAGAGGTAATTTGTTCTATCTAGACCTATCTGAAGAAACATGTATGTTTGCACAACTTGATGATATTTGGTTATTGCATAAGTGGCTATGTCATGTTAACTTTGATAATCTAGTAGAAATTAGCAAGAAAAAGAAAGTGAGAGGTCTACCTAGATTGAAGAAACTTGAGAATGTAATGTGCAAAGAATGTCAGTTGGGTAAAATGACTAAGTCTAGTTTCAAGAGCAAAACCTTTACTTTTGAGAATATCTTAGATTTGGTTCATACTGACCTTTGTGGACTGATGGGTGTACAAAGCTATTGTGGTGCTAGATATTTTATCATGTTTGTTGATGATTATACCAGAATGATGCATGTAATGTTCTTAAAGGAAAAATTTGATGCTTTTCAATTTTTTAAGTGGTATGTGGCTAAGGTTGAAAAAGAGAAAGGTAAAAACCTGAAGTGTCTGAGATCTGACCGAGGTGGAGAATTCACATCAAATGAGTTCAATTTATTTTGCAATGATAGAGGGATCAAAAGATAGATGTCTGCATCTAGAACTCCTCCACAGAACGGTATAGCAGAGAGAAGGAACAGATCTATCTTGGACTGTGCATGGACATTAAAGATTGAAAAGAATGTTGCACATAAGTATTGGAAAGAAGTTGTAAGTATAGTTGTTTATACTCTTAACCGAGTTTAGATCAAAAAAGGTACAAATCTGACACCTTATGAATTATGGCATGGGTATGAACCGAATGTAAAGTACTCTAGAATCTTTGGAAGTAAGTGCTACATATTGAAGGATAGTAGGAATGGAAATTTTTATGCTAAAAGTGATGAGGGTATATTCCTAGGCTATTCCACAAAAATTAAAGCTTATAAGTGTCTGAATTCTAACACTAATAAAATTGTGGAAAGTGTGAATGTCAAAGTTGATGAGTATACAGAGAAAAATGAAGCTGACAGTAACAGAGTACCAGAAGATTATAGATCTTTTGTGTATATAGAGGAAGAAGAGGCAAGTGACAGACCTGCACCTGATGCTAAGTCGCGGGTAAGCAATGTCGAGCATCAGGATAACAATGTCGAGAGAGAAGAAGAACGTGCCGAGTGATAGGAAGAAGCTTCCGAGTATTAGGAAGAGGTTTCCGAGCATTCAGAAGTTGAATCTGACAATCTTGTGGGAGAAACTGATTAGCCAAATGAAAGAAGAGAAGAACCTGTTCTAGCACAATATGTAAGGAGACATCACAAGCCTGAACAAATTATTGGAGATAAAGATACTGGAATTCAAACAAGAAGCAAGGTAAGAGATCCAACATGTCTACTATGTGAATATCAGCCTAAGAAAACAAAGGAAGCATTAGAAAATGAAGACAGGATAGAAGCAATGAATGAAGAGATTGACCAGATAGAGAAGAATGGTACCTAGACTCTGGTGCTGAGACCAAAAGATAAGAATGTCATTGGGACAAAGTGGGTATTTTGTAATAAGCTGAATGAACATGGTCAAATCACAAGAAATAAGGCTAGGCTGGTATGCAAAGGCTACGCACAAGAAGAAGGAATAGATTATGGGGAAAAATTTTCCCTTGTAGCAAGATTGGAAGGAGTCAGAACTCTACTTGCATATTCTACCTATAAAAGTTTCAAGGTATACCAAATGGATGTCAAGTCTGCATTTTTTAATGGTATATTGGAAGAAGAAGTATATATTGAACAGCCATAAGGATTTATTGATCCAAACAGAAGACACATGGTTTGCAAACTGAATAAAGCACTATATGGATTAAAGCAAGCTCCCAAAGCATGGTATGAGAGATTTCACAACTACTACATACAGATTGGATTCTCAAGGACAAATGACACAAGCAATCTGTACATGAAAGATGAAGAAGGTAAAGGAATCCTGTTAGCTAAAATCTTTGTAGATGATATTATATTTGGTGGACAAGATGCCTTGTGTAAGAAATTCTCAAATGAAATGCAAATTGAATTTGAAATGAGTACGTTTGGGGAGATCAAATTCTTTGTTGGTTTGCAAGTATATTAGATGGAGAAAGGAATTTTCATCACCCAGTCTAAATATGTTCATGAGATACTGAAAACCTTTGGTATGGAAGACTCAAGGCCAGTAAGTACTCCCATGGCTACTGGACAGAAGCTGTCTAAGAATGATGATGTTGTAGAAGTTAACCAGACTTTGTATAGATCTATGATCATAAAGCTACAGTATGTTGTACATAGCAGACCAGATATTGCATTAGATGTTGGGATTGTGGCAAGATTTTTTGCTAATCCTAAGGAAACTCACATGATGGAAGTTAAATGAATCATGAGATACTTGAAGGGAACTGCTGACTATGGATTGTACTACAAGAAGCATGAAAAATTTGAATTGAGAGTGTATACAGATGTTGATTGGGCAGGAAATGTAGATGACAAAAAAAGTACTAGTGGTGGAGCTTTCTTTCTTGGACAGAGATTAGTTTCCTAGACAAGCAAGAAACAAAATTGCATTTCCCAATCTACTATTGAAGCTGAGTATGTCGTTGCAGCTGTCAATTGTTCAAATTTGATATGGATAAAATAATTGTTGGTAGGCATGAAAGAAGAAATCACTGAACCAGTTGTCATCTTCTGTGACAACACAAGTGCTATCAACATCTCTAAAAACACAAAGACCAAACACATTGCCATCAAGTATCACTACTTGAGAGAACTGGTACAAGATAAAGAGGTCTGCATGGAATATGTGAATACCAAGGAACAAATAGCAGATATATTCACTAAAGCTTTATCTAAAGATGCTCATGAATACTTGAGAAGTCAATTAGGGGTCCTTCCCCTAACCGAGGCTTCCTAGTCAAGCTAGGAGCACTACATCAAGTGTTCTGCAAAGAACATCTAACATATTGATGCAGAGAAAGGTCACACTTTAGGAGCAGCCTAGAGTTGTGAAGAGCATAGCAAAGTCAGAATAAGTCATAAGTAAGATGACATAGGGAGAAATATTCTACTGAACTGAAAGGATGATATCTACATCTACAGGATGTATGTTTTTTGTTGCTGCTTTGGCATTTTTGTCAAAGAGGGAGATAATGATGAATACACAGAATCAGAAGATCAAGACAGTGAGAGAAATTCAGTGGATGGTCATGCATGGCTAATTGATTCTATATCAAAATGAAGCTAAGGATATTATACATTTCTCTAATAGACAGATAAGTTTTGGATTGGTTGGTAATTCATGTAATATTCATATGGTGTTGCCATCAATGCTAAAGAGGGAGATTGTTGGCAACTGCAATTGAAGCAATTGTTGTATTGTCATTGATGTCAAACCTTAATTGGTAAGACTGTTGCTATTTAAGAAAGTATTATATCTATTTGAGTGTTGCTAAGGGGATAGGCAAGGTTGGTAACAACAACACCTAAGGAAATGTTGAGTTATCTTGATACTTCAATGAGTACTTGATTATGTGGCATAATGATAAGACAATGTATTGTTTATCTTAGTAAGAATGAAGACTAAACTGGTAGGCTTAACCGAGCATAAGTGAAGAAATCTAGTTTAAGCCAAGTGTTATTTGTGTCGACCGAGCTAGTGAATGCTGAGTAAAAATACTGTTGACCAAACACCAGTTAATTGCCGAGGAAGACAGTGTTAGCCGAGGAAACAGTTTATGTGGTGACTGAGCTTTTCAGAGAAGACCGAGAAGTTGGACATAGTATTGACTGAGCGTCAGTATTTTGCATTTGTTGAAGAATTCAGATTTCCAGCCTACATCGTTGAATTCTTGAATTATGTAAAACGTGTTGACTTTATTTATTGATTGTATGAAAGCATTTAATGCACTGTAAAATGTTTTATTGTAAATCTTTAAGAGATTCGAGATATTTTAAAAGATAAGCCAAAGAACATAATGTAGGATGGATTCAATGAATCTAACCTAACCCTAAGATCTACAAAGGAGATTAAGCGGCAAAAGATGTATTGACCTAATAGAGGTAGTATTAAGGAAACCTAAGCAAGAGGTTGAATATAGAGAGAAAGAAGTGAATGTTGGAAGTATTGTTGATGTTACTAATTGTCTAAGAAGAAAAGGCTAAAGGAGAAGTGTTGTGATTGCTTGAAGGGTTCCGAGTAGATCAATGATGGAGATGGAAAAGGTTCACAGTCAGTAAGTCAGCATATGTGTAAGGAATTGGATCTAATATTTGTAAAGTGAGTTGTATGTTTCTCAGATCAATATTACTGCTACTTTCTAACCATTGTAACAGTCAAAATCCTTTTAACAGAGGTTGACCTAACAGTCATAGGTACAAATCCATTGAACAAGGTTACATTCTAATGGAGTGTATGTAAGTCCTATAACAAGGCGCACTTTTAACAGAGTGGTTGAAATCCTTTAACCAGGTCACACCTGACAGTGTGTTTGTAACCTTTGACAAGGTTGGATTTTCACCGAGCTCACTTCAGAAGAGTGAACATAATAGTAACATGTTACAAAGTGGTTTTTCCCAAATTGGGTTTCAACTATAAATCTTGGTGTTAATACTTGTGTGAATGTTTTGGTTTGAACATTTCTATGTTTTACAAGTTAGATGCTATTGGATTAGTGGGCTGCACTATTATATGTTTTTGTTATGCAATCAGTAATGACCAAGTAGGTGTTGGTTATTAGATCTGATTTTTTGAAGAGTTTAAAAGTTCATTTTAAACATATGGACCTGAGAACAACTGATTCACCCCCCCTCTCTGTTGTTCTAAATCATATTAACATAAAGTGCAATATGAGATCCTACCATAGAAAATGCACTAAAGCAGGCACAAAATAGTCCTAAAATGAGCACAAATTAGGTGCTTTCCTTTTAGGATGATACAATTTGTAAGAGGTTTAACCATAGAAGCAAGGTTAGGAATGAACCCTCTTATAAAATTAATCCTGTCAAGGAAACTTTGTAGTCTTTTTTTGTGATTAGGAAGTGGAAGAGAAATAATAACTTCCACTCTATCTAGATCTATAGTCAATCCATCCTTTGATACAATGTTTCCTAACAGTTTTCCTTAATCAGTAGAAAACACACATTTTCTTGGATTCAAAGACACACCATACTCTTTGCATTTGATAAACACTTGCCTCAAATGATCAAAGTGATTTATTGCATGCTTGGATTAGATAGTTATATCATCAAGATATATTTACACAAAAATTTCTAATACACCCTTAAATTCCATCTTCATTGCCTTTTGGAACATAGTACCTGCATTAGTTAGCCCAAATGGCACTTGATAATAAGCATAGGTTCCCCATTTAGTGGTGAATGTTGTCTTATATTGGTCTGATTCTTGGACTAGGATCTAGTTATAACCTTAAAAACCATGTAGAAAAGAGAACCTCTCTGAACCATTAACCTTTGACAATATCTTCTCCATGGAAGGAAGAGGATGGTGATCTTTAAGAGAAGATTTATTAAGGTCCATAAAGTTTACACATAATCTGATTTTCCCATTCTTCTTCCTCACTGGAATAAGATTATCTGCCAAGAGGATTTCTTAATAGGAAAACTTATATAAGCTCTATGAGTTTGGATAACTACTTTCTCATTAAGGGCTCAATTTTAGGATTAATTGGTCTTTGTTTTTGTTTGACTAGTTTTACGTCATCATCTAATTTTATGGTATGTTGGGACAAGCTTGGGTCAAAACCCTTTAAGTCTTCATGTGTCCAAGAAATAACATCATTGCATTTTTTACATCATTTAATGAAAACTTATTGTTCAATCTCAAATCATATATTTCCCAAGTTAAGAGTCTTCCCATTAGCAATGGTGACCAGTCTGTAGTCATCCCTCTTTGTAGAAAAGTTATGAACTTTGTTCCTTTCTCAGTCACTAGAATTGAAGATTCCCTCCAAGGTTACTAATCATTTGGGTAACTTGTTGGAATTGAGCTGCATAATCTGATTTCCATATTGGTTTTGTAACATAGACTAATTTTTAGTAGAGAATTCTATGTCATTTTGAAGAAAATTGACAATCAGCAAATCAAAATAAAAAAAACTTGCCAACTTGTATAGTTATTTGGGACAACAGGCCTTACAAGAAGTCTAATATAGTGTGCCTTCATGTCTGCAATATGCTCTGGAATGTTATAATGAGCACCAACTATTGCTAGTCTATCAGCATGTTTGTTTTGGTTTCTAGGAACACTTTGAATGTTGAATGCTTGAAAGGCCTCAAGTAAATCCCAAACTCTATGTTTGTAGGATTTAAGAAGGTTTTTTTGTAGTATTTTGATTTCTAATTCGATAAACAACCAACTCACTATCTCCTAAGACTTGTAAGGACATTATAAGTCTATTTTGTGCAAGTTGGAGACCTTGGATCAAAGCTTCATACTCGGCCACATTGTTAGTGCAACTAAAATGAAGTCTAAATGAAAAGTAGTATTTCTCCAACCTTGGAGAAACAAGCATTACACCAGCACCTAAACCATTTATGTTCCTTAATCCACCAAAGAACATATTCCACAACCCATTAGTATCTTGATATTCTTTTATGAGATTGGGAATAGGAGAATCCTCCTCACGTATGCAATAGGTTCCAAGGGGATCAAATTGAAAATCAATAGCCCACTAATCTAAGAGATAATCAAGAGCCTCTTCTAAGAGAGTAGTAGGTTCATGTATTATGCATTATTCTTCTTTCTCATGGAGTGTTCAATTCATGTTTATAGGGCTAGATGTATACGGGCTCTATATGATTGAGAGCTAATGAATCTTCTTTTATGGAAGCTTTTGTTCAATATCTAGTCCTGAAGAACATGTAGGACCAATTAGATGCTATGTAGACACTTATTTTGGTAGTGAAGTCCTTAGAAAGGCAAAGGGAAAAGTGTGCAAGGAGATCAATAACTAATATATCTTGCATACTAGTGCAACCAGGGCATGCATACAAAGAAAATTTCATGTATTTTAATATTCCTACTATTTTGATATAAGTACCATGCAATTGAACAACCCCTCTAGTCACGGGCTCATATTTAATACCTTATAGAAGGTTAGCTACCTTCTTTGGTATGACTGAGCTACTAGCTCCTGACTCTATCATACAATTTTGTACTAGTTTATCTCTTATGCTTAAAGAGAGATAAAAATGGGGAGTTTTATTTGTTTACTTATATTTTCTTCCTTGATAGGTTGCATGAGGTTTATGGCATCATTAGATGTTCCATTTTTTGTTGTTGGCCCTCTATGATCATTTATAGTCTTCAAATCTTCTTGTAGCAATTCTAACCAAGATGGAATTGAGATGTTATCCCACATGTATATAGGCATGTTGGTCTTCTTCATCTAATTTACAATGTTGAGGGGATTATTTTTTGACTTGATAGGGCATGTTTGTTGACTAGATAGGGCTCATCACAATAGTAAGGTCTGGTTTTTTAAATGGGGCAACTAGAGGCTCCTTTGGCTTCTTGTTTCTCTAATGTGTATTCTGATTTTTTAATGGGATAGAAACATCATTTTGTATACCTATGGATGTAGTATATGTAGCTACCTTTAAATTTGAAAGCTCGATTGGAAGAGAAGGTAAAATACTCTCCACTACTCTTCTCTTGCTCCTAGTGTTATGAGAAATGCTATCATTTCTCTCATGCTTAACACCACAAAAATATTCTTGTTGTAAATTTGCAAGAGAAGAATCCCATTGGTTTTAGGATTGAAATCCAATAGTGGAAACATTACTCATAAGCCTATTTTGGCTCCATGAACCTTGTCCTTGATTTTGTGGCCTATTAAATTAAGAATTTTGAGGGTGAGGTTGATAAAGCCTACTGCATTGAGTGTGTTGCCTCTCCAAAGTCACCAATTTGTTCCCAATGTTCTGCAGTCTGAGATTAAAATATTGTTTTATAGAATTTTTCTCTTGCATCATGATTTTAATCTCATCTAACTCTTTAGGAGATGTAGAAGTTGGTGGAGTATAAATAAGAGGTTGACTTGTAGTTTTAGTAGGAATAGGATCCATTGTATCTTGATGTGTAGGCATCTCTAGAAATAAAGGCATTGGAGGTCTTGGAGATAACTTCCCTTCTTGAATTAGAAATTATTTTCCCTTATAGCTACATCATACGTAGCTGGAAAAGTATCTCCACCCATTGTCTGTAATGTAGTAGAAATATTATTATTGAAATCTCTAAGATAATGCAAAAAGGAGTTACTAGGGGAAGGCTTTACTGGAGCAGATATTCTATCACATGTCTTTTGAAATCTATTGTTTAAATCTATCATGAATTCATGTGGTTCTGTTTTGATTGTAGTAAGTTGTTCTAAAATTGATAGGCAATCACTTTTGTCTTCAAAGTGATTGCATAGTCTTTCTCCTAACTCATCCCAATTATGGATGGAATTATGTGGTAATCCTATATGTACCACTATAAATATTTTCCTTTCAATGATGTAGCTAGAATTCTAATAGAAACACTATCCTTTGTAACACCATGTATGTTGCATATATTTAGAACTTCTTGTATATGTTCTATTGATGAGGTAGAACTTTCACTAATGAAGTCTGGTAGACTCTTAAGTGAAGCTAATGGTATCTCATTTCTTTGGGTCAAAATAAGAGGGATACCACCATTGAAGGTAGTAAAAACTTTATTTCTAGGGACAACCATATGAAACAATGATCTATTCAATTGGAAAGATGGCATCCTAGGTTGTGTTTTTATCAACTAGAGGGCTAGAAAGGGATCTAGATGATTTAGGTGTTGCTTATGAACCCCTAACTAGTGATAGAGAAATTATATTTCTTCTTCTTCTAAAACCTAAAAATAAGAGTTGAACAAACTAAAAATTACCTCTAGAAGATGCCCTTGTTTGAATTATGGGCATGAATAGCAATAATTTGGTCTGTGAACCAAGATGTAGAGATGAAGTCACCAAGTACTTGAATTTGAGCCTCTTGTAGGCTAAAATGATAAGAGTAGTACTATTTCCTTGGTATTGAAGTTGAAATTATTCATTTGACAATAGTAAACTACCAGAATTATTTTGTAAGTTTCAATATAGTCCCATCGAACGTGCTAAAAATTGTTGTCACAAAATTTTTCACCATTGTTTAGATGATGGTTAATGATTTAAAAAACCTTTTGAAACATTGAAACAACCTCCAAGTGTGGGACTTGAAATGTGAAGTTGAATCTCCAGAGAAGGTTGGGTTCCTTTGCAATTAGGGTGCACCTAAATTACTGACTTTTGAAGAAAAAGAGAAGGATGTGCATAAAGGGAAAAGGGTGATACACCAAGATTGATTAATTTATATCCTTCTGTCTATAACTATACTTTGAATTAAATAATATCATAACACTACATTATCTAAATATTTATCAACTTTATCTCTATATGAAGGTAAAGGATTAATACAACCTTGTGAGGAATAAAATATTCACTAATCAAGACTAATCAATCGAAGGTTACACACTCATAGAAAGATTTAAATGATGAAATGCATGCAAATAATAGGGAAACAATTGCACAAGATATCCAAACTTAAGGATAGGTAAAAATAATAATTTTATTGAAATCAAGAAAGGCTTGTTTACATTCACAGAGAATAAATTCTACAAAAGAAAAAAAAGAGAAGATCCTTGAAAGGATGTACATTTTTTCCCTTTAAAGAGTTCATGCATAACTCTAATCAAACACTAGAATTCAAAACCCAACTTGGGGTTGAGTTATAGAAAGAAGAATCAGACCAAATCAAATATCTGATCTCTGTGTGAAATTCGATCATCCTAGAAGTGACAGAGAGAATCCACATAAATTCCCACGTAATTGAGAATGTCCTTTGCAACCAGAAGCAGATTTTAGCAATAACTATGGCTTCAAAAATTCTTCTTGTTAGAGAACTACGCCTCTGATATTTAGATAAAGGCATGAATTTTTTATCAGATGGTGTACAAAAGAAAACTACTCTAAGTTTAATATGCCCCATAGAAAGTAGTGTTGGTGAATTGTGCAAATATGTGCTTCAGGAATCACTATGTCAACATATTTATTTGTTGTGACAGTGTTCCATAGATGTTGAAAGAATGTTCATTAGAATGATTGGATTGGTATAGCTATTGTATTGAATATCTAATGATGCAAAGCTACATAGGTGTTGAGGTGTGTCTGTACTTGATCTATGTCAATTTATAGAGGTTTGTAGTGATATTTGAGTTAGTTATGGTTGATTTATCAAAGACTGGTATTTTGGATGTTTAGGAAGAGATAGAGTGACATTATTTGGATTAGTGTGGATCGGTTTGATAGTATTTTGAGATGCGAAGGATAAGGCATGTTTAGGACTTGGATTTGTGTCCTTGACATGATTTTTTTATCAATTTTAGGATTGCAAGTTATGTTTATGGAGTGACAGTGTTTACTATTTATTGTTCCTAATATATAATGTAGAGATGGTTCTGAATTATAAGATAGATGTGTTGCTGGTGTTGTTGAGCTATTCATTTTTTCTTGTTGACATCTTAAGAGTGTGTTCCATTCGTGTTCCTGGATTGTATTCATTGGTGTGATCGATTTGGATGATGTTTTGGTGGTGTCGGTGTTCTTATTGTTCTTATCTAACATGGTTGGTGTAACTTGTTGTGATAGATCATGACATGATTTATGGAGTTGTTGTGTGTTTGAGGATGTTCTTATAGATCATTCCTATGTCTTATCCGATATTCAATGGATCGCTTTGTAATTTTAGTTGTAATGATGTAATATTTTGTAATTAGGTGTTTAGGTTAAGCCGACCTTGTTCATCTTTACAAGTTTGATGAAATGTATAAAATGATATAATCATTTGTAAGTGCGAAGGCATTTGTGTGTGCGAGAATAATGTGTTGATGATTGTGTGAAGAGATATGATTGGAATCTACAATTGAGGTAGATATTTTGTGTACTTTATCATAGTTGTATTGGAATATTAGAGATGTTATCAGTCAGTTCATAAATCATTGGATTGTTGTCCATAGTGGATTGTTGTCCATTTAGGGTTGTAGGTCTTGCTTTAATTCTCTGAGTTGTTTCCCTCAGTTTTATTTGAGCGGTGAGCTCTAGGAAGTGTGCATGAATGCATGTGTATTCCCATTTTTAATACTCCTAATAGGCTATAGTGATTTTAACTAAGTACATCATCTAGTGGGTTTGATCCCCACTGTGGTTTCTTCCCTAACAAGGTTTCCAAGAAAAAAATATTAGTGTTATGTGTTCATATATTTTTTGGATAGATGCTTTCATGCTTTAATTTTAGATCTGAGATTAAAGGTTTAAGTTTGCATAATTTTAGGGTTTTTGGACATGATTGGTTCAACCCCTACCCCACTCTCCCCCCTTCTCAATTGTGCGGTTCCTTGATTCTAACAATTGGTATCAGAGCTAAGTCCTCTTTGGAAAGCTTGATTTCTTGAGAAGATTCGGGATGGCAAATTTTAAGAATGATAATCCTAGATTTGAAGGAACAAAGTATACAATATGGAAAGGCCAGATGAAGACTCATTTGATATGCATTGGAGAAGACTAATGGACTATCACTGAGAATTCTTATAATCCTCTTGCAGATCTTTCTATTGGTAGTGCTTATGAGAAGAAGAAATTTGAATACAACATCAGAGCTAAGGAAGCCTTGCTAAGTGCCTTGTCTAATACAAAATACACAAAAGTCATGGAATTGGAAACCGCTCATGAAATATGGACAAAATTGGAGACCTTGCATGAAGGAGATGCATGTGTGAAGAAAGCCAAGCTACAAATTCTAAAAGGAAAATATGAAGCCTTGAAGATGAGTGAGGATGAGAACATCACTTCTTAAATTTAGAAGATAAATGAGTTTGTTTGTGGAATCATATGTGCTCATGGTAAACTGGATGAAGATGAGACTATTTCAAAGGTTCTCAGATCCTTGCCTCTTGCTTATGATAGCAAGGTTGTTTCTATTGAATAAATCAGGACCCTGACTACTGTGGCAAGAGATACATTGGTTGGTAAGTTGTCTTCTTTTGAAATGAGTAAATTTGGTGATAATATTCTTAAGGTTGAATTTGCATTTAAAGCTAGTGTTTCTAAGGATAAGAAAAAGTATGACCCTAGTGAAGTATCATCTAAGATTGGATGTAGATATGCTAAGGAATGGGAAGAGATTGAAGAATAGGAAAGAGTTTGAAGATCTTGAAGACCTAATTTCTAGGAGAGTTCATAAGGGAGCTGGTAAGTATGAATAAAAAATTCCTTTGAAATACTTTTCATGTAACAAGATTGGTCATTTTGCATCTAGATGTCCTAAGAGATTTCCTAAGCATAAGTCGAAGAAGTTCATTCCTAAGTATCAAAGAAGTCCTACTATTTTGTTAATGAAGGTGTGACAGATGAGGAATCAGAAAAAAGACTCTAAGATAGATGATCATTGATGAATGAGGATTCATTGCCATCAAAGAAGAAGATCTTGTCTTGAATGAGGAGAAAACCTTGGTTTCACATGTTGATGAGAAAGTTGAATGGGTTATTGACATTGGTTGTTCAAATCATATGACCAAAGACAAAATCAAATTTGTAAGTTTGGAAAGGTACATGATGGTGGTGTGGTTAGATTTGGAGATAACTCTTTTTGTCCAATCCGAGGAAGAGACTCTATTACTATTGATGGTAAGAATAATATTGATGATGACTTATATGTTGAAGGTCTAAAGCATAATATTTTGAGTGTTGGACAACTAGTTGACAAGGGATATGATCTACAATTCAAGGATGGAAAGTGCAAAATCATTGGAAGTTTAGGTACTGAAATTGCATCTAGAAAAAAGACTAAAGTTAACCTTTTTCATTTGAATAGTGTTGAAAGAAGATGATTTATTGTTCAAATTGATGAGATTTGGTTGTTTCATAAGAGGTTGTGTCATGTAAATTTTGATAACATTATGAAGATCAGTTCCACTAGAGCAGTTAGAGATCTATCTAAATTAATGAATCCTATTAATGTTATGTGCAAGAAATGTTAGACGGGTAAGCAAACTAGATCTACATTCAAGAGAGAAATATATTCTCCAAATGGTTTGTTAGATCTTGTGCATATTGATTTATGTGGTCCATCTAGAACTAAGAGTTATTATGGTGAAAGGTATTTCATACTATTTGTTGATGACTACTCAAGGATAATTTGGGTTATTTTTCTAAAGTAAAAATATGAAGCATTTGACAAATTCAAAATATTTAGGGCTATGGTTGAGATAAAAATGGATCTAAAGCTAAAATGTTTGAGATCTGATCCTGGTGGTGAATTCACATCTAGTGAATTTAATGTTTTTTTGTGAAGAGCATGGGATAAGAAGGAAAACATCTACTCTGAGGACTCCACAACATAATTTTATTACAGAGAGAATAAATCAAACTATCCTAGACACTGTTAGGACTATGATGATTTAGGGGAATGTTCCACATATCTATTAGAGAGAGGCAGTTAGGAATGTAGTCTACACATTGAATCAGGTACAAATCAAGCATGGAACTAGTAAGACCCCTTATAAGATATGGTATGGTAATACTCCTATGAAATACTTCAGAATTTTTGGAAGCAAATACCATATCAAGAGAGATGAAGATTTAGGTATCTTTCTTGGTTATTCTACTAAAAGTAAAGCATACAAATATTATAACAAGAGATTGAGAAATATTATTGAGAGTGCTAATGTCAGAATTGATGAAAGTAATCAGAGACAAGCTAGATATTGTCATTATGATTCAGATGATGAGGATATCAGTGCAAGTTAGGGAACACAAACTCTATCACAAAACCAATTACAAATTGTTTCTAGAATTCATGATGATGTTGATGAACTGGTGAATGATGAAGAAGATCAAGAATCAAGTATTCATGCAAATCCTAAGATTTTGAGGTATGTAAGATTGAATCATTATGAGAATCAAATGATAGGTGATAGGAACAAAGGTCTTCAAACTAGAATAAGGATAGCATTTAATAGAGTAGATATTTACTTGATTTCAAAAATTAAACTTGAGAATATAGATGAAGCATGTAACAATTAATCATGGGTGAAAGCTATGGAAGAAGAGTTGGATCAGATTGTGAAAAATAAGACATGGACTCTTGTTCCCAGACATTTGGACAAGAATGTGATCGTTACTAAATGAGTGTTCAAAAACAAGATGAATGAAGATGGTGAATTTGTAAAGAGAAAAGATAGACTTGATTTCAAAGGGTACTCACAAATGGAAGGTATAGGTTTTGAGGAGACTTTTTCTCATGTTGTTGAAATTGAAGTTGTTAGATTATTTCTTGCATATGTTGCTTACAAATATTTCAAAGTATATCAAATGGATTTCAAGTATGCATTTTTGAATGGTGGGTTGGAAGAGGAAGTTTATGTTAAGTAGCCTAATAGATTTCCTTTGAATAATTATAAAGACATGGTTTGTCTATTGAAGAAAGCATTGTATGAATTGAAACAATCCCCTAGAGCCTGGTACGCAAGATTGGATAAGTATCTTCTTAAATTTAGTTTCAACAAAGGTATTGCTAACAGTAAGTTGTATTTCAAAATTGACCATGAAAATATCTTGATTTTTGAAGTCTTTGTTGATGATATCATTTTTTGTGGTGATGACAAGTTGAGTAAGGAATTTTCTAATGAGATGCAAAATAAATTTGATATGTTTATGTGTTGGTGTAATTAAATATTTCTAATTACACTTTACTTAAGCTTACTTAGGATAATGCATTGCATAGTAGTTTTTCATTGAGACACCTAGGAGTTTGCACCTAATTTAAGCACATGGTGTAGAAGAAATTCCACTTTAGGTGTGAGATCCACCTTTAGTGCACATATCACATTATCATCCTCATCATGGCACATACTTCATTGCAAAATGGAGGATGATCCACCTTTGGTGAACATGTGATTACACCTTATGTAGGTGATAGCTCATCTTCTCCTTATCATTGTCTCTTATCACCTCTCCTATATAAGGAGGCTTATTATGTACATTTCAATAATGTAATGATCATGTCCATTATCAATAGTATCATTGTTGCATCTTAATGCAATTGTCTTGCCATTCTCTTGTGGAAGTTATCTTGGTCTTTCATTTGATCCTAGGGGTGTTGAAGAGTCACCTAAAACTATAACACTATGATCGATGAGATAAAATTATTTCTTGGTTTACAAGTTACTCAATCAAAAAAGGAGATTTTCATGTCTCATTCTAAGTATGTGAAGAGTTGTTGAAGAAGTTTTGAATGGATGCCTCCAAACCTGATGGTACTCCTATGGTGACTAGTTGCAAATTAACTAACGTTGATGATTCGCCTAGTGCAAAGCAAACCAGATATAGATCAATGATCAATGGATTGTTATACTTGACACAAACTAGGCATGATGTTATGAATGCAGTTTTCATTGTTTCTAGATTTCAGTAAGATCCTAAGGAATCTCATGTTGTTGTAGTGAAAAGAAACTTCATATATTTGAAAGGAACAATTGACTAAGATATATGGTATCCTAGAGATAATTATTTTACTTTGAGTGTCTTCACCAATGCTGATTGGATAGGTAATGTGGATGATAGAAAGAGAACAAGTGGTGGTGCATTCTTCTTGCGAAAGAGATTAGTTTCATGGGCAAGAAAAAAAAATGTGTTTCTCAATCTACTACTGAAGCTTAATATGTTGTTTCTTTTATTAATTGCACACAAGTGGTATAAATGAAACAAATGTTGAAAGATCTCAAAATAAATATCAATGAACCTATTGTTATTTATTGTGATAACTCAAGTGAAATCAATATTTCAAAGAATCCTTTGTTGCATTAAAAAATAAAGTATATATCCATTAAGTATCATTTCTTGAAGGATAAATTTAGTGAAAAAAAATTCAAGATGGAATATGTATCTACTAAAGACCATATTGCAGATATCTTCATGAAGCCCTTGCCAAAGGATACTTTTGAGTATCTCTAAGGTAAGCTTGGGGTAATTTACCCTCCTGATCAGAGATAGAGATGCATTGAGATGCATCGGTCTAGTGCTATTACGGAGACTATTTTTCATCTAGATTGACATTTTTGGTGGCTACTACTCAAGGGGACGTAGTTAGTCTTATGAGGTATGTTCTTCAATTTTAGGAGAGATATTTAGTTATTTTTAGCTTCTTTGACTTAGTGCATAAATGTCCCTTTGTCATTGAGGTCAAAGGGGGGGAGATGGCCATGTGAGAAACTATGTGAAACTAAGGGGGAGAGATTGTTATTTGGTGGAGAATATTTTTTAGCGAGACTCTGAAAGATATATTGTGGATATTTTTTGTAGTGTTATTAATATGGTTTCTTTGAGCATTGATTTGGTTTTTCACATCATATGTTTCCATCAATGCCAAAGGGGGAAATTGTTGGGACCTTGTGCAAATATGTGCTTCAGGGATCACTATCACATATTTGAGAGATGTGTTGTCATTGATGTCAACATATTTCTTTATTTTGATAATGTTTTAGAGATGTTGCAGGAATGTTCAGTAGAATGATTGGATTGGTATGGCTACTATATTGAAGATTTTATGATGAGAAGATACATATGTGTTGAGGTGTGTATGTACTTGATATATGTCAAGTTACAGAGGTTCGTAGTGACATTTGAGTTAGTTATGGTTTGATTTATCAAAGACTAGTATTTTGGATGTTCAGAAAGAGACAGCTCATGACAGTATTTGGATCACTGTGGATCGATTTGATAGTATTTTGAGATGTGAAGGGAAATGGCATGTTTAGGACTTGGATTTGTGTCCTTGACATGATTGGATTTTTTATTTGAGGATTGCAAGCTATGTTTCTAGAGTGAGAGTAATTACTATTTATTGTTCCTAGTATACAATGTGGAGATGATTATGAAATATGAGATAGAGGTGTTGTTGGTGTTGTTGAGCTATTTAATGTTTCTTGTTAATGTCTTATGATCGTGTTCCATTCATGTTATTGGATCGCATTCATTGGTGTGATCAATTTGGATGATTTTCTTGTGGCATGTTGGTGTTCTTTTTTTTTGCCAACATGGTTGGTGTAACGTGTTGCGATGGATCGTGGCGTGATTTATGGAGCTTTTGCGTGTTTGAGAATCTTCTTATGGATCATTTCTATATCTTAGTTGACATTTAATAGATCACTTTGTAATTTGAGTTGTAATGATGTAATATTTTGTAATTAGGTGTTTAGTTTGAGTTGACAGTGTTCATCTTTACAAGGTTGATGAAATGTATAAAAAGATGCAATTATTTGTAAGTGTGAAGGTGTGTGTTTGTGCGAGGATAATGTGTTGATGACTATGTGAAAAGGTATGAGTGGAATCTGCAATTGAGGTAGAGATTTTTTTGTACTGCATAGAAGCTTTATTGGCATATTGGAGATGTTATTAGTTAGTTCATAAATTAGTGGATTGTTATTTATTTAGGGTTGTATCCCTTATTGTAATTCTTAGTATTTTTTCCCTCGATTGTATTTGAGTAGTGAGCTCTAGGCAATGTGTTTGAATGCATGTGCATTCCCCTTTGTAATACTCCTAACAAGGTATAGTTCTTTTAACCAAGTACATCATCTAGTGGGTTTGATCGCTGTTGTGGTTTTTCCCTAATAGGGTTTCCATGCAAAAAATATTGGTGTTATGTGTTCATGTGTTTTGTGGATTAGTTCTTTCATGCTTTACTTTCAATTTCTGAGACTAAAGGTTTAAGTTTACATAAGTTTATGGTTTTTGGACACAACTAATTCGTCCCCCCCAATTGTGTGTTGCCTTGATTCTAACAAGTAGCTAAGAAGCAGTTGAAAATTTATGAAGACCTCTGCATTTCCTGAGAGAAATTCCAATCGGTGAACACCTTCCCTCTAAAAAAATATCTTCCATTCAATGCATTCACATTCTTCATACATGTCTACCATGGCATTTGATAAGACTACACTATATTGATGAACTACAACTGATTGAATAGGTGAATGACTTGAAGATCAGTGATTAGAGATCACCGAGTTACTGAAATGATATGTAAGATAATTAAATCAATAATTATATTGTCATTGATGTCAACTAGTTTTGACAGTACTTATAATGTTAGTTACAAACATCTAAACATTTGTAAAAAGGAAGAAAAGATGAAGAAATGAGATATCTACATGGAGGAAGATGGATATGACAGATGAGGATAAGGAATACTTTGGGTAACTTATTGATGAGTCTATGATCTCATAATGTTGACTTGATTATGTTGCATTAATCTATTATGAAGATGGAAGCAAAATTGTACAAGGCAATGTGGTCGGTAAATGAAGCACTTTAGTATACACCAAACCAGTGTGGTGTATACCAAGCGACAGTATTAACCGAGCTTGTATTCACCGACACATTTATTTGTTAACCAAGTATGGATGAAAGTATTAAATTCTTAGTTTAGCTGACAGAAAATGATGAGATGGAAATTGTTATGATTTCGAGATTGAGGATAAAGTTTGTTATGAGATCCATGGCTAACAAAATTTGGAGAAGATCTAAAGGATGGAATTGAAATGTGTTATTGACACAACTGCTGAGGAAGGTTTAAGAGGCAAAATCAACGAAGAAGGATAAGCGGCAAAATCTGATGGTTGATATGAAAATAGTTTATCTGTCTATTTAAGAGACATAGGTTCCATTGTTGAAACTATGTTGGAAGAAAGAAGACTGCAGAGATTTCGTGTGAATACAGTTTCATGCATGCCTGATCAGACTGGTTGAAGGAGAATCGAACTGCAGAATAGTATCGAGCAACAAAGAGCTATTACCAAGTGAAAGTAAGTTGAGGAAGTGAATTGAACTATTGATCAGAGGATTTGTATGGGCTTAGAATAGATCTGAACATCTGCAAATTAAGTTTTATTGTAATCAGATCAATAACTGTTTCAATTTAACCATTGATACAAAACAATCTCCTAACCAAGTGGACTTAACCGTCTTATGTTATGCCCCTATGTCATTCAAGGAATGTACATTGTTATCTTATTGACCCCATAGTGCATGTTGGTCGAAAGTTAACTGTTAGTCTTAAATCCTCTAACAAGGTCACACCTAACAATGTGTTTGTAACCTTTAACAGGGTTGTCTCTTCACCGAGCTCACTTCAGAAGAGTGAAAATTATTTTGGGTTACTAGTCTCAGGTGGTTTTTCCCTTAACAGGGTTTCCACATTAAATCATTGTGTTATGTGTTTCTGTTATGATTATTTTATTTTCATACTTTACATACTGCATATTTGATTTGGTTGGTAATCACGGTGAGTTAATTAACTGGTAATCGGTAAATGGCACAGACAGTTTAATAGTTTATGTTACCGAACTGCAGAATTTATTGAAAGTGTTTTGAGTGTTACATCTTTGTATTTGGGACTGTAGGATAACTGATCTAACTAATTCACCCCCCTCTCAGTTATTCTAACATATATTTGATTGAAACTCGTTGTCGATGAAAAAAGGCATTTCAGCAGGACTTTTTGGCACTCCATAGATCTCCAAGCTTTATTGAAAATATTGCATCAAAGAGACAAAACACAAGCTACATAAAAAATGACTTAGCCCGTCAGATACAAAACCATATGAAAACACCATATTGACCAAACAAGAGAAGAACCCCATTGAAAATGGCCTTATCGATGTAGGAAAGCAAATCGATAAAGCCCACAAACTACTTATAGATCACAAAGTTCTGCCAAAAAGAGTCATTGATGAAACCCTGGGAAACTATACCAAAAATAACCCATCGATGAGAGGGAACACATTGATGAAACCCACAAGTCACTCAACAAACACAAAGTTCTACCTAAAATACTATCAATCAAACATGGTGGAAGCTTCATAGAAAAGACCATCGATCAAGGTGGTCACATCGATAAAACCCACAGTCGCTACATAGAAATCCAACTTATGTTGAAAGATTGTGTCGATCAAATAGGGTAAAAGCTATATCAATAATAACATGTCGATGAGAGTCCATCTTTTGATGAAGTACTGAAATGTTATGCCAAACACACAAGTTGTACCGAAACTGCATGTCAATGGAACAATAGGAATGACACATCAACATTGGCCTTATCAATGAAATTAGAATGCATAGACTGGTCAACTACATCAACAAGACCCTTATGGATTACATAGACTGCTCAACTACATCAACAACCACTAAAAATATCACTTTCGAGGAAACAAAATGAAGTTCCATCGATATTCTCTTTATTGATTAAAGAAGGCACATTGATGAGTCCCACAAAACTTTGATAGATCACGCAGTTATGCCAAAAATCATCCATCGAATGAAAGAAGCACTTTTATGGGACACTAAAATACTTTGTAGACTACCCAAGCTATATTGACAACTACCCATCAATGAGAATGAGAGACTTGTCTCATCAAAACCCCCTATTGTCTCTCCACGTTGATGAAATGTGGTATGCGATTTTGAAGATACCAAAAGAGTCTCATTGAAATTCTATCTTGGACCCAAAAAAAAGCTCATGTTGCTCCATGAACGGAGAGACCCAATAGAGTCTCATCGAAATTTTGCCTTGGAATATTCTAACAGATTTAAGCTCCCTAAGCACTCTTTAATTGAATCTTTGTGATGGAAACCCTAACCAGAGGGCAATGGTGACAAAAAGTCAACAAATCCCTCTCCCTGATCCTTTGAACTACATTTCCTTGGTCCACACATGCCACTTGTTCCCCACATCCACTACGTAAGCTCGAGCCTGTTTCTCGTCTACCCTCGTTCTATAAATCCTATATATTTAATGATGACTTCAAACAATATCCTAGATTGAGGTTTCCCCATTATGCTTACCTTTACCTTATGCTTAGCTATTTTTTGTTATGTTTCAACAACTTTGGGGTGAATTTCTTGGGCTTCCTCTTTAAAGCTAGGTATATTATCTACTAAGTGCCACAAATTGTTTATTTGCACTTTCGAAAGGCTTTCTTGTACCTTTTCTCTCAATTAGCAGATTACTGTAGCACTGTTTCTTAATTTTCTTCTCCTTTTTCAAACATTTTGATCACTAGCAGTATAAAGAGGGACACCAAACGCTCGCATTTCGTGGGATTTCAAGTGATAGTAGTTCATGCAGGCAGAGACCAATTCCCAGCAACGAATTGCTTTAGGGAAACCAATGACTTCCAAGAGAGCGTTATCAACTATTTTTCTTGCTATGGGTGAGGCAAAATTTCCTCTTAATCTGTTGAGGATTTCTTGGACATCTTCTTGTCTCACATCTAAATCAAAAATTTTGTCCAAACCAATGTCTATTACTGCCCACATGATGGGTATTAGGGTTTGGGATAGCAAGTGCAAAGAAAAGACAATGTGGTTTTATAATATTCGTGTTGGACAGGCATAATAATGCAGAGAATAAACATAAAGGTCGTTGGGAAAAGTCATAGAGAGGGAAATTTTCCACAACTTCACTTCAAACAACAGGCTGGGAAAAAACTAGAATTACGTTTCAAACTACCAAAGAAGAAGAAAGAGTTTCATAATCTAACCTGTATTTCTTGCATGCACCTTTTTCTTTCTCCAGCACTTAGACGTTATGAACTTCGTTCTCCAGGTTTTACATAATGAAGGCCAACTCTAATATTACCACCTTTTTTAAGTGAAGAATTTAATTCTGATTCAAATTGGCACCGGTAGTACGTTTAAATTTACACGGGTTTAATAGGTGTCCTCTGCAGCTTAAGGAAACAATTAATGTCCCACATGTGTCATCTTTGTGAAAATACAGCTCATTGAAATATGTGAACCCATTATAGTCGGGAAGTTGGTGGTTGTCCTGAAGTTTCGAACCAACAGGGGAAAGTTTTGTAGTTCATGACTTTACCTGACTCGCCGACTACGAAATCTTAGAGAAGATCTAAGTTAAACTTGGCACGGTCGCCAAATTCAGTGACTGCAAACTTTTCTTTCAAGGCAATAAAGTAAGATAGTTAGGGAAAAACTCTGAAATGTCGACAATAAAAGACTTGGGGAAAAGCCACGATATTCACTTTGGTATAGTCGGGGTAGGTGTAAATGACCAACTTTATTTGTCAAGTTTGATCAAGACAGGGGTGAGACTTAGAGTAAACATAATTTGGGAACAACATCATGTGTGCATGAGATATGAACCAGAAAGTTCAAAAATCAAGTAACAATGGCAAAGAGGAAGAGAGAGATTTATAATCAAAACTTGAAGCTACCATAGAAATCCAAAGAAAAGAGAATAGTGCTTGCCAAGGAGGAGACAATGGTATCTAGAATGAATACCAAGTGAAGAAGAAGAGATCAAATGTAATTAGAATGAAGAAACTTCTTGATATCAAATCAAATGTGTTCTTGAAGGAATACATCAACACTAATCACCACATAACCAAGATAGTCATTACTTGTGTTAGTGAAGCAAACTAAAATAATTTTTAAAGAACCTGCATCCTAGAAAGACTATGAGGTAAAAAGAAAAGTATGATTTCAATGCTTGCCTAGAAAAACCAATGTCAGATATCCATAACTACTAATTTGATCAATCAAGTCCAACTAATGACAAGAAACATGTGACTGAAATGTTTCTTTGAGGGAAATTTTAGCTCTAAAATATGTTAAGGAATACTCCATGGCCAACTCCCATGATGTCCATTCAAAAGACAAAGTGTATCATCAATTTCCAATCAAGAATAAGTGATGGATGAATAGTTTGTTGGAATGTGTCCAACATTTGTGCTTTGGATCCTATAATGATTTAACAATGTCCTATGAGATCCTTCACTGGGATGGTACTGATTTCTTGAACAAGTGTGCCTTTTGGAGAAAACAACCAGTTCAATTCCCTACAAGTGGTGTTAGATCAAGGTCACAAATTCAAATTCCATTTGGTAATGCTTAGGGGAGATTGTTGAAATGTGTCCAACGTCTCCCTTCAAGATTTGTGACATGGTTTAGCATCCTCTTGTGAGATCCTTAAATAGGATGGTAATGGTTTCTTGAACCAAACCCTAGCTCAATTCCCTACAATCACCATTTGCAACGGGGTATCAGTAAACGATCAGAACATTCTCAATGAGAAAGGGTACTAATGTGCCTACAAGCATGGATGTGTGATCACATGGAGACTCTAGGATGATGTGTGTCATTCAAGGGAGAACTTGGCTATGTCAATGACTAAAAAAGAAAGTATAGGAGCAAAAAAACCATTATACAACCATTAATGAAGAAAGAGGATAGGGATGATTATTCAACTAGATAAATAGAAGAGATCAACCCAAAGAGTAAGTGGATAGAAATAGTTGAAGTCATAAGACTAAGAGAATGTCATTTATTGCAAGATCAAGGAAGTTTAGAATATATGTCTAAGAAAATATCATTCATTACAATCAAGGAAGAAAGGACTAAGTCTAATAGAATATTATTCAAAGCAAGACCACACGAGGGTAGAATAAATTTTGTGTTGAGTCATCATATATTAGCTTTGTAAAGTAACCTTATACAAGAGGTTCTAACCTTAAGGGAAAATATATTCATCATTGCTACCAACATCCATGTACTTTTTCCTTATTAATATAATGAAACATTGCTTCATAATGTTGGTGTTTGTCTAGAAAACTATTTCAATGATTATGATCATCCTTTCTTTTACTATATGTCAATCTTGAGGCTCTAAGAAATTAGGAGCACTTCACCAAAGAACTATCATTTGGTGGAGGATAGGCCAATATGTATTTAGAATTTCAATAATTGGTGATAAAGTCTAAGTGTGATGCTAATGAAATAATTCCAATAATAATATTCCCAACAAACAAGTGTCGAGCCACTTTTTTTGGCTTTATCTATGATACGGCTACCTTTCCTCCTACATCACCCTTATGAGGGAGTTTTTTTATGCTTCATTATTGACTCCCTTGGATGTGACCCAACTTTCAATAAAATATATAAAAGTATAATTTGTCCTTTGAACACATAAGACTTGAAATTGATTATATGAGTGATATTTTGCTCCAACTTCAACATTCTTTGTTATCTTATTGGTTCTAGTTTCCCCTACCTCCTTAGGTGCTTTTGAAGACCTTCATGCCCTTGAACCTATTTTGTTTTCAAATTCTTCCAAATCTCCTTGTGTTTTGGCTTTTCTAGTGAATGACATACATACATCATCTTATTCTTTCTTTGAAGTTGCATCAAATGAATAATAAATTGCATACAAATGGTGATAGTTTGAGCATAAATAATGTGAGAAAATTCACCAAATATTTAATGAAAATATTTATTTTGGCATCCCAATTTTTAAAAAAATAGCATAAATGATGACTTTTGTGGTTGTTAAAATCGTAATTATAATAATTAATGAAATTATCTATCTTGGTGCAATTACAATATTACTCTCGCACTTCTCAAGTAGAAGTGAAAGATACTCCACAATGAAATATCTTAAATATCTTCATAATGCTATGTAAACTTCTCTCTACTATCCCTCACTTCCATGTAATGGATCCACTTTAAAGACGATAGTGTCTAGAAGTTGAAAAGGCAACCAAACATCTTTCCTTTTCCACTCTCAACTCGAATTTATGTAAGTGAAGTGCCTATGTACATGTTATTTATATTATTTACATCACATTTTTATGATTTCATAGATCCACCTAGACCTACAATTCCACTTCAAACATGACCACGTATAGAAGTTGAAACCCAATAAAGTGACCTTCCTTTTCCACTCAACCCAAACCCAAATTTATATAAACTAGCAATCGCACCTTAGTGTGCAATGGGTACATTGTATAGGTATGGAAGGTTCACTAAATATTTGTCCCTTTGTTTGTCTCCCCCTCTTGTCCTCTCTATATCTCCTTATCTCTCTATCAATCTATCTCACCATCTATATCTATTTCTATTGTTGTCTCTCTATTTCCCCCTCTCTATGTCTCCCTTTATACCTCTATCTTTATCTTTATCTCCCAGTCTCTCTTCTTTGTATATTTATATCTTCCATCCCAACTCTCTCCCTATATCTCTCCATCTCCTCTCCATATCCCTCTTCTTTTCAATATCCATCTCCATACCTCTCTCTATCTCCTTACTCTATGTCTATCTCTTCCCTTTGCACCTCTCCCTCTTTCTATCCCTATCTCTTCCTATCCATCTTCTTTGCAATCTCTCTCTCTCTCTCTCTCTCTCTCTCACACACACACACACACACACACATTATCTCTCCATCTTTGTCTATCCCTATAGCTCTCCCTCTCTTTATCTCTTCATACATAACTTCTTATCTCTATCTTCATCCTTCTATCTCCTCTCTCATTCTTTCCTTATTTCTCCTCTATATATATTTATTTCTACCATCTCTTTCTATCCATTTCTCCTCTCTCTGCATCTATCCCTTTTCTTCTCTACATATCCCTCTCCTTATCCATATCCATCACTATCTATGGCTTCCTCTTTAATGCTATCTCCTTACCTCTTTTTCTCTCTCTTTCCCCTTCTATATCTCAATCTATAGAACAGTCCGGCAACAAATGTAAAGCCCTTAACAATTATGACTAATCTATATGAACTATAACTCAACAATTGCATTAAATTCTATGTATGTGAAAGAGTAGGTAGATTTTATGATACTGTGCAGCATGAGTGTAAAGCTCCACGGGATTTTCTACGCTTCTCTCGATAGAGAATTCACTAGAAAATCCCTTGGGAGGTCCATGCTAGTAGTGGTGTAGAAAAAATGGGTGACTTGGTAGTCCCATTGTTGGTTACATAGTGCGGCCAAGGCGACCTTTTGAAAGAAGTCCTTTTTGTTGTATCCCTTCCACAATATTTGGAATGTGGGTCGTTGATGAAGGCATTGTAGGTGACCTGAATGAGATTGTTGTAGAGAAGGGAGTTTTAGAGGCCAAGATGAAGGAGATCAAGCATGCCCTCCCAGTATGGATCTCCATTCCTCTCACATGCTCAATCCTGACATCGCTCGTGTGGCTTCCTGAAATTACAGTAATCAATATCCATTTTTTAAGGGTTGTTAAATGTAAATAGTATTTAGTACAAAGCTTATACCGTTAAATCACTGTGTAAGCGGATGTGTATATGAATTCAAATAATGCCTCCTCCCAATCACTTAGTCATTGACACCTTGGGGGTGATGGTCCCACTCTATATGTGAGAACTTTACCCGTGACAACATTCCATAGGAAAAGAAATCTTCGCAACAACATAAAACAAATGATTTAGATTAATTGAAGTGTCGTCCAACTCTCGTAGACACAATTGAACCGTTGATCAATAAGAATTTAATTTATGTTATATTAAAAATCATTGTATATTAACTGTATATTTTAGTACAATATATAATTATGATAAAATCTCTATTAAATAAAATATTATATAAAGTAATAAATATAATTATATTAGATATAAGTAAATTGTAAACATTTATAAATTACAATAATATATGTGAAACACAATCACTATTATGTTGCACATAAATGCAGCATTTGGCATGTGATTCTGAAAACTTGTCTCCCCCTTTGACGTAGCCTTATCTCATGGGCCAACATGCCTACTTGTCTTTTTTATTTTAGAACTTTTGGCATTAAAATAAAATAAGAAACCTCATAGGACGTTAAGGTTAATGTGTACTTTCTCTTGGGGTGGAGAAGAGAATTCCTTGCCATCCCATGCAAACACGTCAACCAATCGTTAAGTGGGACGCCTTGGGGAAAGGAGCTACTGACGATTCAAATCATTTCAATGGTCGACCATTGTCTATAGACTGTTATCAACCGTTGATTTAAAAATTCAGCCCCTCCTCATATGAAAACACCTACGATGTAATTAGTAATTAAATAAAAATATATTATTCATTAATAAAAAAATTATAATATTATTAGTACAAGACCTATTATGTCTAAAGATCACCAATGATGAAACTCAAGCTGAAAATCATCAAATAAAAGCAATCTATCTAAAAAGAGTTATTTGAATCAAATGAAATAGAAAACTTATAATATCATTTTTTTTAAATTAATAATTATACCATATAAAACATAATATATAATACAATTAAATTTGTACTGTATAATTTCTATTATATAATTATACAAAAATATAATAAGAATATTTTTTATTAATTAAAAATTGTATAAAATAATAAATATAATTATATTATATATTATTTATTATTTATTATTTATTATTTATAATAATATTTTTAAAATATGATATAAAATTAATTTAACCAAATTATCAAAGTTTTATAAAAGTAATATTATATAGTAATTTCTATATATATAATGTAAAAATAAAATAAAAAATTGAACTTAATATTTATGAATTTATCATGCACTTATACTTAGAAGCCCGTATAGAGAATAAAAGCACATACAAACATTAATCTTCAATTCTAACTTTGAATGACTTTTCCAATTAAAATAGGCATTTAGGGTTTCCACGTATTTTTGTATATTTCTAGGATTCATAGTGTTTTTTAAAGTAATATCCATATTTAATTGCCTTATAATTTAAGGTCAGTTCATCGAGGTAGGTGTTTGTGCATTTTTACTTGATTTTAGCTGGATTAGGTTTTATGCATTGTGAGGAAATTTGTGATTAATGCACATTTTCTTACACTTTTGCAACACCAATATTACCTATTAAAATCATTCAAATCTAATAGGTTTAGAATATACTCTACCAGTTTACAAATTATGATGTTATCTTCTAAATAATATGTGTGCCTCTCCAGTGCATTAGATGTTACAAACGGTGTGGAAGTATTTTATTGGTTAGCGTTGCAATTTATAATCTGCGGCGAAGGCGTAATGACTATTTGGCTTATTCTTGAACGAAGAATCGTGGAAAATATCTAAAATCAATGTGTAAAGTGGCAAAAATAGAACGCTTCAGATGACTTCAATGATAGTCATTCTGTCTACAAGATTTACAATCGTCGAATGCAAATTTTAGCTTGAACCTTTTCATAGGGAAATGCCTACAACGTAATGAAATGCCTATGTACGTGTACTCACATAATTTAAGTCACATCTATAAATTTATATACTCACACAGATCCACCTAAATCGAAGTCAATTGATAACTCAGCTAAACTAAACTAGCTATTCATATCCCATTGTAAATGCATCCTTGCATAACATAATGGATACCAACATATTTTAAAATACATTACAAGTAAGAATGCTTCATATAATCATAGTCCACTTGTTAAGCCTCGACTCCTATGATGGTGTACATTCCATCAAGAAGATAACTTCCTTCTTCATTTTCTATGTTGCCACAAATACTTAAACCTCTCTTTTCAACTTCATTTTAACCCATATAAGGTAATACAATCCCATGAGTTTACATACAAACTGGTCATCATTAACAATTGTAGCTCCACAACTAAACTCATTTATAGCACACATCATGTTCAATGAAAATATGGGCAAATCCCTCTATTTGTTTGAACCTATATTAAGGGTGGTGTCCCATGAGGGGCTTCAAGATCTATTTTTCAAGAGAGGGAAGTCCCACAAAGTCAAACAAATACTACACTAATTAATTAGAATCTTTTCCTAAAAATAGCAACCCCTACTTTTTAAGGTTGCAGATTTGAACAGGTGGAAAAGGTGGGGGACTAGAAATTGACCTAGACTTTTTTTTTTTGTGCCTGTCACTCATCTGAAGTTGTACAATTTGTATCATCTGATTTTTATATTTTTATATTTTTTTACTCATGTGAATTGAATATGCTAAATAACAAAATTTATGAAACCTCAAGCTTCCATAAATTTTGGAGCCTAAACATTAAGTCCAAACTACACTATAAAATTCATGGAACCACTCCCTTTAAAATAAACCTAAAAAATCTCAAAAGCACTCACTGAAATTTTTAGGAAGCCTACCTCCTTAGGATCCTAGCCCTGACTATGCTAAAACCATCTAAAACATGGCAATTTACATTTTCTTTTCACTTTCCTCTAAATAGGTATTGATCCAATAAATAACAAATAATTATTAAAAGTAAATAAACACAAGTTTCAATTCAGTCATCTTCGGTCAAAAGAATTAGCGGAAGCAAGGACTCTCAAAGGGAACATGAGTAATGCGCATAAGTGTAGCCTTGTAACTTCAAAGCATGTTAGAAATTGATGAATTTGGAGGACCCGATGGGAAGAATCTCCTGGACCTGGCGAGAAAGATCTAATTAATCTAAAAGCGAAGTAGCCGTGTTGGCAAGTTGCAAGGCTTCTCAACAACGCTGGCATGAAAAACATCAGATAGAAAATCAATAAGATTATCTCCCTGATCCACCTTTGGAGGTTTTTGAAGCTTAGTTTCACCTTGATTTGGCCTACTTTTCTTAAAATCCATTAAATTGTTGTTATTATCATAGGAGCCAAAGCAAAGTTATTCTCTTTCTGTGTTCTAATGTAATGAGATTTGAGGTCAAAATTTTCCTTATATATTATATAGATTGTTGGCTGGATGGGAACTTTGGGAATGTGGCCAGTGCCGAATTTGAATAGAAGACAAAGGGCTCCCAAAAGGAAAATGAATAGGAATGGCATTTGGTTTTGCAAGCGGATCGATTCTTCGTGCCCAACCTCTCATAGCTTAGAGGTAAAGTCAGTTGAATCCAATTATAAACAGAATTCAAGTCCCACTGTGCAAGCCTGTGACTAGTGTTCTATAAGCCACAGTGAGCTGCGAATTTGAACTGAATAGATGCATGAGTATTCTGATCTTGATTGCAACAAAAAACAGCAGTTGTTAATTTACTTCAAACTTTGAATTGAAGTTAAAATGTTTCAATGATTTAATTGGTTCTATTGAAAGCACTGGAAACATAAATAGTTGTGTCACGCCAGCGTCACCGGTCACATTAAAATGTTTACCAGCACTGCAGCTTATAAGGGGTGCTATACTCAATTCCTACAGACTTATTAAAAAACTTAAATATTTGAATCATTTTATAAAATTGGACGAGTAAAAAAATTAAATACAATACAAACCTTATTAGGAGAAAAAATACCTGAAACAAAGAGCCATCTTTTAGTTCAAAACCTAACATTCTCAGAATCTTCTGAGAGCTGGAGTTTTCCATTCTTAAAGTTAATCTTGTTTCAATCATAATTTACAAGGCATAATTTAAAAGGCCGCTGCTCCAATAATCACTAGAAAGTTTTAAAGATAGTTCCTTCCTTTTTTAAGTATAACACAGCCAAAATTCTCAATTTTACAAGTTGATCTCTACAGCTTGGCTCCCTATGACTACTGATTATGTGTATAGCAGGTACACCAGATCTTTGTTATGTTTTAGCAGCTACTGCAAGCTGCTCACCAGTCCTGGGTCAAAAAGTAATCACTTCCTAAGCATTTTCAGTCACTAATCTAATTGGCTTCTCAAATACAATGGTATATAATTTTCCTTTAAATGAGCATTTCATATTATGATGCCAGTTTTTGCTCCCAGTGCGCCACCAACAAAATAAAAGACCAAAAAAGATTCAAACTTTCTACATTCCAGCAGAATGATTTGACTTGAAAGAGATCATTCTACTACAGACCAGCTGTTCCCTCTATATACCCCACCCATGCTCAAAAAATTTGGAAGGGCATCTGGAGTTGAAATTTTAAAGATCAATTTCTTTACCAATTCCTGTAGGACTGTTGTCTCTGGATGCATCATTTTCAAGCACAGTGATTGGAGACAATTGCTCCTGCCTATATTCATTTCAATTACATCAAACAATTAAGGATCAGAATCTTTGTAATGTTCAAAAATACTGCTTGTGGACATGCAATACAAGTAACTGAAATCATAATTATCAATATGAACTTACTTTGTTGATTCTATTGCCTCAGCAATCGATCGGTCATAATCATCTGCAAAGGAAATAATACAAAGGGTTAATTTTCCATCCAACAAAAGTATTCAGAAAGAGACAGATTCTCCCATGACTTTATGTTTACAATCAGATGTCCTTTTAGATCATAGGCAGACTTACTTAACTTTCAGTCTAACACAGAATAGGATTGTTCCAATAAGGTATTCCTCTGTCAAAAACGTGTTTTTAGACAAAACATTAATTGATGGACTTTATCATTATATAAAAGCTTTAGAATCTTACACAGACCTTTTTGAGATAAGGCACATAGGTCAAGCATAATTTCGAATAAAATTGCAGAATGTTTACATTAGAGCTTTCGTACACTCCAAGAAGAATGAATGTTGTACTTAAAAGCTACTTAATCATTCCACATTCAAAAAAAATTTAAATGTAGAATTTTGGTATGAACCAAATATCACAATATCAATTTTTACTCACAATTGCTTTCCCTTGAAAGGAAAACAAATTTATATAACCAAAATACTACAAAACAATTTAAAACAAAAGTAAAAAGATAGTTTGGCCAACGTCAAAGGAATAAAACTTCGTGATATAGTTGACATCTAATGGAACTTAACTGTGAATGATCCACTGAGCACATAGGAAGCCTCCTAATTTGGTAACATGGTTTGAGAGATACAAGTAACAATATCAAGAAATTAAACAAACGTATTTCACTGTCTTTCAGATTTGCCAATAGATGTTCAAAATTCTGCATTGTTAGCCATGAGACCATATAGAAATCTGATCCAGGTCACACACTGTATCCAGATTACGACATGCCAATCAAAGTCAATGTGTTATGGCAGTCTGACAGAAACATAAAAATAACATGTGAATGGAAAAACCAAACTAGCAATAATCTAGACATCAAGACCCCTTTTCAGAATTAGATCCATGGAGAAGACCTATAGCCTATCCCCATTTCCTGTAGGCTAAAGAATAGAACAAGGGAAATAAGAAACAATAACATTGTAAGTGGGCCCAATCATTGTATCTTCAATAAGTCAACTTAAATATTATTTTAGGTCCTATGTAAAAAAAAATTAAGTGTTTTCAACACTTTATTCAAAATGTAATTCAAAAAAGAGCCTTTGGATGTAAGTTAAAAGTATTTTTTAATACTTAATGGGAAAAAATAAATAAATAAATAAATAAAAAATAGAGGGCCCAAAGTAGGCACCTATAAAGAGAAGTCGAGGCTCACATCAAATCATCCTATTGTAGCATCATCCAATTTTGTCATTTCATTACTCCTTCCATTTTGTCATTTCATTATTCCATATTGTGAACGTGTTCAGCCACCCTCAGTGTTGCACGTAGGGTTTAGCATGGATGTTTTCTGTTGTAAGTCAAATAGGTCCTAGGATTCGCTATATTTTGGAGAGTTTCAGAGTTTCAGGCATTGGTACAGTTTCCAAGCATCTATGTTGTTCCAACTGCCACCACACCATTTGGATGCCATCGCTCAGTCCTAGCACCAGCCATAAAACAGATATTTGCTCAGATCTGCATCGATTCTGGTCTGCTTTCACATTATTTAAGCCACCATACACACCACTCTCACTGAAATTCATTGATTGGGCCGCCATACAAGCTGCATGGAGTTGAATCCTCTCATTTGTAGGTGGAATTATATCAATTTTGTGTTGTTATTTGAACTGGTCATAAATTGTTTCAACACCTGGACATTTTTGGCTATGAACAGCCCTTGCTTCTGTTATTCCCTTTTATCTCTGCTGTACCTTGTCAACCATTGAAGGTTTTTACTGATGCACTATAATTTATAATCAATTGTGAGGCTGCATACATGGGTTGCATGCTTGTATCAACTAGTAATACTTCAAATATGTTGTGTACTTGTTTAATTTGCACTTGAGGGGTCTCAGACTCCAAATGTAAATCAACATTGCGGATGTTTTCACTTTATGGGAATCACACATTTGGTTGACAAGGGTTTGCAATAATCATATTTTGATGATCAACATAAATTTCATATTGGCATCTATAGTTGGGCATTGGTATTTTTTATCATTTAATTGTGCACATTTGTTTGAGATTTCATCTATTTCCTAAGGTTGCTCACCTGGGGACATTATACTAGAACATGGAATGAACAAATTAAGTAAATAACACACAAACTTGAGCAACCATAACTTTATGTCTAAGCTGAACAATGAAGGTTTGAAGAAAAAAACTGAACTAAAGACAAGTACAATAATAAATAGGACATCACGAAAAAGTTAATAAAGGAGACTATAGGGATTGCTAAAATTGTTTTAATTGACTAAGTTATGGAACTAGTATAATTGGTTCTGACAAGAATGTTGTACATCAATTGATGCAGGCTTGCATTAGCAAAGCCTTTGGCACCAAAAGCTAGCGGACTGGAATTTTGAAGATTGGTCTTCATGCAAGGCCGCAGTTTGGTGCCAGTCAAGTGGCTGACAGTGTTTAGATTGTTTTAGGGATTGGCAAGAAGGCGCCAATATGAAAGTCTGTAAGAAAACTTGTATGACTGAGGCTAGCATAGGTTTGACCTTGGCTGTGGGTCAGAATTGGCAATGTTTGTCACAAAGGGAAACCTTGGGACATGTGAAGAGCACAGAAATAAACTCGTGTACTTGGGTATGCATGATATGTAGCCATAATTCAATTTCTCTAAAAGTGAAGCCAAGTTTAAAGGTCGAAACCTGTTAAAAATAATGAAACATCATTGTGAACCTTGCAAATTTCCAGTTGAATCCTGATCTAACTCTTATGGGAGCCTGCATACAAGATGATGTTATCTTATACAGTAACCATGAACAAACCTATAATTTATTTTCATGCTAGCTGCAAACTACAAAAGGCTTATTTTACAAAACATAATGGCAAATTTCCTCATGAATCCAAGCAAATTAAAGAGAGGCTTAGAGAGATGTACTTGGAAGAAACTTTCTGAGACTCGCCAATTTGGTTGATGGGACTCAATTAGTCTCTCAAAAGACATTAAATATAAAGAGACAAAACACATAAATCATTTTTTTACTTGATCCAACGTGCTTTGCAGGGCAGAAAGGGTGGACTTCAAAAATCAGTGAAAAACATCAAATAGGTAAATTTCCAATCAAATTCCACCTTCAGATATTACAATTACAAACTTGGTTTTAACTTTTAACCCTATAAAATAAAATCCACAGGTGCGAAAGGGTGAAACTGCTTATTTTCCTGGCTGACTTGCCTCCTAATTTTTTAATTTTGTCCTTCATGTCTTCCTATCATGAATATCATTTATAATTTTGAACTTTGTGGATAGTTTTGAAATATTAATACATAAAAGGCATTTATCAATTAATTTTGCTTTCTTTTATAAATTAATACTAATAAAGTTCAATTACATTTATCTACATAATAAAATATTTTGACATGAATTTGTTCTCATTTGAATGTTGTTGTCAGTTGAATCTAACTTTGCAGAGATTAAAAACAAAAAATAAAATCAGTATTCTACAATTTGCCGAATTTCCAAGTGCTGGTGCTAACCACAAAATAAGTTCAAGTCAACTTTGAATCCCTGCCATAATCAAAATTAAAATTGTTGGGGGATTTGTACAGTGTTTAGTCATTTCAAGATTTTACCTCAATGAGTAATCATTGCACTTGTGATATTTCCTCATGTATTTTTAAAATTTGGTAATAATTGCAAGGCAGGGAACCTAGTTAGTAAATGAGCACCTCTAATCATTTGCTAGAGGTGGGGAGGAACAGTGGCTTTTAATTCAGCAATTTGTACTTTTCACCCTCTAGAGTCTTTCCCCAATAGCAATGCTTTGGCATAAGCATTGTCTAATTCTTTAGAATCACCCTTATCTCACAATTCTCTCCAATGTGAGACTAAGTACAGTTCCAATCATGTATTCGTGCCAAGTATTGAAGCCTTTTGCATTTGATCCACATTTGTTTAGTCATCTTAAGATGACATCCATGACTAGCCTTTAAACTATTGACATCTTTCCTCATATTTTTTGGTAATAATTACAAAGCAAGGGTCTCATGTAGCACACAAGCAACTCTAATCATATTTGTTAGAAGGGAGGAGGTAAATCTGTGGTGAGCTTTTCACTTTTCAATGTCACCTATTTTGCAGCAGTAAAATTCTCTGTTATTAAATCAGCCAAAAAGCCAGAGTAACCAGGTACAATTCATTTCAAAATTGGAATTGGGTTCAATTTGCCAATGGATTCATCCGAGGCACAGTTTTTGCAGATAGAATCATTTGGAATTGTTCATAAGCATACCCAGGTTATTCCAGCTTGGTCAAGGTGATTCCTGGACAATTCCAGGGCACCGGCAAAATTTTCAGGGAAATTTTTTTGATTTTGGCCATAAAAAACACATGTTAAACCCTAGAAGTAAAGTGAAGTCCTTCCCACTTCCATTTTGTTTGACGAGTCAGGAAACAGCAAACAAGAGGCATATTCTCTGTTCAAACAAAGTCAGCAGCTTTCAAGCAAAGCAAAACACAAGGCCACAAGCAGCAGAAGACAAGGAAGAAAGGGGCAGTGGTCACTAAGACTAGAACAAAGCAGCAATATAGACAACAAACTGGTGATTGTGTTCTCAAGTATTTGTTTAGCATGTAAGCAGATTGTACTCTTATGCAAAGAGCAGACATATCCAACCTTGCAGGCCTTCAGGGAGGAAGCAATACGCAGGGCAAGTATCAGAAGAAGCGTGATGCTGTCTGAAATGAAGTTCTATGCATTTTAACATACTATTTGTTCTTTTAAACTGTTTAAAAGTATAAATAATAAACAATATGCCTAGAGTTTACTTTTCCGTGTCTCACTCTTATATCCCAATTTTAAGTGATTGGAAATATGGATTGCTGCTTCCTATCGCCTTGGCCTAGTAAGAAAACATAAGTGTGCATATATATGGATCTCCTGCATTGTCTGAAGACTAACATCAATGATAATGATGTTGGTCTTGATGAAGACCCATACACTGACCACTGATTGTATCATTTTTATATTGGTTTTCTCATTTTGAACAATGAATCTATATCATTAAATTCAAGTTTGACGAATTGATGTCAAATTAGTGTACGATATTTGAAATTTTGAAATATTTATTGTAGTTTTGTTTAGCATATGCATACTATGCCATATCATGAATTTTATTCCTTTTTTTGCCTGCAAATATGTTTATGTACATATTTATGATTTTTATATGTTTTTGGTATAGACATAACCAGAAAGTACCCAGCCCCCCAAAAAAATTGTTTTACCAGCATACCATCCCTGACTCCATTTCAGTAGCTTACGTTAAACTCTCAGAGCATGTAATGCTTTATAAAACATTTTTAGCTCATAATTCTCACCAATGTATGACTAACCCAAGTACAACCCAATTATAATTGTTTTTATCTATTGAAGGTTTTCATGAGCATTTAGAACTTAGCCTTCTCAAGAAGACATCCACGAGCAGTCAATTACACTAATGACATTTTTCCTCACATTTTTGGTAACAATCACAAGGTAAGACTTAGCAAACAAGCACCTTGATGCATTTGTTAGCAAGTTAATTTTGATCCACCACTTTGGGCTTTCCACCCTCTAGCCTCAATCCCCATCAACAAAGCTGCCCGAGCACGTAATGCCTTTAAGTCACCCTTATCTGACAATTCTCCCCAGAGTGTAAAATGAATCCAAGTACAACCCAATCATGGATTTGGGTTATGTATTGAAAACTTTCATGAGCATTTATTAGAACTTGTCTTTTTCTTGGATACTGACCTGTGTGTACTTAGTTGCCTCAAACTGACATATAGGAGTAACCAATACACTAATAACATTTTTTATAATAATGTCGGTAGTAATTACAAAGCAAAAGAATTACAAAGCAAAAGAACCTACTTAGTACACAAGCAACTCTAAGCATTTGTCAGAAATCTTTTGGAGTTAAGTATGGTGACTTTTTATCTTCCAATTTTAGTTTTTCACCCTTTAGCCTATTTCACCATTTTGGAGTTAAGTATTGAAAGTTTTTTCATGCTTTATGAGTCAAACTTATCTCACAATTCTCACCGATGTAGGATTTACCCATGTACAACCTAATCATTTGTTTGTGTTAAGTGTTGAGAGCTCACATGAGCATTTTTTATTAGAATTGGAATTTTGGGGGGATTTGACCCATGTACGTATAGCTGTCCTACCATGCCCCTACCATCTACTACGGGTATGACATTTACTATATCATGTCTTAGAATTTCCTTGATTGCTAGATACAGGAAAGATGAATATTTTCTAGAAATTGGGAACAAATTAATTATTTTAGCTCTCCTGGCATATCATGCAAAGGAACCCTAGGCAGTTAGTTTGTTACGAATTGTTTTATACATAATTCTATTTTGATTGATGATGATACAGTATAGAAGGCATGTTTTGAGTTTCATCAAGAAAAAAAGGAACGAGGAGATACAATGTGATCAACAAGCCAGGATAGCTAGAAAGTTCAGTGCAGTTTCATAAATTCATAATGACAACAAAGGTTTCAATCCAACTGTTATATGCCTCCCAAAATAATATGAAAAAAGGGATGACGACAACTGTGCAATAAACTCCCCATAGAACTAGAATCTGAGCTAAAAGCTAAGTCCACATATGAAGCTCATCCCCTCAAGTAGAGAGTTTCAAGAATCTTCTTTACATAGTGATAGAAATGTGAGTACAATGTCTATATGATATGTATCCTGCTAGCACCAAGTCATCTAATGGTAATATAATTACTACTATTTGGCTCCTCAGGATATAAATGAAGTAATACAGCTTGTCTCTACAATGTGATTGCACCTTTACCACATAGCTCTGGCAAAAGGTCATGACTGGCAGTCATAAAGCACAATATTTCAGATTATCAGAAAGAGACTACATACCAAATGTGTAATTAACTGGTTTACGTTCACGAAGACAGCGGCCTGTGGAAGCTCCATCCATAATCATAAAATCCCTTTGCATTCTTCTCAAGGCTTGCTCTCTTCGCTGTAGGGCTTGTTCTTTTCTCTGCAATTGAAAATCCTAGAAATTAACTTTCAAGCTTACAGAGTTAAAAAATCTAACTTTTAAAAACTCTTTATTCTTGGAGAGGGGAAATAATAGGCACTTATAAGCATATCTTTCATGGAAAAAGACTTATAAACAGAATAGCTCTGTTTTTCATTTATATTGATAATTGCATCAGTCATCTAATATACCAAAATTTCTAAACCTTTTGAATCTTCTCAATCTCTGGAAGAATGTCATTCTTAAGTTTGTTTGCAAGCCTCTTCTCAACCTCATTCCCACTTGAAACAGTACTTACCTGCAAAGTTTCATGATCTAGTCACAGTTAGCATAAACATATTGCAAGTGGACACTTTGCATTCAGAGTTTATGTGAGTAAATACTGAATTCTCTCCTGCAGATCTATTAGACAGCATACTGGAGTACTAAAAAATGAAAATAGGCATATGAGAAGATATCTGAAAGTTTGAAACATTAACCTACAGTGTTGTCAAAAGATAATGGCCCTTTCAGTTACTTACAAAAATTCTCTGAAATTCATCAAGATTTGTAGCAATGGTTTCCCAGTGACATGTTATATCTGGCTCTGATGAACTACCTCTCCCCTTAGATTGTGTTTGATCTTCAACTTTCTGGATCTCCTTATACAACCGATGTCCCATGCTAGAATCATCCTCATACCTTTAACCAAAAAGCAAAGTTAAATAAACTTAATCAATTGATATCAATTCTGACATAAAATGTTAGGCATAAGTCAAGCCACTGAATTCTGAAACTACTCATTATAAAGTTGGCAAGTCAATCAGCCAATGTTAATAGTTTTCAGAATCAACACTCTGAGTACTTGGCATGAAGTTTACCAGTATGAAGTTCCATCAGTATTTCCCTCTAGTGGTTCCTTATAAAATGCAACAAACGTGTCACTGTCTTTTAAAGTATCACTTATGTAAGTCCGAATGTCATCTTGCTGTCACATACAAAATTTATAATGTATCAAACTCATTTAAACTTCTAAAGTGCACCAAAAACAATTAGAATACAAGCTAAAGCCACAAACATAAACTAACCAAACAATAATGATAAATACACCCTGAGAAAACTCAGAAAATCTGAAAAAGTTAATGATTTTACCAATTAGAAAATTCATGGCACTCAGTTAGGGGGGAGCACCCAATGCATGTGCACCCTAACTTTGCACTCTCAAAATCCTATGTGGATATTTCAAATTACTCTCAATTTTGTACAGCAGTTTATTTGTCAAGTCCCCTACCTAAATTATAGTTTTCAAGTCCACATTGTCAAATACGATGCCACATCCGGATGCTTTTTGTGAAGGTGTCCAAAATGGTCCCAAAAGGTGATAAGACCAATATCCTTGCACTAAGTCATGTTCAATGGTGTGTTGATGTAGCATCACATGAGTGGTTGTTTTCTGAAATTCAGAGGAATCTTTTTGGGGATAAGTATTGACATGACATTTTTAGTGCACCACTATAGGATCTGTTTAGCCATGAAAAATCGTGTCACTATGTCACCTATAGTCTGAATTACCATACTATGAATTACAGAGTATAAATTATTCCTAACTGATTCCTGGCTTAGAAATTTAGAATGTTACATATAGGCTGATGCACTCCATGTGCACCCAGAAAAATCCAGAATCTGTGCAAAGGAGTTAGAATGTTTGCACACCTCTAAACGAATCTCACATAGTGCCTTTAAAATCAACAATCGGATCCCGGGATCAAGTTCCTTATAGGCAGTAATCTCTCCTCTGCATAAAAGGAGGAAATTAAGAAATTATACATTTTTCCACAAATGAAAACACAAGGTTAATGGGACTTGAAAGTCTAGTCAATCACAATTGAAAAGTATTAACGTTAACAAGGAAAGTTGAAAAGTAATATCCCAATCAAAAAAATAATGCTGGTACTTTGTACATTCCATAATGCATGAAATAATGCTGATTATGACTATTTTAATTTTTTATCAATAAACTACTTACCCATGTGATGTGACGATTGGCAGTTCTCCTTCAGCAACCTGCAATAATAGCAAGGAGATTACAGACAACTGGTTCTGTTAGCCTGACAATCTACATGGCTGTAGATCTCTCATGCCTGGCAACACAGATTACTGAAAATTAACAAGTATTGTACAAATAAATGTAACTTACCCACTGCCACCACTCTTTTAGTGTCTTGCATAGCATTGTCACCCATGTATCGTGTTGCAATTTAACCTTATATGGCCGATGTACCTCCTGAAAATAACACACTGAAGGCTCATTTGTGTTTCAAGACCACTTTTTGTCTTGAAAAAGATCATAAAGAAATTTTACCACATCCTTGCTAACCATGATAAGACACAACTTATCAAATGCACAACTTAGCTAAGTAATGTCCCTTTTCTGAAATAGGATTTAATAATAAATAATAATTAAGAAAATTAAAATATAAAAAATAATAAAAATAAAATATAATTACACATTAGTTAAGTTTAATGAAAGATCAAGGAGCATGTAGTGAAGAGTTGTGACTCCCTCAACATAAGATATAAAAGGGAAAATATTTCATTTGAAAGGGGACGTGGATGGGGCAAGGAAAATTGGAAAATGAAATATGAAATAATCAGGTTCGAATTGGAGAAGAATTCAGAAGTAAATCTGAATTGGGAATAAAAGCAGCAATTAAGATTAGTTAAGGGGCATTTAAAAACTGGAAGAGACACCAGTCTTGGGAAGATATATTAAGAAGTTGTAGAGTGCATTTGAGGGAGAGTGAGAATTTATATCAGACTTGCATTTGCAGATCTGCAGAGGAGAAGATAAAAGGTAATAAGATCATCAAAGAAACATTGAAGGCATAATTGTAAGAAGAATTTATAGCAGAATTGGATGGAGAATATATGCAGATATAAAGGAGGAATACATGCAGAAATAAAAGACTATCCAGACTTAAAGGAGAAGTATAAAAAGAAGACATAGTTTGAAAGTGAGAATCAAGAAAGAATTAATGGAGAAGGATGAATAAGGAAATGACTCCTTCAAAAGGCGAAGGGTTGTAATGATGAAGGTGTGTGACTCTTTCAAAAGGTGGTAGTTATGAAAGGTTGTGCCTCTTTCAAAGGGCATAAAGGATGAAGAGTTATGACTCTCTTGAAAAGTTGTAATAATGAAAGGTTGTGACTCTCCTGTCGTGAAGATATGAATAGGAGAGAGACTCATCTGTTGAAGGCATGGAATAAAGGATCATCATAAGGAAGGTAATCAAAGTTTTGTTCTGAGATATAACAGTTCTAATGTGCATGAAGGGGAGCATAGAAATTACAGAAGGATTAATAGAAGAAGGAAGGAGAAGAGAATAAGGAAACTACTTCCAAAGGGGCAGCAATGATGAAGGATTGGGACCCTTTCAAAGGGTGGTAATTGTGAAAGGGTGTGACCATTGCAAGGGGCAGATATGGTCAAGAGATGTGACTCCTCCTCACATTGAAGGTATAAAGAGGATAGGGTTTCATTTGAGGAGGGCATCCAAGGGAGATAAAGTTGGGGAATAATATATTATTCTCAAATAAGAGAGAGAGAGAGAGAGAGAGAGAGAGAGACGGGGGGGTTGAATCAGTATAAAGAGAATGAGAGAGAGGATGAGAGGGAGGGTTGAATCAGTATAACAACTGTTTTTCTAAAACTAAACTTTATTAATCACAATAACAATGTAATCATTCAAATGCAAAGAACACGATTTTTATCTGGAAACCCTAAAAGGGAGAAAACCACGGCAATATGTTTGCTTTATATGAATAAAATTTCTTTATAATTTTAGAGGCACCAACCCCTAAATTGAATTTCCACCAGAGAGAGAATGAGAGAGAGGATGAGAAGGGGGGTTGAATCAGTATAACAACTATTTTTCCAAAACTAAACTTTATTAATCACAATAACAACAATCATTCAAATGCAAACAACACAAGAACACGATTTTTATCTGGAAACCCTAAAAGGGAGAAAACCATGGCAATATGTTTGCTTTATATGAATAATAACTTATTTATAATTTTAGAGGCAGCAACCCCTAAATCAAATTTCCACCTTTTAACAGACAATGGATGATCCTATTCTTCTCAACTTGTTCTTCAAATCTGCTATGAAATGACCAAAAAATTGTCTTCACTTTGGAATTCTTTATACCACCTTTGAAACTGGTATAGGTCTGGTCAAAAGTGTGCTACCAGGAAATCAGAATCTCTTCTTCAAATCTGCCTATGAATTCTTCCTTAAATCTGCTATAAGTTCTTAGTTACTTATAGATCTCTAAAATCGCTTCTTTATGTTCTCCTAGAGACTCCTTAAGTCTGACTTGACCTTCTTTATGTTGATTGCTGAACATGACAGACATCAATGACAAACTTCAACAGTAGCACCTGAAAGCTTTGCTTCTCGAGGAATAGCCAAGAATTATTCCTTCATCGGCTCTAGTGATTAATATGTTTAATATGCAGCGATTAATGTCTGGAAGAGCAACAATTATGAACAAAGAGGATATGTCCATTCAAAGAGATGGTTCTCTTCAAAGAGACCAAAGATACATAAAGAAGTGAAATAAGCAATTGACCAAGGAAGAAACTTGCAGTCTCATAACCAATAAATCCAGGCAGTAGATCAATATATTGTTCAGGTGTTTGGTATGATACACAATGCATGAAATCCTGCTCTTGCTGAATTGTTATCTTGCCTTCCACTTGATAGGACGTACGAATATTATACAGATAACATATTGCTGCTGTTATATATATGTATATATGCTGTTATTCTTGCCAGTATGATGTCTATGCATAATAGAGTACATATGTAAGATTCTTTAATACTTTAAACAACAAACCATCTCATTATGAAGGATAGGAAGATCAAGAAATACATAATAAGGGATGCCAGTAGCACATAAGTTCCATTCAAGTAGAGCAACCTCGAGTGGAACCAGAAGGCCGAATGGCAGATGTTATTCCATGCTATTGGGCTTGATGTAAAGGAATAAGCTCAAGCCATCTTATATGTTGTTTCCAAGGGACTCATAATGAGGGTAGGTTGTTAGGGGAGTATTATTGAATCCCACGTGTACATTATGCAAATTATAATGATAATTAGAATTCTCTTTACAAAATTGCTAGTTATATGTTTCTTCATCTTTCATAATGATGACTAACCTGGTTCAGACTCTAAATCAAGATATAAAGTTGGCAATTCACATTCCTAAATATACTCCATACCTTATTTGGGAATTCTAGGGCAAATTAGAGTAAAGTTCCAATAGGAGACATTACAACACCTTGCTAGATATCAAATTGAAGGTAGGATAAGAAGTATGGCAATAACTATTGAACTGCAAGAGTCCAGATTTTTGCTAATGGAAGTGCTTTAATGTGGACCATCTATTGGACGAATGCAAAAAAAGTTAAAAAATTACATAGGTAGGGCATCTCAGTGGAAGAATGCAGCACAACATCACCAGTTGGTAGGTTGCTCTATAACTGAGAAGAATAGTCTAGAGAAGAAGCAAAAGGAAGAAAAGTGTGTTGAGGAAAAGGATATTTGAATTTCTGAGGTGGAGAAAGTTGTGAATGATGCACAAGGTAGTGAGCTTAAGAAGCAGCTTGTAGTTGATAGAGATTGTTATTCCTTTGTGCTGCAGGTGTAATGTTCCCTTTAGTGAATGCCCTTGTTTTTGCCCTAGAATCACATATTTCAACAAGGAATAGAACAGAGTTAGTAACATCCATGTAGCTAGTTGAGATCTTGCAACATGTTATTGATGGAATTCAGCTGTGGGAGAGCTAGGATAAGGGGCGTGTTAGGGTGCCTCAAACAATCATCTACCCTGGGCCCAAGAGCAGATGTCATCCCTCTTGACCTCATGTGGCCCTTGCCATCCATATGAGGGGGTGTACCTAGTGAGGAATCCATAGCCACTCCCCACTTCCATTCCTTATCCTCCTCCTTATGATTAGAGTTCCTTAACACATTGGTCAACCAAGGTAAGGGTTTGAGGAAACTACAATAGGGTTAGAGAACATATAATCATCTTTATCATGTAATATCTATAATTTATTAGTTTGGTTCAATCATAACAGCACTGAAAAGGGAACACGATAGGGTGCCTAAAGCAACTCTCTACCTTAGGCCCAAGAGCAGATATACCATCCCTCTTGGCCTCATGTGGCCTTCCACCATACATCCTTCATGAGGTGGTGTGCCTAGTGAGGACACTTGTATCTGCTCTCCCTACTCATGCCACCTTATTCACCATCTATGATTGAGATCACATTGAATCCATTCCAAAAATCAACCATTGTTGGTGGGGAAGTCACAATAGGGTGTCCGGAGCATTCTTCCCTTCTAAGCCCAAGAGCGGGGCATTCCTTGCACCCTCTTGGCCCCATGGCACTATTTATCACCACCATGAGGTTGTGTACTTAGAAGAGGTCCTCGTAACAATTTCTCCCTCCTTGTACTTGTTTCCTAACCTTATAGTTGGTTGCAGTAAATGAACAGACAGATTGGAAATCGCATATGAACAGTAATGCTACAGCCTGCAATATACAATGATTTACTGATCTGATTACTTATTTACATATACTTGGGGTCAATCTTCTCTTATAGGTCCTGCTGCTTGATCCATCTATTCTCCTTTTTATCCCCACACATTCCTTATTTCATTTTATATCCTCATGCCTTCATGAAGAGAGACATCTCTTGAAAAAGGAGACAACCTTTTACAAGAGGACATGATTTTTAGTTTAGAGATGATCACTTCTTTTAAAATTTCCTTTGTTTATGTTGATGTTTGTAGCATCGGTCAGATAAATAATATTGACTACATGATTATTATGAGAAATGATTTATTATATATATATGTATATATACATACATATCAATGTATATAATAATTGATATTACTATATACATTAATGTATATGTATATATAAAGTTAGGTTATAATTATTCTCATAATAATAGTTAAATTGAGAAAATAAATATTTATTAATATAATACTAAAGAGATATTATATATATATAATATATAATATAGAATCATAAGTGTATTAATTATATTAATTACAATAATAATAAATAGACATGTCCCTTTAGAGGGACATGTCTCTTATTGGCTCATTCTCAATATAAATGAAAGAGATTGTTGCATTTGGAAAACACATACAATAACATAGTGCTATTACATTTGCAGCGATCATAGAAAGTTAACATGGTATCAGAGCCAAACTGCAAATGTGAGACACAACAAAGAACGAGCGAATTCCAACACATATTTATCATTAAGCCTATATGGATAAAATGAATGGGATGAGGTGATATGGACAATTAGGATCAGGGAATCCTATTCAATCCGAGTCAACAGAGTTGCAGATGGGTGTCAAATTTCTGTCAATACCTTCCTCGTCTTAGCGGTTCTCCTCCTTGTCTTAGCCGTCGTTTTTGGGTACCTGAGAAGGATCCGTGGCATGAAGAAAATGCATCAGAGGAAGCTAATCCGGAGAGACGATATCCTCATTTAGAGCACCGGTCTCATTTTTCTTCAGCGTGGAGGAGATCAAAGAAGCCATGATAAATTACGTGGAGTCGAATCTGATCGGGGAAGGGAGCTTCGGGATGGTGTACAGAGGCACTCTGGCCGATGGATCACGAATCACCGTAAAGAGATTTGAGGACTTTAGGCAGAGAGCGGAGGAGTTCAACCACGAGGTCCAGGTCATCAGCACCACCAAGCACCAAAACTCGTTGCCTTTGAAAGGCCACTGCGTGGGGATAATCGACCACGAGCCAGAGCAAGTTCTAGTCTATGATTTGATGGAAAACGACATCCTGGCGGATTATTTCTTCAGCTCTACCCGACCCTGTCTGACGTGGCCACATAACGGAGATGAGAAATTAAAAGAAATGAAAGCCAAAATCGTTATGAAATTGCTTGATCTCTACATTGTGTCACAGATGCTTGTTCTTGCCATCAACAATATATGGATTGACAATTCTGATCACTGCGCACTAGTATTTGGTTTCTCAATACTAGATTGGCAAGCACAGTTCCTCCTAGGCGTGTTTTATATCTTGTCAACAGCAGGTCACCTCCAATACAATCCCAAACAATTGATTGAAGTGTGTGAAGTTTCGATAACAATCAACCCAAGGAAATAATGAGTCGACATCAACATCAGAGAGACATTACACTAAGATATCTATTTAATCGAAAACAAAATGGGCTGGAAATTACAAAAGACTCCACTGGATGCCTTCGTCTAATATCTACGGAATAAATATTGTAATGTTCCCGAAGATCACTGGGTACCATACAAGAAATGATTTGATAACAAATACAGAGTCTAATGTCTACTCAAGGTTGTTTCGGTGACTAGAGAATTGGAGTTATCGCGGTGCTTATTAGTATTTGATCAAGTGCTAAGACAGGCAATTGTCTTTGGAGATCACAATTCCTTGAGAAGAACAATGTATGGTGTAGTGAAATAATAATGAAGCATACATATTTGATCGTTGGAGTTATTATCTTCAGCGTATGTATTCCTTATCTACACTAATGTTCGGGTGTTAAATATATGCCACTGGCGGAATAATAATATAATTGAAGATGTTCGAAGATTAATATCCTAAGGTTGCAGACTATATGGTTATGGCGGAACTAACCTATGTCTTATACTTGCCGCTATCATAAAGAGCAAATATTACATTCAATGATATATTTCATATTGGCAGAGGTCACTAGAACAGCATAATCATTCTTGCATCGGGCTTCTCTGTTGCTGCATGGACTCCAAGAAAGGATTGAGTTTCATGTTGGTGCTTGTTCATCTCAAATTGATTATCGGATTAAATTTTTGCCGCAGAGATGGCCTCACCTAATTATGGTTACTCGAAATGAGCCTTCATCACATTTCTTGCTGGATCAAGAGATTACATTAAAGGTGTCATCGGCCTTGCCTACTGCTGTGTGCGGTCTTTCTCAAATAAGTTCCCACTCATATTCTTTCTTGATGTCGTTCAACGAATCTAGTAGTCAATGTATTATTTAAATACAGAGAGAAAGATGGGTTACACGTGGATGAAAATAAAGATACAACAAATGTAATTTTAAGTGAATTGATGCTATATTATTACGTCCATGCCTGTCACATTACAAAGAATGGAGAAATTAATAAGGCACGGGAGTTAATAGCATTTTTAATTATCTACTGAATGTAGGAGTTACGAATATGCATTCGTATTATGTCTCCATTGCCATAGGGAGAGGAATTTGTACAACTCTCTATTCTAGAAGAGTCAACGAAGGAAATTATGCATGTTACCGTAAGTTGGGACGCTAGTGTATCATAATCTCAACACAATGGACATTGCCTTGGAAGATCGAAGTAGACAAAGGATTTGAGAGTTGATTGTAGTGGATGAAACACTCTCAATAGAATTTGTAGACTGTAAGGTCCATTGTTATCGGAAGGTGATTTTTGGTGCTCAGTAGTGCATCCATCTAACAACTAAAGGTCATTGTTTGAAGGGTATGCATCTATGTTAGTGGGAGCAAGTGAAGAATATCCTTTAAACTGCATGAGATTAGTATTTTTGAGTTCAATTTCTAAATATTATATTTCTAATCTCTTATTTGTGTATCTATGTACATAGTATAAGAGCTATTTGCCTTGATCTTTTCCTTTCTCTCTAAGGATGTGCATGCAGGAAAAGAAATTGAGTAGAGAGTTGATATCCGATTCAGAGGGAGTTTGACAATGTCAAGATGGATACACGAACTTAAGCTTCCGAGGGAGTCAATACAACATCTAGAGGATATGTCTTATTTGATTTCCAAAGATCTTGGTCATATTGATTCAGAGGGAGTAAAGACACAACTTGCTCGCAGAAGGTTGATATTAGATTCAGGGGGAGTATGATAGTTCATCTAAAACCAACCTTGGATGAGGAGTTGAGGAGGTTGTTACAAGACCTTGAAGGAAGCATCCAGAGGACTATGAGATTGAGTCTCATGTGTGCTGTTGAAATGCCTTTATGCTAGCTCCTACATAACTTGGAGTTCACCTAGAGAGATGCAAACTATATAAGAGATATAGTGCATAAGTACATCCTATTCAAGTTACATTATCACTACAGAACATATGGCTGATATTCTCACCATGTTTCTTGCTAGAGGTAAGGTTGTGTACCTTCGAGATAAACTTGGCATATTGGAGAATGAAGCCTTAGATGAAAAGGAGTTTCATCTATTATCATGTATGTTATTTCATTCTTCTCCTTGAGAGAGAAGTCTAAGGTGAAAACTTTTGTTTCCACCCTTTGGGATGAGCATGGATCCACCCTCTGACATAAATCAAGGTGGATTTCATGTATGTGACTCCTGGACTTATGGGCCCTCCTGTGAACATTGGAGAAAGGTGACGACTTTTCAACAATGAACACTTGTATTTGATTACAAGATGACGGTCTTGTAATGTGGATTTGTTATGGTAGACGGTTATCTGTCTGTGCACATACCATAATAGGGTTATATGTAAATAAAATGTAATGTTTTACTTGCTATATCCTTGTATCACTATTGTGGTGATACTAAAATTAGGTATCACAGGGTGATTCCTCATATCGTTGTGATATGGAAATTAGGTATCACTGGGTGATTCCTCATATTGTTGTGATATGGAAATTAGGTATCACGGGGTGATTCCTCATATCTTTGTGATATGGAAACTAGGTGTCACAATGCATGGTGATTCCTCATATCGGTGTGGTATGAAAACTAGGTGTCACAATGCATGGTGATTCCTCATATCAAGATGATATGAAAACTATGATACTAACTAAATTATAATTACATACATATTAATATATTAATATAATGAAATATTAAATTAACTTGCATTAAAGGTTATACTGATAGCTTATTGGTGTTTACTTCTATCCACCAATAACTATCGGTTTGGACTATAAACTGATAACTATCACATGTTAGGCTTGGTATCACATGTTAGGTGATACTTCATGAATTATGTAATATATGATTACTTAGTATCCAAACGAATCATATTAGGATCCTTCTGAACTTAGTATCATATATTAATTGGACCCTATGAAACATATCACATAGTGACATGTCTCTACGTAAACTTAGTATCCATATGACAGACATCATGAGATGTATTATCATTAGACATACCATGGATATTTATGAGCTATAGTGAACATCATGTGACTTGATATTTAGGAGGTAAATGCTCTTGATAATCACTTTGGGTAATTGATGAATATTTGTGAGTTGTATTCAGTAGGCCATTGCCCTGAGTAATCAGTGAAGTATCATGAAACTTGATACTCGAGAACCATTACTCTTAATATTAGTAAAATGATATGAACATATAAAATGATTATTATACTCACATTGAGTACTTGGTGAATATCATGGACTTGATCTTCCACAAGTACTCACTATATATATGTGTGTGTGTGTGTGTGTGTATTACATTGTGATAAAATGACTATCCTCTCTAGTTGAGAGGGAGTGTTAGTTATTGTAACAATTTTTGTGTTTCTATGGTGAGAATCATAAGTGTTGACATTGGATTGATTTATCCTCCCTAGCTAAGAGGGAGTGTTGATGTTTGTAGCATCGGTCAGATAAATAATATTGACTACATGATTATTATGAGAAATGATTTATTATATATACATACATATCAATGTATATAATAATTGATATTACTATATACATTAATGTATATGTATATATAAAGTTAGGTTATAATTATTCTCATAATAATAGTTAAATTGAGAAAATAAATATTTATTAATATAATACTAAAGAGATATTATATATATAGAATATAGAATATAGAATCATAAGTGTATTAATTATATTAATTACAATAATAATAAATAGACATGTCCCTTTAGAGGGACATGTCTCTTATTGGCTCATTCTCAATATAAATGAAAGAGATTGTTGCATTTGGAAAACACATACAATAACATAGTGCTATTACATTTGCAGCGATCATAGAAAGTTAACAGTTTACTATGGCTGCCTTAAAACACTACTCATTAATTATCGCTGCTCCTCAGACTATATTCTCTGCTCCTCAAATCATTGCTCCATATTATAATCATATGACTCACTTATAATTCTTGATCACAGCTCTTCTAAATCCTCTAGCATTTCCTTGTAAAGATAATTAATATTATTGCTCCTTAAATGTCCATCGTTGCTCTTCAAAGTAAATCACTTCTTTTACAGTTTTACCTGATTGATCCTTTATCCATGTCTGAGTAAAATCACTGTAAATTAGATCTGATCTTACTTGCTTTGTTCTGGGTTCAATTCAGAATCCAGAATATTTTTCCAATCTTAACTGATACCCTCTCCCAAGGCCTTTCTTCTCCCTCTTATATCATCACACCCCTTCATTTGGCAAGGGACACCTCCTTTCAAAGCTAATCGCTGCCCTTTATCATGGTCGGCCCAGTAAAAGTATTATTATTAAAAATTATATTAATACTATTAAATAATATAAAAACACTTCAGGAGCTACAAGTCAGCCTCAAAGACATGACAGAAGGTAACTTAAGGAAAGATTAAGATAGGCTGCACAAAGCTTGAAAGGGTTGACCTCCTTAAATTACTAGCCGTATCTTCAGTTAATCACGAGAGATGAAAGTGAAGAAGAAATAGAACATTATGTTGAATCTCTTATAAAATAAGAATGGGAAAATCTCTTCTATTCACATGACTTTTAGATCTCATGCTAAGCATAGATAGTTAAGAACAGGTCTTGTAAATTGTTTAAGCAGGCTTTGTTTGGTATGCTGTTTTGGAAGCACTTCAACAATTAGTGAGTGTCTATATTGCTATTTTGGCCTTCGTTGGCTTTATTGTGAGTTTTTTAGTTTTTTTCAAGGGTGGGGTGGCACCCCCATAGAAACCCCGACTATTTTATCTCAAAGAGAATTACAAGATTCACAGATTAATTCCAATCTTTCCCTTATATTTTAGTTCTTAAGTTTTAACAATATAAAGATAATGTCGGACATTGCTGAGTGATTCAACAGCAGAGTTGTTGATTGGTCATTGATCAGCTACATAGTGCAGAGCTACATTCATGTTAGTGGCAGGGTGTAGAAGCCAGATGATCTTCCTCCAGTGTTGTAGTACCGTGAACTTGGTTACCCTACTGCTTGCAGCCCGTGTGCTTATCAAGCATTCTTGTATTTGCACTAAAGTGCTTTCCTATTTTTAAGAAAAAATAAGGCATTTCTAGTCAAAATACTAGATTATTTTTCTTCTTATTAAGCTGATGTGGTTCAGGATTCAAATGCTAATTTGTGTCTAGTAGGATACCAAAATTTCAAAGCTCATCTGTGAAAAGGTCTCTAAAAGGAACCACACTCTGGTAGCTGCTAGCATGAAAATTCTGGCAACCGAGGATTAGGCTTGATTCAAGATGAAATCACCTAATCCTGAAAAGTAAAAACCATAAAAATCTAGAAGCATTAAAGATAAGGAATAAAAAAATTTGCTTCTCTGCAAATAGAAACCTTTTGAAGTTAATTTAGACGTTGCATTGACAGTTTTGCTCAGATTTCAATAAATGTATGCACTTCAAACTTATTAGAAGAATGTATGCACTTCAAAACTATTTACACCGAGATATAAGTACAGAATAACCATACTAACTATCATGTCAACCATTATTGTTCCTGTCCAGGACCTGCACTTTCTGCTTCCAATTTCTTAATTTTATTTTAATATTGACAGGGTTTTAAAAGAAAGAGTACAAATATACTAGACTGAACTATACTTCCGAAAATTAACGGTTGTATGTTTTGTAACAAAGTTTAAAAAAGCCAAAAAAGTTTATAAAGGGTGCAAGAATCAACGGAAACCTTAAAATATAGTAAAGAAAAAGTTCGATTACCTGCTACTAAAAATTTTACTCTACTTCTGTTTGATCATCAAGCTTGCATCAATAAAATAAGAAACGAAGTCTACTTTAAAACCAAACACAAAACGTGAACTTTAGTTCAAGCAAGTCTTATTTGAACCCTAATCTTGAAAGGTTTAAGCTAACATACCTTCAAGAGCGAAATATGAATGTCCGAAAGCATGGCATTTGGGGTGATGAGAGCTACCTCCAAATCCTCCGCTGAAAATTTCGCTCCGATTTCCAGCACAGGACGAAAAACCTGCATTTTAAACCCTTTCACTATCATCGTGTTTTCAAAGGACAGAAGAATACAAGAAATCTTTTAACTCGTTCGTTCAAATTCAAAAATGGCTTACATGAAAGAAATTAAGCACAGACGCGAGCTGCCACATGCCACGCAACTTCCCTCGCTGTTCTTCCGTTGAATTTGATACACGCGATTCCTCCATTATATTATTTTCTATGGCGGAACACATTCGCAAACAGCGATGGCATTGCAGTGCAGGGACAAAACGAGTCTTGAAAAGTTATATTGAAGAAAGGCGCCGGAATAAACTCATCCATCTCTAACCATGGTTCAGATTAGTTTACTATGGTTAATAATTTACAACGTCCCGATGTCAAGTGGCAAATACGAAAGGTTTTGCCACGTGTCTGCAAGATATCTAATTTAATTTTATGCATTACGTAAGGACCGTGATAGAGAATATTACGGAGGTTGCGATTGAAGATTTTTCTAACAAGAAAGCGTGTAAGGCTAAATGAAGTACACACATAATTTATTGATTTTGATAGGTAAATTTTTTATTAAAAAATTATATTAAAGTTGGGGATGATTGTTAAATTTTAGATGTTTTTAGAATATTAAAAATAGTGGTGTGATTAAGAAGCAAAGTAAGTGGGCATTGTTTATGGATGGTTAAGTTCTCTATAAAATGTATAAATTTCAAAAAATGGAAAACATAACAAAATTTTATAAAATTTTCATCATCCATTCTTCATGATTGCATATTTTGTGGTTGAAAACCATAAAAAAATTAAAATATCATTGTATTTTTGTAAATCTGAGAAAACAATATTTGATATTTTTTTTGTCTTTGGTACATTTTGTAAAGAGTTTAGTCATTGTCATTGTTTATGGAGCTACCATAATGTATTGTTCATTCTATATATAAATATAGATTTATTTATAACAACACTATGAAAGGGTGCATGGTGGTGCCCCCATAGCCAACAATAAGTGGTCTCTTTTTTTATCTATATAATAGTACAATTATTCACTTTACAAGAGGTTGGGGAAGGAAAAATTGGGATTATGCCAAGACTTGCAACATAGATTGTTTATAAGCAAAGGACTAGGGAATAAACAACCTAGTTCTTTAAATCAAGAAGATATTCAACATTATGATTTAGTGTAGTTTTCCATGAGTTTGGACAAGCAATCTAACAATGTCTCTCTTTACAACAAGTAATGTAGACAATCCACTCACTATTAGAATTCATCATGATGAATCTATTGCTTGCAAAGTTCTTTAGAAGCATGGTAAAGAATAGAATTAGTTTGTGCATATAAAAAGGCGAAAGGGCATAAGGATGGGTAAAACCAAAATACATAATAATAGATCACGCCATTACTTTGAGACATAATTAAAAAATATATAAAACAAAAAGAGAAAGATTATTATTGTCTAGTGGACTTCAAGGAGGAATTTGACAAATTACTTGGAAAGTAAAATATGGAGCAAACTGGAAGTTCTGAACATTCTACAATAATATAGAGTAGTGGATCATAGGCTTTATTAAAAGGTTTTAAAAAAAACTTAAGTGTGCCTTTTAAAAACTTTAGGAGCAACATCAAAGTCAAACAAGGATGTCCTTAATACCTTGTCATGTTTGGCTTATAAATCAACAAATTAAAGAATGGATAAATCTTCAAAGAGGGGGTGTTTAGCTCTTTTCGTAGAATATGTTGTAAGGCTTCTTTTATAGAGAGGCATTCAACTCTTTTGGCAAAATATGTTGTGAGGCTTCTTTTATACAAAGATGATTACAGTTTGATTGCAATGTCTACTCAACAACTAAATGAGGACTTAAAGGCCTTCAAGTACTTTTCCAAGAAGGTGGGTATGCAAGTGACATTGGTGAGAGCATTATATCTTCTCCAACTAAAAGAAAAACCAACTAACATTTATTTTGAAGGGGATCTCCTTGAAGAAGTAACAAAGTACAAATATCTTAGGATACACCTTAGCAACTAGCTTTGTTGGACAACTTGTAGAAGCAAGAAAAATATAAAAAGTTGGAGAGCTTTTTATTGCTTTACATAATAAAAGTAGATGGGCTAAATTATATGACTGGAAAATTATTCAAGCTATTAGTAATCGTATTGGTGATTTATGGAGATGAATTGTTAGTTAGAAACATAATAAAAATAAAATGGAAGTAAATAGGGAATATTCAAAAGTGGTTGATACAAGCAAATTCAAACTAAAAGCTTTGGTTCCATTTGAATTTCTTCTAGTGGAAATTGGTAGCTCCCTTATTGAGGTAGCTACTATGGTTAACCTCTTAAAATATATATAAAATAATGAGCAATAAGGGTAATTAGATGGCCTAAGGCCATCACCAAAGAAATATTAATTGAGAGAAAGAAGACTTGAGTAAAAACAAAAGAATAAATAGATAAGAAAATAGAATATCAACTAGAATGCATCTACAAATAATAGTAAACGTATAAATTCACTTGTAATTGATAAATTTTGCATGCCTATTTGTGAAATGAATGAATGAATGAAAGATTTTAATAACGTCCGTGAGATTGAAGCAACCTATGGGACCCCCTTAAATAGCACACACCCCATAATAGGGTGCCATAACTTTAGGCCATTTGAAAGTTCTTTAAGTTTGTTCTTTGACAATGGATATTTATCACTAAGTTTGTTGTCCTATCTAGTTGTGTTTCTTCAAATCGGGTACTTAAATTGTTTTCTTCTAAAATATCCACATAGCTAGAGTGGATGTCATTGTATTATGGGCACTCTATGATAAAATGTCACTCTATCTCTACCACTCCAATGTTACAAAATAGACAAATTTTCTTCCCACGTTGAAAGAAGACATAATGTTTATATGAATTTATCTATGTATGTCATCATCACCAATAGATAGAATTGGTGACAATTATTACCACACCACTAATAACAACTCTCTCCAACATCATAATAGTGACACTCCAAGTTAGTAGTGGTGCTTATAAAATCTTCAACATAATATACAAAATCTGCTCTTCAACATCATCCACACAATGTTGGGTGATTTTGAGCTATTTATCAATGGTCTTAGTTTTAAAAATGGTGATTTTAAGTCTAGATGTATAGTTTTCAAAACTTAGTAATAGTTTATGTATATTTTGGAGATTGTAGGCATATTTTGTTAGCTACAAAATATTATATCATTTTGCATTAAAGTGATGGGTTTATATTACTCTCTTTCATTAGTTTGATAAGCCTCTATTTCTTATGAATTGTAGAATTTCACATTGAAACTAGAATACATTTTTAAGTATTTCTTATGAATTGTAGAATTTCACATTGAAACTAGAATACATTTTTAAGTATTAAGATTATTTGATAAGTACTAAGCATATTTACTTATGAATGTTAGATATAATTCACGAATATAATTATTAATGACAATGTGATGGAATGATGTGATTGTCATTATGAGAAGTGTTCCTATGAACTAACATGTTGCAGTAAAAAGTGATCAAATCATTATGTGGATTTCATGCAACCAAGTAACTACTATAAAAAAGACAATTCAAAGGCGAGAAACAAGATCCTGAAGAGGTCGCATTACTGAAAAGCTAGAGTTCTTTAATAGGAAATGGCTAGTGGCTAGTAGCTTGTAGAAATTGCTTGGTCTCTAACCTTTTTTTATCTATTTAAATTTTTTTTAATTTGTTTCTTTTTTTGTTGGATTAAATGTTTTTTTTTTTTATGTTGAATTTTTTATTGCATCTCATGGGACTCTATTCATATGTTTTTTTGGTTATTTTGTTGTGTTGGGTATAGACCCTTTAATCCCAATTTTTACAAATATCACAAAGATTCAACCAACAATCTCTTACTAGCAAGGAAGTTGACTAATTATTTAACCAACTATAATTGGTTAAAATTTCCCACTCTACACTAATTGATTGTAAGAAATTTTACTTCCAACAAAGCTAACACAACCTCTTACTTTTTAAGTCATAAGATGATAGGCTTAACCTAATGCAACTAACCTATAATATATTACACTGCTTTATATTAGGAATATCAAATTAAGTTATATTTTCAAATAGTCTCTCAAGTGCAGACTATAACTCCTAAGGAAGAATAAATTGCTTACTAGAGAAATCAAGAAGCATAATGATTCTTTGATGGGTACTTGTTGCACTTATGTACATCCTAAATCATTTTCTTAATAGTAGATTTTGTATTTTCTACTATTTTGGTAATATAATTGCAAGATCTTCTATGGAGATAGCCACCCAAGATCTATAGGCATAATGGAAAGCACAACATGAGAAGATCACTATGGAAAGAATAAATTGTATTATAACCAAGAATGCAATAGAATGATAAAAATTCTTAGGAGACCCATTGGCTATGAAGGATGAGGTGAGACATAGGAAGACATAATATTATGGAAAGTGTATTAATCTTATGACATCGTACATGAAGTGATAACTTATCATGCACCTAATGTGGAAAAGTGATAGTGTGATATGTCTACTAAAGGTGGGAGTTCAAGTTAAAGTAGATAAGTGATAAAGTGATTTAAGTCCACTAAAGGTCGAAATGCTCCTATGCGGTCTATAAGTAAACTTTAAAAACATGTGTGTTTAAGACTTAGGAGAAGAACTTACTAGGTAAAACAATTAAAACACACCAATACACCCCCTTAAGTGCAACTCAGGGAGAATGCATGCAAACAATCCAAGATGGGTCCTAGCTACAAGACAATGTTAGGTACCCATGTACAAATGCAATGTAGTATATTGCAAATGGAGTAAAGGAGAAAACCAAGTGGAAAAAATCCTCCTTGAAAGAGAGATAAAAATATTGTAGCATCATAAATTGTACACCTTTAATTAGGCTATCCAATTTCACACTCTCTTAGCACTCATTTTAATATTTATCACTCCTATATGCAATATGGGACCTTTATTGATTTAAATTAATATTATGAGTCAAGTATTTTGATTAAATCTCGCTAAATCCTATATGGGCCATTTATTATAGGTGTTCCCTATAAATTCTTCCATCTCCTTAATTGAAAATGATTCCACCTCATTTTGAAGTTCAAAGCACATTTTCCACATCCACCAATCTCATATCTCGATTTGGCATGACTTTTCGACAACTAGATCCTATTACTCGCACCTCCTAAAATTTTGTCAATTTTAGGTGGTAACTCGTTCAACTTTGGCACCAAATTCCTACGAACATGCCAGTCGGTGTTCCCCATTTCTGTGTTTTTTCCCTAAAATTTTAGGACCAAGATTTGATGGTCTCACACTACTTGAAACATTACTTGGAATGAAAATATTATTTTTCTATGTTAGCCTAACAGTCATTTCTATTTGAGATGCCTTATATCACTCTATAAGGGCCTCTCTCTCAATTCATTTTTCATATATCGTCTATCAATCATGCATCATCACACCTCTCATTAGCATCTTCTCATCAAGACTTCAAGAGCATATCGAATTCAAAGAGCTACAAACTACTTCAAGACATCTTCAAGCATTGTTGTATTCATGTTTTCATGATGTCTTGATCATGTTCTTACATCAACTCATGGAGAACCTATTGTAAGGTCATTGCATCATCAAGTGGAGGTATAATTATTTCAAAACAAGGATTTCAATTCAGATTTCTATTTCACTTTATCAATGTTGTAGGGTTGAATCCAACCCAGGGTTTGACAAAGGAAAACTACTTATATAGCCCCCAAATGTCATTTTTCCCTTCTTGTGTGCAGATCCAAGTGCACTTGTAGGTTCTATGAGGTACAGTTGACAGAAATCAGATAAATACATTGTTGCATGTTCAGATTTCCAATTTCATTAGAAAACCTCAGGACGAGGGCATTTGGGTCACCATAGCTGTCCCAGGACTAGGGTGATCAATTTTCCATAGTCCCTTCAAAACAACCTAAAACTCAATAGAGAGAAATAATACGTCCCCAAAAGCCCACATTTAGTCTTGTTTGTGTATAATTCACCCAGAAGCTCCTCAAAGCCAAAGACAACCTACATCATCCTAATTTGACTTATTTTAAGGCACTACATTATTACCCTTTCATTTATGAAGGTTATACTTTCCATATAAGTCAACATCATTTCTTTGAATTAGATCTTAATCACCCATTTTAGCAAATGATCCAATAAATCACTTAAAAGGAATAAAGGAATAGAATTCCTAAGAGTATGATATTGAATTGACCCTCTTGACCAAAGTGTTAGTCAAACATACTTATCTCTTGGTGGCTTTGTAGTGTAACTCTAATCCAAGTGAAAATAAGTCTAGTTTCCCAATTTGCATGCTTGAGCTTGTGAACCTTGTTTTTCACCTTACAAATACAAAATACTCTCAAAGAAGAAAGAGAAGGATGAAACACCACATGATAAAAAATTCCCTTGTAAGATAAGATGGAGAAGTCAAGATCCCTATTGAATAAACATCTTGCACCCCCCAAGAGAGCTTGAAAATGATAATACTTACTCATGTAGTGAAGGTTTCAATGAAGATGTCTACAACCTACTCTATTGTGTGAAAACATTGCAAATTAATGACCTACTCATATATTGTCTCCTTAATGTATTCATATGTATCTCAATGTGTTTGGTCTGCTATGATGAACCAATTTCTTTGAGATGTAGATGGAACTTTGATTATCACAATGAAGGATAGTGATCCATGGAAAGGTGAAGCATTAGTAAGTGAGAATATTATGAAGTTAAATAGCCTTAGTAAACACATTAACAACTCTTCGATACACAACCTCAATCAAAGAAAGAAGTAGCATGTTGCTTCTTTATTTTCCAACAAATTGAATTGGAACCAAGATGGAAGTTGTATCTATAAGTGGACTTATGATTGTCAAAATAGATAGTCCAATCTAAATATGCATATCTAACTAAGTCAAGTCTTGTACCTACTACATAGTGAATTCTATAGTGATGTATACATTGTCTGTAATGCAAAATGTATTTGGCATCTTTCCTATGAAGCTCATGAGGTCCCTACATAAAGTGTGAAACCAAGCCAACCCCAAAGGAAATATTAGGGAAAGTGTGAGACAAGCATATGAGGCCCCCAACATTTTGTTAATATAAGGTGGAATCAAAAAGTGGTGTAAAATACTTAAACTTGACTCCTAAGAGAAAGGAAAGCCTTGCACTCAACCATGTGGAACCAAGCTATAAGATCAAGAGCATACTTGGTTTGAGCAAGAGTGATACTAGAAGAATATGTAACCTCAATCCTAAGAAAGCATCACAAATGGTGAAACTCTATCATGAAAACCTATCGTGCAAAGAAGATTTGACACTAGACTAATGATTAATGTTGTACTCCCTATGATGATCAAGTTATCAAAATAGAGAAAAAAGAAGAAAATGAGACTCCTATCACAAAATATAGACATTTAGATTTGAATGACACCTAGTGAATATTATTGAGAGAAGAAAGTAATCCATCTTGGCATACCAAACTGTAGGGACTTGCTTGAGGTGATAGATATACTTCCTTAATCTATAAACCAAAGAAGAATCCTAAATAAATCCCATATGACTGCTCCATGTAAATATCCTCTTGAAGTTACCCATGAAGAGATGCACTCTTCACATCCATTTGGTGTACAACCTGTCCATGAGATGCAACACTCACAAAAGTCAAGTGAATGGAATTCATCTTAGCAACAAGGGAAAATGATTTTGTGTAATCAATACTAGGATCATGTGCCTTTTCCCCCTAGTCATGCTTTGAAATTGTCACCATTCCATCCACTACATATTTTTTCTAATAAATCCACTTACATCGAACCATATTTCTCCCATTAGAAAGAGGAACTAAGTCCCATATGCAATTCAACATTAAGGAACTGTACACTTCCTCCATTGTTAAATACCACTAAAGAAGTCTTGATACTTCCTTAAAGGGATGTGGACAGGAAGAAATAGCAATATAGACATTAAAAAATTGTTGATGTTTTGATCAATTATTTCGAGTGTATGAAGGATCCCCAACAAGAAAGCCTACAAACTCAAGATTTTTTTCAAGTCCAACAAGGTTGTGAAGTAGATGGGGAGGAAGCATGATTATCCTTTGTTAGTGCGGGCTTTTATTTCCTAGTTGTTTATTTGTTTATTTCCTAGCTAGTTTATTTCACTCATTGCATCATAATTGCATTCTATATACTTTTCTTTTGCATTCTCCTAATATTATTTTTCTTCTTTAGCATATTCATTTATCTCATGGAGGCTCTCACTTTATGTTATTATTTGATCTTATATCATTTACATTCATTGTTTTATGTCTATTTGTTTGCACTAATTTTTCTACGTTATTCATATTTTCATATTGTAGCATGATATAAGAGTTATTCTAGTGCAAGAATAGATTCATTTCCCTTATTTGAGAGATTTAGGGGGGTATAATAAACTTTCATCAAGTTTTATAAAAACCCAGTACGCTCTTCTCTTGCATTTCCATATGAACTCAAAAATCATAAAAGTTTGAGAAAATTTTAATCACTCTGGTTTTTTGTAACATTTGTGTGTTTGCAACTTTTTGGTAATTCTGGTGGTTTTTCAATTATTCCATGGCATCTAGAAGGCTCAAGAAAGTCGGATTTGACTTTCTTTTCGCCAAAATCAAAGAAAGATTGGAGGTGTTTTGATTTTTGCTTTGATATGGGTCTTTTGCTACTCAAATTGAAAAAAAATATTTGTATATATTTTTCTCAGCCCCAAAATACTATCCAAGTATCTTTTAAATTTATAGATGGTGAGGAATTTTGGTAAAAGTATTATCCCAAAAGCACCACACAACTTTTTTTGACTGGTTGAAGGTTGAATTTAATTCATTTTTTTTCTTCTACTTGTTGGGTTAAAAAAGGTTTTATGGGTATTTTTTGTTGGATTGTGAAGTCATCATGGAGAACCACTAGTTGTAGTTACTTGTCATCATGGATAACCACTAGTTGTGGTTAATTCATCATGGAGAGCCACTAGCTGTGGTTAAGTCATTGTGGAGAACCATTAGTTGTGGTTGAGTCATCAATTAGGGTTGATTCATCACAGAGAGCCACTAGTCATAAATATTTTGAGACTTACTATAATTAGATAGTTTTTATGATGTGACTTACTATAAATAGTAAGTTAGTTTGGTGTCTTACCAAAAATAGTTATTAAAAAAGGTTTTATGGGTATTTTTTGTTGGATTGTGAAGTCATCATGGAGAACCACTAGTTGTAGTTACTTGTCATCTTGTTGGGGATCCTTCATAGACTCGAAATAATTGATCAAAACATCAACAAATTTTTAATGTTTATATTGCTATTTCTTCCAGTCCACATCCCTTTAAGGAAGTATCAAGACTTCTTGAGTGGTATTTAACAATGGAGGAAGCGTATAGTTCCTTAATGTTGAACTGCATATGGGACTTAGTTCCTCTTTCTAATGGGAGAAATATGGTTCGATGTAAATGGATTTATCAGAAAAAAATATGTAGTGGATGGAATGGTGACAATTTCAAAGCACGACTAGGGGGAAAAGGCACATGATCCTAGTATTGATTACACAAAATCATTTTCCCTTGTTGCTAAGATGAATTCCATTCACTTGACTCTTGTGAGTGTTGCATCTCATGGATAGGGTGTACACCAAATGGATGTGAAGAGTGCATCTCTTCATGTGTAACTTCAAGAGGATATTTACATGGAGCAGTCATATGGGATTTATTTAGGATTCTTCTTTGGTTTATAGATTAAGGAAGTATATCTATCGCCTCAAGCAAGACCCTACGATTTGGTATGCCAAGATGGATTCATTTCTTCTCTCTATAATATTCACTAGGTGTCATTCAAATCTAAATGTCTATATTTTATGATAGGAGTCTCATTTTCTTCTTTTTTCTCTATTTTGATAACTTGATCATCATAGGGAGTACAACATTAATCATTGGTAGTGTCAAATCTTCTTTGTATGATAGGTTTTCATGATAGAGTTTCACCATTTGTGATATGTTCTTAGGATTGAGGTTACATATTCTTCTTCTAGTATCACTCTTGCTCAAACCAAGTATGCTCTTGTTAGTTTTTATGATGTGACTTACTATAAATAGTAAGTTAGTTTGGTGACTTACTTGTACAACTACATGCATCAAACATGTAGTTGTACAAGTCATACTAAATTTAGTAAGTTGTCAGCAATTAGGATTCTACAACTCGGTTGTTATATGCAACTTGAAGTCAAGTTTTGAGTAACATTTTGAAGATTGTTGTAACAGTGAAAATTCCTAAGAAATAATATTAAGATATTTTCCCATGGTTTTTCTCTTGGTATAATTTTACCAAGTTTTTCCACGTAAAATACTGTGTTAAGTGTATTTTCTCTCCTCTGTAATTTTATGCACTTATAATTTTCATAACAATTTGTATCAGAGCAAGGTTATTTGTGTAGTTTTTGTTTGACTTGAGAGGTGACTAATGGCAGGAGGTTTTGTTACCAAATTTGAGGTGCAAAACTTTGATGGTTCAATTTTTTCTCTTTGGAAGCTGAAGATTCAAGCTTTACTAGTGAAGGATGGATGTGATATAGCTCTTAAGAGGGTAGCATCAAAACTTGCAAATATGAGCATATCACACTTGAATATTATGAACAACTAGAGCAACAATCATGTTGTCTCTAGTAGATTCAATTATGTTCAATGTTGTAGAGGATACATTTTTTCATGATTTATGGAATAAGCTTGCAAACTTGTATGAGATGAAATCATTAGCAAAAAAAAATTATTGCGAAGGCAACTATATAATTTGAGGATGTGTGAAAATTCATCTATCATAGACCATCTAAATTATTTTAACACATTGACAAGAAAGTTGGCTTCAGTGGGAGTTAAAATTGATGAAGAAGATAAGGAAAGAATTTTACTTTGCTCCATACCTGAAAGTTGGGATCAACTGGTTATGGCTCTCAATAATTCTTCACTGAGTGAGAAGATGGTCTTTAAAGATGCAGTAGCTACTTTAATCTCTAAATATTCAAGGCGAGAGACATCTCAAGGGTCCTCTTCAAATGAAGCCCTATTTGCTAGAAACAGAACTCAGGAAAGAACCAATACTGAGCATGGACAAACTAGGTCCAAATCCAAGAGCTAGAGAAAGCTAAAGTGTTGGAACTATGGAAAAAATGGACATGTCAAAAAGGATTTCAAGTTTCCAAAAGAAACCAAGGAGAATCCTAGTACACTAACATCTGAATAAAATATTGTAGAAGTTTAAAACACCATTAGAAGATGAAGAGGTATTAAGTGCTAATCTGATAAGATCTTTACTTCATGTTTGGATTCTTGATTCTAGTGCCTCTTTTCATATGAATCCTCATAGAAATTGGTTTTCTACTTACCGTGTTAGATAACTGAGAGGGGGGGTTGAATCAGTTAGTTCTAGTTATCCTATAGTCCCAAATCTCCCAGATGTATATATTCAAACTTTTCAAACAAATTATTAACTCGGTAAGCTATCAACAATAACTTTCTCTTCATCTACCGATTGACAGTCAATTCAATACTGATGTAAGAGAGTCAAGGGTATGGGTGGCCTAGTGACTGATTTTCTTAACTCTATAAGCCTAGTGTAGGACAGTCATGGATAGGTAGTTTAATTACTGATTTTCTTAACTCTTTATGTAGAGTTTTCAACCCCTGACTCACACACCTTAGATAAGGACATCAAAAATTTCTACAATCATTCATTATGAACCGAAGGGTAACAAACATCAACAATGAATCCATGACCGGATGGACTATGAGGATTCAATATAACAGCCTAGATGAATAAGTGTTCATGATACTCATCGAGTTTGAACAGCACAAAAGGGCCTTCTCGATATGAAGGGGCCAAAACTTGGGTCTTACCATTCGGTTGCACACACTGACTGTGATTGCAGTGAACTAACTCGGAGAAAACTAATGTCTCTGTTTCAAAATACCATTGTATCCAATTTTAAAGAAAAACTTCCAAGGAATTTGGGAATCGGGTCTTGGATTTAGAATACCCCTTACCGAGATTTAAACATTCCTAGCATGCCAAAACATATGGTATTCAACAATAATTGTGGATGGGTATTTGCAGACTAATTGGAGACTCAGGTTGTACTCAGGGAACTGCAATATCAATCTGCTACGTTTATTTAAACCTTCCATAACCATGAAGGAGTCAAGTTCCAAACCTATGAATACCTGATTTGAAGAACATCTCTGTTCACATTGACATCATTGTTTAGAATGATATAACAGACCTGGAATCGAGCGGTTGCAGTCGAGACCGAGGAGTGAATATAGTCTCCTTCTAGAAAAGGAACGCACATTAGTAATGGCGTCTTCCTCTTAATCAGATTGGGGCGCCATGAGATGGTTCAAATGACTCTTAGTCCCGAACTTGGAGCCTCGGGATTGATGGGCTTGCTAATTTGCATTCAAAAGCAAATGTCAACTGGCGCACACCGAAATGAAGTAGTTGCTCGACCCGATGGTGTTTTCCCCTGAATCTAGTTGGGATGCGTAGAGGGCATCAAAATAGTGCTAAACTCAAGTTTGGGGGAGTCTTGGTGCTCGGTCTGTGAGGAATTGTGCACTACGGTGCATTCTACAGTTGGCGCAAACCTATTGGTTATGGCCTAGGGCACAACCACATTCCCATTTCCCTGCAGGTTTTCACAAACTAACATAAGAATCTTCAATGTCATTCTAAACCGACGCCTTCCACCTGAGATCAGAGGAATCCCATGGCAGAAATGCCCCAACCAAATACAAAACGTGACAGTCTCACGGGGAAACCAGAACACGGCTGCAGAGGTCAAAACTCGATAACTTAGGTTACGGTTAACGGTTTTGTCTCAAACCAGAGGCATTTGAAAGTAGGTTTGTAGGGCTTCAAAACTAAGACAAATTCATTAGCTGATAGGACCAAATGAAAACAACAAAATCACTGGTATTACCGAATGTGCAGGAAAATGAGTTCTATTTTATTGATTGGGCAAAAATATTACACTTCTCTGCTTTCTTCCAGCCGCCTGAGGGGCTTAAGAAAACCTTCCCCCAATGACTTTACAACAGTTTGAAACCACTTAGCCGGTTGGAGGGAAAAACTTCCAAAATAGTTTAACAGTTCTGTTTGTTAATCTGAGCACAGTTGCATTTAGCAACATCTGCAATTATGCAGCAAATGAGCAATATGACTCATTCAGAACTTAAGTATTTAAAACTTAAGTTTCCTTATTTGAAAAACAATCCTAAACAACTAGCTATCCTAGGAACAGTCATCTATTGATCCCAATGACCATGGTGTATCAAGCAGCTTATAAATGGCCAAACTTGTACCCAGGTCTTACATTTGGATCTAGATGTTTTTACTACCCCTAAGACTTTAATTTCAGATTTTAGTGCAAGGAGGTGGTGCTCCTGCACCAAATATTGTGTTTATCGATCTGACTAGTTATGAAATGTGTAATGTAAAATAACAATCCAATCACATCAAATACACATAACACGTAGATTTTTAATGTGGAAGCTCTATTAGGAGAAAAACCACATGGGACCGATAACCCAAAATAATTCACTCTTCTGAAGTGAGCTCGGTTAGGAGCCAACCCTGTCAAAGGTTACAAAAAACATTGTAAGGTGTGACTTGGTTAGAGGATTTATCACTAACAGTTATCCTTTGACCATTATTCACTATGGGGTTAATCAAGAAAACCAACAACATTCATTGAATGTCATATTGAAATACAAAAAGACTGTTAAGTCCACTCGATTAAGAGATTTTGTTGTAACAATGGTTAAATTGATATAGTAATGATCTGATTCAAATACAACTAAGATTTGTAGATTTTTTAGATCTATGCTAAGCTCAAAATACCTCCTCTGATCAATATTCACTTCAATCCTTTATATCCTCCAACTTATTTAACTCGGTGAATAATACTCTGACGCTCGATAATGCCTACAGTTTAGCTCAGTTCTGTATGTACCCAGTTTGATCAGTGGTGCATGGAAATAGTGCTTTCACACAAATTCTCTTATAGTTTTCAATAAGCTCCAAACCCAATAATGAATCTCGTGTCTTTTTAAATAGACTTCATAAATAGTTTTATTATCATCTGTTAGATTGTGCCTCTTAATCTCCATCATTTCTTTTTCCACTTCAAGATTCCTTGCAATTGTGTCTATAACATGTTTCATCCCTCCATTCGATCAATCTTGAATTTTGTCAGTTGTTAGATCATCATAAAAAAATTTATCTTTTACCTCAAAATCATAAGCAATTATCCAGCTCATCAATTCAGTCGGTTGTTATCAACTTTATTTATTTATTTCACTCAGTCAATACTAGAATGTGTCAGTGAATATCTACTCGGTTAATAATGTATTCAATGTACACTATACTAGCTCGGTGTATACAAAATTCTTCAATTACCGGCCACATAAACTTGTTCAGTTCTAATCTTCAATACATAATAAATTCATGTAATACAATCAAGTCAACAACATGATGCCATAGACTCATCAATAAGTTACCCAATGTATACCTTAGCCATATCTTTCATATCCATCTCATCTTCATGTAGATATCTCATTCCTTTACCATTTTTCTTCTTCAGATGTTTGTAACTATCATGATAAGTACAATCAAAACTAGTTGACATCAATGACAATACATTAACTGATTTAATTGCCTTACATATCACTTTAGTATCTCGGTGATCTCTAATCACTATCTTTTACTTGTCCATTCATTTCATCAATATATTCAATCAGTTGTAGGTTATCAATCTCTCTATTTGGCATTGATGGCAACACAATATGAAATATGCCATAGAATACCAAACATATGTACTACAACTCTATAGGTAAATGTTGTAGCTCGGTAAGCTCTCCCTAGCTTGTTCATTTAATATGTTTAATCACTACACAACATTTCATGCAGACTCTCCCTACGGATTTGATCTTTTGCTTCTTTGTGATTCTTCTCTCCCATTGGATAGATAGATATTTCACTGATTCCTTCTCTCCCTTTGACAATAATGCCAAAAAGAATAAACAACTCTGTAGTAGCCAAAATATTCTCTCTGGTGTTCGATTCAAATCAAGTACCTTCATGTACCAATATATAGTGTTCTTTGTTCCAACTTTCACAACCTTAGGAAGCCTAAAGTGTGAACAATATGCATCAACATCATTTGATATTCTGATAAAGTATAGGTTGATGCAACCTCTCGATATAATCTTCCACAATCGTTTCCTTCTCTTTTAGATTCTGCAATTTCTTAAACAACTCAAGTTCATAGTCAGTAGGGATGAACTTAGCTTTCAATTTTTCCACCATCAACCTCCACCGATTGATCTTTATCTCACCTTCTTCCTCTTTGTATTTCTGCAATTCTTTCCACTATAATGCAACATGTCCTTTCAATTTTGTCTATTCCAACCTCACTCTAAGAGGATCTTCAATGTCTTCTAACTCAAAGTAATCTTCCAACTCACCGATGCAATCAATCATGTCCTCGGGCTTTAATGTACCTGAGAAATCAGAAACATCCATTCGGTAAGATGTTCTCAACCAAGCTCTAGGTCTTTACAACTGGTTAGTTTTGTCTCCACTAGATCTATCCATCTGGTCGGCCCTGTCATCACCACTAGGTCCAGCAACTTCAAAGTCTTCAGCAAATTCCTCATAACCATCATCAATTCCAAGGTTCCTCGACATATCAATAATACCCCTCATAATCTCAATGACCATTTCATTTTTCATTGACATTATCTCAAATCTGACATCTGATTTCAATTTCTCTGCTATCCTCATTTCCACAACATCATATAGATCTTCAATCGCCCTAGGGTCCAATCTTCCCGGAGGCATCTCCAAATATTTTCAAAAACCCTCTACAAAAAACCCTAAGATGACCACCTTTTGACAACTTGTGAACTATCTGCAAGTCAAATCATAACTAGCTACCTTGCACGAACAATCAAATAGGATTTCACAAGTTCAACAACACAGATCTTTGAAGGAAACTCAGCTTACGCACAAATCAACCCAATCAAGCTTCAGCTCAACAAGGTCAACTTCTTCCCAAGGGGATCAAACTTCAGCTTTGATATGACCTAACACAGTCAAGGATGGTGGATCCAATTAAGGACAATCCAACCCTTGCAGCCAACATCAACAACATAGTGGAATTTCAACTCATAACAAAGATATAATCAGAAACAACCCTTCATTATCAATAACTGAGCTTATAAGCAACATGTCAGGTTGTAAGGCCTTCTTGGTTATGGCCAACTACATCAGAATTACAACAAGATCAACACATATCCAAATTTCCCTAGCTATCCCAGATCTGTAACAACAACAACAACTGGTAGAACATAAAGGTAGATCTAAACTTGAGCTCGCAAGCCTCCAAGCAATCTCCTTGTTCCAAAAAAATACTAGCTCTACTACTACCAATATAAAAAATACTATATGATCTACTATCCTTTAGGAACTTCTATCCTCCTTCTATCTCTATGTATGTCCCTTAAACACTACCCATACCTTCCTTATATACTGCTCAACCACAAGTCAGCTTACAACAATAATTAATTACAAAATATCAGTCGGCTCTCAAGTAGCCCTTACAAAATATATTTCTTCATGTCGACCTTCAAATGGTCATCAAATCTACATAGAATAATGCAACACGCTAGATTTAGGTCCCCACATGTCCAACGGTCAATCCATAACTTGAGGAGCACGACCCAAATTAAATGCACTAGTCATCCAAGATGATTCATCCAAACAAACAAGTCGGTCAACAAGAACACGGAGCACCAGTTCTAGTCGGTAATCATAACATCGAGACCCAATCGGTAATCAAGCACCAAAATCCTCAACCGAGCAACAAATACACTGAGTCACCGAGTCCATCGGTGAAGCCATGCAAACTCCCAACCGAGAACTATAACCGAGTGACCACCAACCACCGAGCTCCATCGATGAAGCCAAACAAGCTTCCAACCGAGAACTAACACAAAGAGACCGAGAATCTCAGGTCTCCAACTGAGATACCACAGAAATTCAAAACCAAACACAAACATATTTTTGGTTGATACAAGATTTCCAACTACCCCAGGATGCTCTTGCATCAATTCCTATCTTCATTATCACCGTGACCTAAACATCCATTTGTCCCCTTTCCCAGGTGACCATAGGCTATATCATTTACAAATGCATTGCAAATCTTACCTTTCACGTGTGTTGGAAGATTTTTGTCAGCTTGAGGATTTTCTAGCTGACCATAAACAATATTGTCCATTGTATAAATATGCCTTGATGTTGTAAGGGCCACTATAAGGCTCTACCCACATGCTACTTGGCAAGAATTTGTTTCAACAAGTGCATCTATGCAAGTTGGAACAAGTCTTGGCTCCCTATCATCATGCCCAAGCCACCCTTAATCCTCAACTCCTCAGGTAAGTAGCTTACTGGATGAGCAGTTTCTAGAGCTTGAAGAACCAACCATTACTTCCACTACACCAAGACTATGCCATACTCCACAAGCTTCTCTGATATTCTGTAACCCATTTAGAGATTCAACTTCTCGAGGTGAAGAAACACTCTTACAATCTCCATGACCTAAAGCACCAAATGTGTCATCCCCAAACATAAACAATTGACCCACCGAAGTTACTATAGCAGTGTACCAAGGTCCACATGAAATTGAAGAGACAAGTATTCCTTCCAAAGGATAGTTTACTTTTTTCAGTACCCAGTGACTCAATTCATTCCCAAGTCCCAAAAGCCCTAAATTGTATGCCCCATAAGCCCATGAGTATAGATCTCCTAATAGAGAGACAACACATGTATGATATTCTCCACAAACTACTAGTTCAATATTTGTATGGGAAAGAGCATCAAAAAATTTAGGGTGAGAAACATCTCCATCTACTCCATGGCGAAGTCAACCTCCTGACTCCTCACCCCAACAAAAAACATCCCCTTCTTTTATAGCAAGAGCATAATGCCTTCTACCACAAGTAATATTGTGAGCATCACGCATCACTGTTGACTCTAAGGATTTCGATAAAAGCACATCCATTTTTGGACCTGCAATATTTCCAACTCTATGCAAAACACCTCCTAGAACTCCATCCCCAATGCCTTTTTTTTCTCTCTCTTATAAGTTCTTAATTGCACTCAAATCCATACAGTGGAATATAAGCATTTGGAATTCAATTTTGTTAGAAATCATATCAATAGTGGATTACTACAACTCCCAGCAAAAAGATTGGTAATAAAATGCTACATAATTGGGTTCACTAAATCATTATTTTACTTTATGAAAAGATGACGCTTTTTTTTGTTACGAATTATTTTGGATAAACCTGAAGTAGATCACTCATTCCCTAATTTTATTCTTGAAAAATAGTAATTTGTTTGGTTTGCACAAACATCTTATGTTATGTAAGAGTACTTGCATTGAACCAACTCGGTGGTATCACAAACACCTATGATTTTCACTAAAGCAGTCTCATACAACACAATTTACGAGATCGGTAGCTAGTTGTTTGTCTTGTTACTTGGTGCAATTTCCAAATGATGACTCTTTTTTGTTTTGTTTGAAATATCATTGTAGTGCTCTCCATCTGGAACTTTTTTTCCCTTTTTGGTTTTCTCTTTATTGATTAATACTAGTGTGTCCACCACTAATGTGAATTGGACCTAATCCAAAGACTTTTCTAGTTTCTCCTTTTCATTCAAGTTTTCTCCACTAAGTTTAGTTTCTGATCTACATCTCTAAAGCATTGCTTTCATGATCTTCTAATAATATTCATCCTTCTCTTATCTTAATGATTCAGAGCTTTGGACAGGTTGGAGACTGATTTAGTTTTTTGGTTGTAGTTATCCTTTTCTCATGAAGCTTCTTAAAAAATATTTCTTTCCTCACTGATCCTTTCTTGAGGCTTTCTTCTTTTGATGTTCTTACAATGGTTGTATTTCAAGATTTTAATTCAATATGGTGTGTTGTCTTTACTTATTCTCTAGGTCAAAATTTATTTCCTCTATTTGTTCATTTATTGCTTGGTCCTATTGCTGCCAAGGGGAGCAACACTACTTCCAGGTGACTATCTTTATTAAAGATCAACCAAAAGAAAGGGATATTCTGGAAATCTATGAGCTAGTCCCCTTCAATCGCTTTAAATTCCAATTAAATCTATCAATAGGGGCTTGTCTATATGCATAATTATTAGTATTACTCACACAGATCCATACATAGTTGGGCACGCTAGTTGTCTTGGGAATCTTGAGCCTATGATGTATTCTCGAATGACATTCCCTATTTAGTGCAAAGAAAATTCCTTCAAAAATTAAGAGGGAAGAAGAGGTAATTGCACTTAACCAGTCAGTTTGACTCAAAGCAAGTGACAATGGTTTCACAAATAATTCACGTTTCTTCATAAACCATAGGCATTATAGAAAAGCTTGATCTTTTTCCTTCATTTAGACTCAAAGCAAGTGAAAATGATTTCACAACTCACGTTTCTTCATAAACAATGGGCATCATAAAAAATCTTGACCTTTTTCCTTTTATAGGGAAACTAATGCAATTTGGTAGCATCATTAGAATGTGAATAGATCCTACTAGTCTTCAGTTATCTTATCAGGTCCTCCCTACGAATCAGGTTGTTTTCTTTTGGTACAATAGTTGTGAAAATTGAAGTCATAAAGGCTTTGAGAGAAGGCTATGAAGTTAGAGGGAAGGTTTGGGAAGGTTTAGAGAAATATACGAATATAGATTCAAGTGCTATAGCACTAATCTTCATTAATCAATATACTAAGTTCTATTAATCTTCTCCTTCGAGCTCCTATTTTTAGCTAGCGGGTAAAAGGGGTGGGGCTAGAAAAAAAAATTTATTTTGGTGGGAAAATGATTTTTTACTTCTTTTTCTTATGCACAACTTCCTTACATCTACAAAATTCATGGGACCACCTCTTTGAAATATTCCTAAAAATAGTAGGCACCCCCTTCCATAGGACCCGAGACTTATGATTTTTAAATTTTTTTTTGTAAACTTCCATATAGCCGACATACTAGAATATATTAAAAATAATTTTATATTTTATATTTATGTAATAGAAATTACCACAACTATCTAGAATATTCTAACGCGACCTCTTCCCCCTCCTATACTTGACAAACCTCATCTTCACTATCCCATGGCTCCCATGGCTCCCAAGAAGAAGCCATGAGAAGTGGCATTGTAATCATCTTACATAACTTTTGCTTCTTGTCCATTACGGCTTTCTGATCATCATTTCCCCACTTTGTGCTTTTGTAATAAATGGCATAGAGAATCAAGTGACATGCTGCCAAACTAGCTCCAAATCCATTTGGAATCTGCATGCATGCGTTTAACACTCAACAAAAATAACAATACAGATCCAACAGATGCAGAAAATATTGACAAACATTTATACTTCACACTTACCACAAGATTTATGTCAAAGTGTATGGCTCCATAAGCAGTCCAAACTAATCCATTGGCAAATTTGGCAAGAGATAGGCCAAGGGGAATGTATTTCACACTCTTCTCTTGTATAATCATTCTTTGCAGAATTATTAATCAGTGCTTGTGATCAATAAAGAAAATTTTCAAAATGAAAAAAGTGAAGCTTGTTGCTTACCATGATGGGCAATTGATACATATACATCAGCACATCAAATTCAATGCACATGTTTCCTACGAATGTGTAACCCGATGTGAGTATAACAACAAAGAATGAGAATGCTAGAACAATCGACCCAGCCACCTTCAAATGTAATACAAACAGAAGATGAATCATCAAACACTTTGCATGAAATTGCATTCACTAAAAATTAAATCTTGTGTGTAAATTTGAAGCCTGTATGCACAAGAAAACACATTCTTGCAAATTTGGTGTTTGGCCATCTAATTTAATAATGTTAATGATTAAATTATATAAATAACATTATGAAATTATAAATTTAATAATGTTATTTATTAAAAAGTTATATTCTAAAACCATTACATCCAACAGTTTTTAAAGAAAACCTTGTAAATTTGGTGTTTGGCTATTTGATTTAATAATGTTATTTGTTAAATTAAATAAATAAGATTTATTAATCTTATTTATTAAACTAAGAAAGATTATTTTGTTCAGTTGTAATATTCAGCTATCAATACGAAGGCATAGATATAATGTGTATGGAAGTGTGAGCAAATAAAACAAGGTTGCAGAGTAGCGAAGTTCTACCAAAATGTTGGCAGGGTTATTTCCTATTTTAGCATTAAAAAGATATAGCATTCATTACAAAATCTAAATTGAACTTTTATTGTCAATTTAAAACATTCTAAACATTATCCATTGAGTCATAACTTATGTGGCATTTTGTAGACACTTCATGTGTCCAAAATGTACCTCCACATGTTACAAGCATGCATACACGTAAGCCTATCCAACCAACCAAGTGTCATATTCCTAAGCTATGCTTTCAAGTTTGATGTTTAAACATTTCTTGTGCATACAAGCTTCATTAGGAGACTGTATACAATTTCACGATGTAGATCATGAGGACAATGAAGAGAGTAGAGCTCGAGAGGAGTTTTCTCCTTGTCAATGCTAGAACTTTTGCCTCTACTAAAATGAAAGGACTACAAGGAATTCAACATATTTCTAAAGATTGTGAAATAAAAGGCAATGCCATACATATATGACTAAAGATAAGCTACAAAATAACTCTATGTTAGTTCTATGAACTTTTGTACCTTTCTTTTCCCTAAACCTTAAAGTCAAAGCCACTACTCATACAAATTTTGTGATATGGAATGAACAAGTTAAATAACAGAAGAAGGAATGAATGTTTCCTAAACAAATGCTAAATTCATTTTTGCAGATGACAAATACTATTCTATCACTGGAAAACATGACTCCTATACATGTCTCTTCTTTCTTCTTCCTTTCTTAAAAAGAAAGATCCATAATTAATTCCCCAATTTCCCCACTCTCGTTCTTTATTAAGCTTCACATTTCATTTTCTCTCATTTCCTAGCATTTTGATGAAATTTGTCAAGGCGGTTACCTCAACAATATCCATTTGCATGAAATTTAATTTCATTTGGTCAAATCCCATCAATGGGATTAGATTCTCATAGTCACGTTTATGAATTAGTCCCTTCTCCTTGAATTTAGGTAAGTGGTGATAATTGTTGATGTAATGACTTTCTTGCACAAAATGCTTCTCTCTCTACGTGAAGATGTACACCCCCTACAACTTTGCCCATTTATAATCAACTTCATTTAATCCACCCCTACAAATCTTTCCTTTATACATATTCCCTTCTCTTAATTAAAACCTCATTTTTCAAATAGAATTTGTAAAATAAATTTTATAATTAGTTTCTAAAATATATTTTATTATATATTTATCTTATTGTATTAAAAAAATTAATAAATAAATAAATTAAATTAAAATAATTTCTTAGGAAATATAACATTTACAATTAATTACATGCTTTAAAGTTTTTGAAATAAAATGCACATCATAAATTTTAATAAAAAAATATTTACTAATTTTATCTATATATAACTTTTTATTTAAAGAGTTCTATTATATTTTTTATAATAATTGATGTAGTGCTATATTAAGAAACTATAGTGAAAAGGAAATATTTTTCTTTAATTTTTGAAATCTAAACTTTGTTGATATATTTTTTTACCAAATTTTTTTTCTAATAAATTATTAAAAAATTTAAACAATTTCTAAAACATTTCAGTCTAACTTTAAAAAAATAACATAAATTTGTAAAATTTGCCATCTTATTCTTCTATTTCTAAAAATTTCTCTATGCAGTTTCCTTCTGCACAAAGGGTTGTTATTGGTCAAAAAAATAAGAGATGCAAGCGTTAAAGTTCCTACCTATTGGGAATAATTTTAGGGGTAACATATGGTGAAATGAGAGTGTGTTTAAGGTAGAGTGGAAAAATTGAATATTTGAATATTATATTGAATACAAGCTCATAATCTTCCCAATTCAATGTAACTTATGTAAGCATTTATGGGAAAATGGTAAATACTATGAAGTGCACTTTTTGCCTTATTGTTGTGGACAACTAGAACATTCTTGATTCGTTATAATATTTTTATTGTTTTCCTTTTTTTGTTTGGTTTGAGTTCATTTTCATTTGGAATAGTATAATGCATTTAGAGTTAAGATTAGATAAATTTAGTACATTGTTGCATTACCAATGTATAATTTTTCACTAAAATTTCAATTCTTATATTACAATATAATGAAATGTAAAAATATTTTTATAAATTAGTCAATCTTTTAATTGTGATTGTATTGATGCATAAATAAAATAGAATTAAATTACATTAATAAATAAATAAATTGTTATTACAAATTAAATTTTATTATTATATTATTTTTAGTTTTATTATTATTCATAATTAAGATAGAAATTCAGATGTACAATGTAAATCATATTATATTATCACAAATTTAAATTCTATTCTATTCTATTCTATTTTATGACAATGTTTATAATTATAATAATAATTATAATAATAAAATTATAATTTGATATATCAATGCATCTCCACGACCAAAATATCCATTCTTATAAATGGAACTCCTGAAGGTTTCTTTGACACCTCAAGAGGAATTAGACAAGGAGATCCTCTTTCTCCTTTCCTTTTTATCATTATGGCAGAAGCTTTTGGCAGAGCCTTCACTAAAGCCCAATCAGAAAGGAAAATTAATGGTATTTTAGTAACGGATAATGTCCCTAATATCACTCACCAACAATATGTGGATGACACTATTCTTCCTAGTGAAAGCTCCCTTTCAGAAGCTAGCAACATTATATCTATTATTCAATCATATTCGGAGGCCTCGAGACAAAAAATCAATGCAGAGAAATCCAAAATTTTCTTTATAAATACTAATCCAATAATGGAAAAACAAATTTGCAAAATTATGGGCTTTAAAATAGGTAAATTCCCATGCAAATATCTAGGTATTGATTTAGAAAATAGGAATAAGCATATCAAAGTTTGGAATCAAATTCTTTCCAAACTTGACTCAAAAATTGGAGAATGGAAAGACAAATGGCTGACTAGGGCTGGTAAAATCACCAAAATCAGAGCAGTTCTATTAGCAGTGCCTTTATATCCGCAATCATGTCTCCCTCTCCCTAAATTCATTAATAATAAGCTGGAAGCAAAACTTAGGAACTTCCTTTGGAGAGACTGCGATGAGGATAAAAAAATGGCTCTTATAAAATGGGATAAAATCAATAAACCTAAAGAACTAGGAGGTTTAGGAATAAAGAAGCTTAATTGGAAAAATGAAGCTCTGGGAGCAAAGCTATCCTGGAGACTTTTTAAGGAACATAATAAAAAATGGGCAAGAATACTGTTTAACAAGTATCTGAATGCGGATGATCCCCAATCAATATTCAGAATGAAGACTCTCCCCAAAGGATCGGATAGTTGGAATTTTATAGCTAAGAGCAGACACCTTATAACCAAATATCTCACATGGGACATAGGTAGGGGCCAAGATGCTCTTTTCTGGGAAGACTCCTGGGATGGTCTCCCTCCCTTAGACTCACTAGGATTGCCTGCTGAGTGCAAAAATGTATTGACTAACCTTTGGGGTGACAAATTCAAGGACTATATGACTCTTAATAAAGAACAAAACTGGATTTGGAAATCAATAGAGGATTTAGACCTTGATCCCGTAGCTAAAAACTCTTATAAAAAAATAATAGCTAAGAGGGAAATCAAACAGGTTGATAGGGAAGATAATCTAATTTGGGCAGCATCAAAAATAGGTAAATATAACGTTAAAGAGGGTTATAAAGCTATAATCAGTTCTTAGAAATGGGATGAGGTAAATATTCCACTAAACCTTTGCTAGGATGCTTCTTGCTTACCCAAAGCAGGAATCTTTCTATGGCTAGCATTTCAGGGCAAGATCCTCACCACTGATAAATTACAAAAAAGAGGTATCCAAGGACCCTCGAGATGTATTCTATGCAAACAAGACTCAGAAGATGTAGACCATTTACTCTACAATTGCTCATTTGCTAAATTTTTCTAGGAATGGATCAGACAAAAACTGGATTGGACTACACCTCTCCCAGAATCTTTTAAGGATCTTCTAATAGGATGGCCCAAAGGGAATAAAATTGGCATTTATAGAAAAATATGGAACATAAGCCCCTCCATTATTATCTGGGAAATATGGAAAGAAAGAAACAGAAGAATCTTTAAAAATCAAGAAATGAAGGCAACTTCTCTAGTCAAAAAAATTGAAGCCTGTATCACTGAAACCATCAACTCATATATCAGGAATTCACAATTTGAAGAAGGATCCTTTTCCTTATGGGATAGTATGATTAAAAGAAAATGGAATAATTTAATCAACCCTCCTCAAATGTATTCTATTAAGAATTCAGAAGCCAGGAAAAATTGTAGATGGTCGCCCCCCCCTCCGGGATGGTACAAACTCAATTTCGATGGTGCATCCTGGGGCAACCCAGGATTATCAGGGATAGGTTGTATTATTAATAATGAAGTAGGGGAATGAATTTTTAAAAGAGCCAAGCTCATTAAACCTACTTCAAATAACTTAGCTAAATTAGAAGCATTATTGGAAGGCATTAAACTATGCATAAAATTAGGATTAACCAAGGTAATTATTGAAGGAGATTCACAGATAGTCATCAATGCGTTACGCAAAAGATCGACCCCTAATTGGGTCCTAAATTAAAAATTAGAAGAAATTCTTAAACTTTTGGAAAAATTAGAGACATTTCAATTAATTCACATTTTTAGAGAAGGCAACATTAAAGCAGACAAACTGGCAAATTTAGGGGCTAATGGTTCAAATTTTATCAAAATAAATAATATTAAGAAGATATAGCCTTCCCATTTATTAGTGAGCATAATTTTATCAATCTCTATCTTATTTATTTGCCCCTGTCGGATCTATCATGTAGCTTAAATTAAGGGTCATCCAGATAAGATGCCTTACTATGCCAAGTTAATATTAAAACTTAGAATTAACATTCATGTAATTAAGAAATCATTCACCTAATTCTATTACTAGTGTATTAATTGGTGAAGTTTAACCTCTACAATTTTCTTGAGGCTTTTCTTTTTGGTTTTTCCCTTTTAGTAGGTTTGGTTCTTTGGGCTTATCGCACTACATGGGCTTTTTGACTTCTTGCCTCTTCCATAGTGGTTTATTTGCTCATTCTTGTTGTCATGGTTTGATTTAGGCTTTACCTAAAGTTTTTTAACCCCTTTCATTATAATTTCATCAATATTAATCTCCAAGGATTTATAAAAAGGATATGTATCTCGCGGTGTTAACCTTTCTAACAATCTCTTTCTAGCTTGTCTTGTGGTCTTGTTGTGGTGTTTTCAGGACAAAAGCGAGAAAGGGCTCTTAGTCGGCATCATCTCTCTGCTAATAAGCCTGTGCATTCTATAGATTTAAATCTTGTATTCATCCTTATAAAGGATCAATTGTACTTATATCATCCCATTAGTAAGCTAAGGAACTTTTTGAGATTTCAAAATAAGGGTATGCCCTTATGACATTTTGTAATTTTAGGACTTATGTCCCGGACAAGACTAGAGGTTTTCTTCCCTGTTCTTTCCTACCAGTGCCCGTTTGAATGGTGGACATGTAAAAGTTATTTTTATTAATAAAATATAATACAAGGCTTCGGCCGTTTACCGATCAAAAATAAATAAATTTATAATTATCACAAAATTAAGAATATTATATGTGAAATTAAATAATTACTAAATTAGAACTAATTAACATTTTTTTTATAAAATAATATATCTTTTAATTATATGCAAAATAATTAACACAAACAATGCTAAATCAATTTAAATTTTATTTTATTTTATTCTATTACAATGTTTACAATTTTAAAAATAATTATAATAATAAAGTTATAATTATGACAAATTTAAAAATATTATATGTAAAATTAAGTAATTACTAAATTAGAACTAATTAAAATTATTTACTTGAAAAAATCTGAGTAGAACGGACTACAGAGGGTAGCCATTTTACACGCGAAATCCTTCACCACTAGAAGGATCAACGATATCAGCGAAGGCTATCTGAGATAAATTGATGGTGCAATCAACAATCTTCACCACGATCCGTAACAATTGACTCCATGCTCTGGTAACAATTTCCTTTTATTGGAATTTTTATAAAAAACTTAGCCACTGCCCCGCGATTTTGAGAACTTCAGAGTTCAGAGGCATCGAAGAACATAAATAGAGATTTAGTACATACAGCGACAAATTAAAGGAAGCGGATCTAGATTATAATATCAAGCAATAATTGAGGAGAAGAACATTCCTTTGGTTCAAATATCTACAACAGTCATCCAAATCAGGCAAAGATCATTGTGAACAGCAAATACAACACAAAGGATCAGACCGAAAGAAGTCATCTCAAGAAATATCATTACAGAATCATTCTCAAAGGGGCATCGAACATCATAAAAAAGTAGATGATATTCAACAAACCAATTGATAGATCGAACCATTCAGCCATAAACATTAATCCAAAGGACCAGCAATCAGCGTTGAAGAAGGAAACAGTGTTGAATCAGATCTATATTTATCACAGTAGTAGACAAAGCCAAATGAAATTTCAACGCTAGATTTCACTTTTACAATACAAAGAGATGCTGGCTAGAGGTGTCAATTGAGATGCGTTGCTGTTACCTACTTTTTTAAGCAATCTAGCAGGGTGCCCTGTTTATGAATCTGCAGCGTTGAATTTGAGAATTATATATAGCAAAGTTCCTACTTACAAGCTGGTTTCTCTCCGGATCTAGAACCTAACTATAGTTATGAAAATAACGACTACCATAATAAGGTTTGAATTAGAAAATGGTGTAGTCTCAACAGTTTGATGGCGACATGCCTAGCGAGGCTTCGAAAGAGGATACCAGCAATACTGGTTATTCTGGCTACTGCTTTAATTGTTGGTTATATGGACACCAAGCTGTGGATTGCCAGCAAAAGAATGTAAGTTCTCCAAGCCCTAACTACAATCATCTTAAAGCTTTTATCGCCAAGAAAAAATAGAAAAGCTTGGATGAAAGCAGGGATTCAAAAGAGATTTTGAACCATAAAGAGGCAGATCCCTTGGTAAATAAACCTACCCCGGGATCTAGGGTTTGCACGAACAAGAAATCTGAAAAATGCACTACTACTCAGCTTCCAAAAATCTTCACTATAAAGGATTTAGATAGCCAGTTGATTCGTTTTGCCAAAATGATTCATTTTGCCAAAATGAAGTATGCACTATAGAATTCAAGCAACCCCAGGGTTGTTGGGGCCCTAAAACCCAGAGATGAACCGGCTAAGCAATCCAATGATCCCCATTTTGCCTTGGGGAGAGGGGGTTTTTCAGTGGCCCAAGCGGATCCCGGGGTTGCTAGGTTGAAAGAATATGAATGGCAAGAGGTAAAAAGCAAGAAGAAGGTAAGATCACATTTTATGGAGAGAGTGGAGATTCCTCTGAGTAATCCTTTTGATTCACTGAGATTAGAGAAGATCTCTCGAAACATCAACTCTTATTCTCCCCCCCACATTCACAATGGGGTTTTGGGAAGAAAGGGAAACTTCAGGGATGAGCATCACAAACATACCAAGCCAACTGGATCAAATCCAGTTCTCATCCCCCTTCCTTTACTAAAACCCTAAGAATCAGATCAGGGTATGCTATAGCCGGGGAGAATGTTGAGAATCTTTCTTCAGAGCCTCATTCACATAAAGACAAGTATTACTCTCCCCCTCACCGTCGATTGGCTGGTAAGCATCCAATCCATAAACCCAATCTCATGAATGGTGAACAATTAAAGGTATCTAACTCTGTTTATACACCGCCACATAGGTGAAATAGTAAGAATTTGTTTGATTATATTAGAGATAGAACAATTTCTAATTACGAATCTAACAAAGTAGTCCTAGAAATCGGATCTATAGTACATAATCAGAACTATTTTGCAGAAATAGGTCTTATTGTGCGCTGGAAAGGAGTTGGAGTGAGTTTACTAGACATCACAGAAGCCCTAAAAGCAATGCTCCCATGTGAGGTAAGTATCGTCACCCTCATAGATTTCTTCTTCCTAATAGATTATATAAATTCAAAAACCAAAAAGGTAGTATTAGATAGTTTTAATTTAAAATTCAGGCATGAATCCTTTTTTGTAACCAATTGGATGCCTTTGTTCAATCCCTTACACCTAGAAAACTTTGTAGTAGAAAAAGCCATTTCTCTTAGGAATTTACCAATAGAACTTGCTTGCTTAGATTCGATTACCAAAATTGGTAACAAAATAGGTAAATTTATTAGAATTTGTGAAACTTTGCCAAACAAATCTGAGAAAATTATCATTGTAAAGATGAATATACATCAGCATTACATACCTCATATTAGTTTATGTTTTAATTTGATACAATTATCATTAATCCAATTATTATGGAAAATTTCTTAGAAACTAATCTTAACACTATGAAACCTGGAAAATTAACTAATCTCCTAGATAGGAGCTTAGATGTAAAAATTAACTTTCATTCGAGTAAAGGGGGCTTCACAATTACAAATGTAAAGGAAAGTTCCATGGACAATCTACCTCCCCCACAAATAGTTGAACCCCCTTGCAAGCCTAATAAGGTAGCTGAGGTAATTGGCAATCAAGTTTTGGTCACTGAGGAACCTCCATTTTTTTTGGTGAATCTTAACCCCCATAATATACCTGCTGAAATCAGCAGACATGATCCTTTGGTAGATAACCAAGTCAACCTAAATTTTGGAAGGATTGAAACACAATCAGAAATCAAAGATAGGCTCCAGTCCCCCGGATCGGTAGCCCAGCCTGTTCCTGCTAGTCATCCTACACAGTCTCCTAACTACATAGAGAACAATCTAGCATCCTCTCAAAATTATGATCCTTCAGTTGCATCACCACAAGGTAACCCCTCTGAGGATGAAAACTACACCAGAGAAGTTACAACGGATTGTATAGGGGAAGCCTTAACTGATGAACTACTGGACCTATTTACAAATGAAATCTGCGATGAAGAGGAGCTTAGATATCAAAAGGATGTCCTAATTAAAGAAATTTTGTTGCTTAGAAATTCTGCAGAGGATAATGATGCCTCATTAGTAAGTCAACAAGTGGTTGAGGAACCAGTAAATAAGACCCCTATGAAAGCCCACCTTAATGATCTGGACATGATGATTGAATCCTATGGACGAGAGAAAATTGATGTTGAAGATTCACTCATAGATCTAGGAAGAGGGTATGGAAATGAAGTTCCTGCAGAGGCCCTAGGTTCCTCTCCTCAACTTAAAGATTATGCAGAAATCAACACTGAAAAAATTGATGGTATTTTCGGTATTACAAATGAAGATAGAGAACTGGGTATCGCCACTAATTTAGAAGGATTATCTTCCCCCAAAATAGACAAGATTAAAAAGAAAAGGGGTAGGAAATCTTTCATAGAGCTTATAAACATAGCTAGCAATGTTGATAACCAAATAAAGATCTCTGACATTATGAATAGCGGGAAGGGGAAGTGCCTTCCCAAGGGCTAATGAGAGTCACATCCTAGAATGTTAGGGGCTTAAACGCCCCTAACAAACAAAGACTCGTTAAGAGTTATCTAAAAAATGAAAGCATAAAATTAAATAATAAATTTGGCATATGGAAATCAGAATTTGAACCAGCAACAGGGGCATCAGGAGGCCTAGCAGTCTTATGGGACCCTTGGAAAGTTTCTTCCCGAGTCTTGTCTAGCAACAGCAACTGGATGGTCCTTAGAATTTGCAGCCTAAAATCTAACCTAAAATTTGATTTGTTTAATATTTATGGGCCTACACTAAACACAAAAAAGAGAAGGGTTTGGCAAGAAATCCAGCCTATACTACAATCAAACAAAACAGAGACGCATATCCTAGGTGGAGATTTTAATGCTATTTTGAACATCAATGAAAAATTTGGTGGGTCCAAGTACATTTCACAATCTCAAAAAGATTTCAGTCAATGGGTTGCGGATAACAATCTAATTAATATTGAAACCATCAATGGGTCATTCACTTGGAATAACAAAAGATCGGGCTTTAGTCATATTGCGGAAAAATTAGACAGATTTTTGTTTTTTGGAGAAATGGATAGTTTTGACCAACTCTTAACTGTAGAGATTCTTCCAGATGCTGGATCAGATCATTTCCCCATTAGATTGACCATTACTGAGGATTGTAAACCTAATAGGAACCCATTTAAATTCAAATTTATGTGGTTCCAGGACCAAGAACTTCTCAACCTTCTGGAGCAATGGTGGAACCAAACATCAGTTGAGGGTTCTAAGATGTATAGTCTAGTTAGTAAACTCAAAATTATAAAAAGTAAAGTCTTGGAATGGAACAAAAACAAATTTAATAACATCTTCGAAGAAAAAATTCAGACCGAACGAGAATTAGAGAATCTTAATAACATAGTCATAGCCCAAGGCATGAACGAAGCAAGATATCTAAAAGAAAAGGAACTCATGGCTAAATATAATTCAATTTTACTGAAAGAGGAAATTTATTGGAAACAGAAATCCAGGGAAACTTGGCTTAAAGAAGGGGACAATAACACCAAATTCTTCCATAAATCAACCAACCTAAAGAGGAATATTAATAGGATTTCCAAGATTAAAGATGATAGGGGGAAACTCTTGGAAAATCCCAAAGATATTGCAGCTCATATCACCAAATTTTATAACTCTCTCCTTAATAATTTGGAAGTGGCTAATCTTCAAGCACAAAATGAAATGTTAGAGGCCATACCCAAACTGATCACAGATGAGGATAACATCATGATGAATAGTAGATTCACCTTGGAAGAAGTCAAGACTGCATTATTCCAAATGCAGCTGGACAAAGCCCCGGGGCCTGATGGTTTCCAAGCAGGTTTCTTCCAAAAATGTTGGCACTTTATGGGAACGGACATCTGGCAAGCGGTGGAGGCTACTAGGAACTCGGGTACTATCTTGTCGAAAATCAATAATACCTTCTTCACTCTTATTCCCAAGAAAAATGATCGCATTGAACCAAGAGATTTTTGACCTATATCACTTTGCAGCACTATTTACAAGATATTATCTAAGTGTCTGGCGAATAGACTTAAAACTCTTTTGCTGATTTTAATCTCAAAAGAGCAAACGGGTTTCATAGCCAATAGATCGATCCTAGATGGCATTGTCATCGCCCAAGAATTAGTCTATACTGCACAAGCGACCAAGGAACCAATTATGTTTATTAAAATTGATATTCAAAAGGCCTATGACAAGGTGGACTGGAGATTTCTTTGCAAATGCCTGGAAGCCTTTGGCTTTTCCAAGCAATGGATCAATCTCATCTTCAAATGTATCTCTACCCCTAAGATCTTGGTCCTCGTTAATGGTTCTCCAAAAGGTTTTTTTGGTATATCGCAAGGCATCCTTTCTATATGTTATCATGGCGGAAGCCCTGGGGAGAACTATCACAAGGAAACAATCAGAAGGTAAGATTTCAGGTTTAAAAGTTGCGGATAACATTCCGTACATTACGCACCAACAATTTGTGGATGATACAATCCTCCCTGGATCCGCCAATTGTCAAGAGGTGACGGCCCTCAAAGATGTTCTTAACCTTTATATGAAGGCCTCTGGTCAACAAGTCAACTCTCAAAAATTAGAGATGTTCTATATTAATACCTCACCTAATTTAGAAAAGAAAATCTATGATATCTTTGGTTTTAAACTGGGTAGATTCCCTTGTAAATATCTAGGTATCGAGTTAGATAAAGGTCTACAATCCTCCAAACTTTGGAAACAAGTACTAGCAAAGGTCCAAGATAAGAAGAGTTCTTGGAAAGGTAAGTGGCTCACTAAGCCAGGAAGAACCATAATGATTAAATCAGTTTTATCTGCCATACCTACTTATCAAATGTCTATTCTCCCATTACCTACTACCATCAAGCACGACTTAGATAGGATGTTGAGAGAATTTTATTGGCAAGGCTCATCCGAGGAAAAGAAACTTGCCTTAATTAAGTGGGATAACCTTTGTAAACCTGTTTCTATGGGTGGGCTAGGGATTAAGAATCTACTGTGGCAAAACTGTGCCCTAGGTGCCAAGCTAGTTTGGTGACTCTTCAAGGAGCCTAACACTAAATGGGCTTCTATTTTGCTTCACAAGTATATTCCACAGGCCGACCCCATTAATATCTTTAGGGCTCAATCCCATGTTAAAGGATCGCGTGTCTGGAATTTCATTAAGGACTCTATTGGCTTAATCAGTAAGTACCTCACTTGGAATGTGGGTCTTGAGGACCAAGCTTTATTTTGGGAGGACTCTTGGGCAGGTTTCCCCTCGCTTCTCAAGGAAGGTTTCTTGCCCAATTTCATAGAAACTTGTAAAGATAGATTCAAGATTTACCTTAAAGACTATATTAAATTAAATGAAGATGATGAATTAAACTCAAGAGGTCTTCCTTCAGATCTACAAAATCAAAAATTACTCAATATTATAAAGGATAGAAGCATCACTATCAAAAATAGGTCGGATTCCCTTATATGGGCTAGATCCAATAATGGGGAGTACTTAGTTAAGGATGGATATAAAACCATAATTCATGAGAATCATATGGATCATTTAGACATTCCCCTTAATCTCTGTTGGAACAAAGCCTGCCTTCCCAAGGCTGGGATGTTTCTTTGGGCAGCTTTGCAGGACAGAATCTTATCCGCTGATAGGATTCGTAAACTAGGCTTTGAGGGGCCTTCTAGGTGTCCCTTATGTGAAAACCAGGAAGAGGATGTGAATCATCTCCTGTTAAACTATCCCTTCACCCAGAAGTGTTGGAATTGGCTACAACAGTCACTCGAATGGAAGTCTGCTCTTCTTGGGGACCTATTGGGCCACCTCAAAGCCTAGCTAGCTTTGTACAAAGACAACCTATTTAAGGACATCTGGATTATATCACCCTCCATCCTAGTTTGGGAAGTCTGGAAGGAACGTAACAGAAGAATCTTTACGAACCAGAAATTAGACTTGACTTGCATCACTAATAAAATCGAAGCTTCAATAGCGAAAAAGATCAATAGCAAACTGCGAGACACTACGTGCTATGAAGACTCTTTTAGAACTTGGGACAACAAGATCAGACTAAAATGGCCCTCTTTGATCATTCTAAAACTTTTTGGTAGAGGAGGTAACAAATCAAAATCAAATAGGTCTAATTGCATCTGGATCCCACCGGAGGAGGGTTGGGTCAAGTTAAATTTTGATGGGGCCTCCAGAGGCAACCCTGGGGTTGCAGGTATCAGTGGGATTATTAGGAATTGGAAGGGATAAACTATCTCTAAATTCTCTCAACCCATCAAACCCACTACAAATAACATGGCAGAATGCCTGGCGGCACTGGAAGGCCTTAAAATTTGCAAAAGACTTAATTTTCCAAAATTAATTATTGAAGGCGATTCTCAAATTATCATTAATGCCATCAGAACTAAAACAACACCAAACTAGATACTGAATTCTAAAATTGAAGAAATTAATCACATTCTAGAGTCCTTCCTCAAGATTCTTGTAAAACATACCTATCGGGAGGGCAATTCTGATGCAGACAATCTAGCTAATTTAGGTGCAAATGGTATATCCATTTTGGAATAATCTAATTTTGATACCTGGTCTTGATAACTTATATTCATTAGGTCCTCTACCAATGTTTAACTGCATAATGATATCTAGATTATTACTTGTAGTTTTAATTTATTTATTTAGGTAGATTAGGTAGATATCACTAATGTTTATATATAAGATTACATGTATTTTTGTATTTTTATCTTACCATTATGTATCCCACTCCTTTTAGTCTGTTTAGGATGATTATTTATGCTTTATATTGCTAACCATGATTTCTTATGAGGTACTCTCAGAACAAGGTCTCACTACTTAAGGTAAATTATTCTTATAGTCGATAAGTTAACCATTGGTTGTCGAGGAAACTGTTATGCATTTCAGGAGGAAGGACTCAACTCGGCACCAAGTATAAACTCCCTCTGAAGCTATAGGACTGCAGAATGTTATCTCAAAATGATATCTCAAAGTGTAACTATCATGGTCATTAAAATTTGTTAATTGTTAATTGTTAATTGTTAATTTTTTTTCGGTAGTGGGTATGCCCACGAACCTATGTATTTATGAAATCTTGACAAAGCTTGAGTCGTGGGAATGCCCACGTATATATCTATATCAGGTACAAGACTTTTGTCCCTGGCAAAGCTGGAGGTTTTCTTGACCCCACTTTTTCCTACCAGCGCCCGCAACGAGTGGGGTTATACAGTAAAATTTATTTTTAATATTAATAAAATTCTAGCTCTGGCCTTTTACCGATCAAAAATAAAAATAAAAATTAATATTATTTATTTTATAAAATATTTTTAAAAAAATTTATGCAAAATTAAAAACACAAACATTAAATCAACTTAAATAATTAATAGAGAAAACCGACAAAATGTAATTCTAATCAAATCTTAGAATTAAAAATGTAAATCAATTAGTACAAAATAATATGAAGTTGATCTGAAATAATAAATTAAAAAATTTACACTTAAATAATATATCATAAACATAACTAAAAAATTAAAAATTTGATTCTACAAACTTTTCAAAAAGTCTGGTATAAAATTCTATAGTTTGAACTAATATTTTTTAAAATATTATTTAACTATTTAAAATTATCATGCTTTAAACAATAGAAAAAAAATGAAGCAAAACAATAAAATTTAACTAACCGAACATAAATGCCAACTCATGTCTGTCTTGATGTCTTATTAGTACTCATCGATAGGCTAGCAAGTACTATTGCATCACTTTTTGCATTTCTTCAATTAAGTAGCGATTAAAACCAATTCTTTGCACCAATTATAATTTAGTATTTTCTTATTTTGTTAAAAATAACACATATTCTATAGTTTAAATGTTAATTTTTTAAGTTTATAATTTGTAAAAATTCTTTTTTGATGACATGATTGGCTAATACATTTGAGCTCTTATTACTGGAGTGAACCAATTAAAATGTACCACGTTTGTTATTTATTGTACATGAAAATCCTATTAAGAGATTGATAAGTTTTTCCTTATATTAAAATAATATTTCAAAGAATAATATAATTAAATAACCAGTATTAAAAAAATGGAGCGAAAAAAGTGAGAAAACGCAGATAATGCGAATCTGCGAAGCGATGTAGATGTCAGGAAAAAACCCTTTGCAAAATCCTCTACCGCAAGTTACCAGACAAGTCCAAATGCTTCAAAGGTGACTACCAAACTCATTTTTACTAGCTATTATTTTCAATGTTGGCTTTACGGGCATAAAGAAAAGGATTGCAAGTAGAAAAATGTGAAAATACAACCAGACTATGATCATCTCAGACCTTTTATTGAAGAACAAAAAAGGAGGAGCATTATAAAATTTGAAGCAGATAAACTAGCCTTGGACAAATCAGGAAAGGATATTAATATGCTAAGGAATGAGGCAGAAATTAGGGCTTCGACAGAATGTGTAGCCACGGTGTCGAGGGCAGAGCCCAAATCAAAATGTGATAATTCTTCCTGGCAAATTGTGAAGCACAAAAAGCAAAATTGTTTCAAGGGTCCGTCAAATAAGTATGTTGAAGCAGGGAAGAATCAAATTGGAAATCAGATAGTATCGCAAAAGCACAACAAGGCCAATGAGGAAGCCCCAGCCCTTAAACTAGCAAATGAATTCCAGCCGTTAGAAAGAACTAAGGCAACAAATAAGAAAAATCTGGCTAGAAAGGGTAATGTGGCAAACCAGAAAAATGGAGAAATCCCACACAAAGCCGTTGGCGCAAAGGCTAAGGTGTATGGACGACCGATTATTTTTACCAAAGAAATGTTAGACCAACAATTCAAATATTTCAATTTAACGAAATATGCGAAACAAGTACCAGCAAAGCGAACTAGCATGGAAGTTAAGAACACCCAAGCAAAAGATTCAAACCAGACATCAATAAACCCTAATTCCTCTCCAACTTACATCCCCCCACATCGCAGAAGTAATTTTGGCAAAAACAAAATAAACCCTAGAATGGGTATATTTCAAGACGCGGTGAACCTCGAGAAGGGGATCGTCATCATTAGTAATAAGTTCAGTGAACAAAGGTGGAAGGAATGTCAAAGGTTTGGTTTTTTTGGTTACTGGAACGGCCCAATATCGGAGCTGCCAAATCTTATTAACTGGCTAAGGGAACACTGCTCAAATCAGGTAAGTATCTCTCATTTTACTGATAGAATAACATATTTGCATAGTTCAAATGAGGCCATTAAAAAAGAATTTTTGCAATTAGCTGAATGTTTCTTCAAAGGATATGTGGTCAAATTCTTCAAATGGGCCCCAGACTGCAAGGAGGAGAACTTAGACTTTACAATCCCTACTTGGGTTACTCTCCAGTCGGTTCCCACGGAGTTAATGCACCCGAAAATCCTCAAGAAAATTGGATCATCCTTGGGAGAACCAGTTGGAATTGAGGCTTCATTTGAACTCTGTAATAGTGTTAGGCTATTAGTTAAATGTAGAGTTAATTCATTTGCATTTGAATCTATAAAAGTTATTACAAATTCATCTATATATTATATCAATTGTCTCAGAAATGATACATAAATTTCTAAAAATTTTAGATTAGATAATGAATATTATGCTAATGCTAATAATATCAAGCTAACTACTGTGCTTGAGGATACCATACCTGTGTTAACCAATAAATCTCCAAAAGAAACTGACTTGGACTTGTTGAAGCCCCAAAAGGAACAAGCTGAGATCAATAATTCTACTACTGAAGAAAGTCCTATGAAGAATAAACATCCTGAGCTCAGTAATCTCTCGGAGTTAGAAAAGGAAGGTCCTGAACTAGAAAAGGAAGAAAACATTTCTATTAGGAAAGAAGATTCTCAAAAGACAGATGCCCATGGAAAAATTATCCAAGTCAAAGAAAAAAGCAGAAACAAGAGAAATAAAAGAAGGATCAAAAGAATGAAGAAGCAACAGAAGTTAAGACAGGGCAAAAAGAATCCAGAAGGGATGAAGGGGCAAGATTTAGTAGCTAAATCCAGAGCCAGTAAAGAAATGGCACAGGTAAATAGCCCAGATCCTAACCAAGCAACATATTTTGGTGGTTCTCCTCAGACCACAAGCAATAGGAAATCTTCCAAGTTCTGGCAAACTCCTGAACATTTTTTAAAAAGTAAAGAAGTAACTCAGGAAATTGAGGCAATATCCCAAGATCTTAGTCATTTTATTAATAAGAATATTAGTGATATAGAGGAATCAAAGGATGAAGAGATAATAAGTGAGAATCTGGAAAGATTAGCTGAAGATTTAATACATGTCTTTAGTCCTGGTAATTTTGACAAAGTAGTTTAACTCAAAAAGAAGACTTATTACAACGAGTATTGCAGTTAGGGGGCAAGGATTATACGTTTGAAAAGCTAAGGAAAGATATCATGAGCATTAAAGAAGAAGACTGTATCCAAAAATAGGTCACAAAGAAAGGGAGAAATCTAGAGGAAGCCAATTTATCAGACCAAATTCTCCAAGAACTTGTAGAAGAAGAGAGAGATTGCACAACAGCAGGGCAGACTGACAAAAATAGTTACATCAGAAATAACCTTGAACAGATGGGAATCAGTATGAACCAAGAAGGTATCAAGGCTCCAAAATATGGAAAGGCTAAGAGCAAGAGAGGCAGGAAATCTCTTAAAGAACTTAGAGAAGTAGACGGGAAAGCCAAAGAACAATAGAAAATCAATGAAATGTTCAACACTGGGAAGGGGAAGATCCTTCCCATGGCAGCATGAAGATCACAACATGGAATGCTAGAGGTTTAAATGCCTCTAGCAAGCAAAGGCTTTTACATCAAAATCTAAAAGCCTTTGAGTCTGAAATCATAATGCTACAAGAAACAAAACTTAACAAAGAGGAAGGTAATAGACTCAGTAATAAATTAAAAAGATGGAATTCATATATGCAAGAATCCAGAGGGGCTTCAGGTGGTCTGGGTCTAATTTGGAATCCCGAGAAGGTACACCTCAAGGTCATTAGTTCTAGCCATTATTGGATCAGCAGCTTTATCAAAGGTATTAATACTAGCCTTCAATTCCTTCTAATTAACTTATATGGTCCCACTCAGAGTGTGGATAAAAAAACTTTATGGAAAGATATTAGTTCATTTATTAAAGACTATAGCAATGATTTCTTAATAATTGGCGGAGATTTTAATGCCATCCTCAACCCTGATGAAAAATTTGGAGGCTCTCAGCAGATCCACCCTGCTTCAGTAGATTTCAAAAACTGGGTAGAAGATAATCATTTAGAAGACATACCTATGAGTAATGGGAAATTTACCTGGAATAATAGGAGGAAAGATTTCATCTACATAGCAGAAAAACTAGACAGATATTTTGTCAAAAGAGATGCTATTAATGCAGATTTAGATATTCACTCTTCCATCCTTCCTATAGTAGGTTCTGACCATTACCCAGTCCAAATTACACTATTGAAACCTGTAAAACCACACAGGAATCCTTTTAAGTGCGAAAAAATGTGGTTCTTAGATAATAATCTCATGAATCACATAAGTACTTGGTGGAATGAAAGAAAGTTTAACGGTTCAAAGATGTTCATTTTTGTATCTAAACTAAAATACATTAAAGAAAAAATACTCAAGTGGAACAAATAACACTTTGGAAATATTTTTAAAGAAAAATTAGAGAACGAAGAATAATTGGTTAAACTTAACAATGAGGTTATAAAAGTAGGCATGAATAATAATTCGTACCATCGCGAGAAAGAATTACTAGCAAAACAAGAGTGTATATTAGCTAAAGAAGAAACCTTCCGGAGACAAAAATCCAGAGAAAAATGGCTAGATGAAGGTGATCGAAACACAAAATTTTTCCATAATAGCACTTTAGCAAACAGATCCCTTAAGAGCATTTCTAAAATCAAAAACTCAATGGGTACCCTTATGGAAGACCCAAAAATTATCTCTGAAACAATAGTAAGCTACTTTCAAAATATTTTAAATAACTTTGAAGGTTCCAACAAGCTGGCACAAGACAAAATGTTAAAAAATATTCCTTCAGTAATAACAAAAGAAGATAATAAAATTTTAAATAAACCAATTTCGATGGAAGAGGTAAAGACGACCCTCTTTAGTATGCATCCAGGCAAATCTCCTAGACCGGATGGGTTCCAGGCCTTCTTTTTTCAAAAATGCTGGGAAATTATCGGTTTGGATCTATGGAAGGCTATAGAAGCAACCAGAAATGGTGGCTTGCTTCTATCTTAAATTAACTTCACCTTTCTAACTCTAATCCCGAAATCAGAATTTCATGAAGGCCCAGGAGATTATAGGCCTATAGTTTTATGTAATACTGTTTATAAGATTCTAACCAAAATTCTAGCCAATCGACTAAAACCCCTGCTTCCTAGACTTATCTCGAAAGAACAAACTGGTTTTGTTCCAGGAAGGTCGATTCTAGATGGCATCTTAATCATTCAAGAAGCTATTCATTCAGCCTCCAAGAGTAAAACTCCTAGCATGTTCATCAAACTTGATATTCAAAAGGCTTATGACATGGTAGATTGGAGATTTTTATGCAAGACGATGGAAGCATTCAGCTTTTCTCATCAATAGATCAATCTAATATATCAGTGCATCTCCACAACAAAAATCTCTATTCTCTTAAATGGTACCCCTGAAGGCTTCTTCGAAACATCGAGAGGTATCAGACAAGGAGATCCCATCTCCCCTTTTCTTTTTATAATTATGGCTGAAGCCTTTGGCAGAGCCTTCTCTAAAGCCCAAGTGGAAGGGAAAATAAAAGGTATTTCAGTAACTGAAAATGTCCCAAATATCACTCACCAACAATATGCGGATGACACTTTTCTCCCTAGTGAAAGCTCCATTTCTGAAGCATCTAATATTATGACAATTATTCAATCATACTCAGAGGCATCAAGACAAAAAATTAATGCGAAAAAATCAGATTTTTTTTTTATAAATACAAATCCATCAATGGAACAACAAATCAGTCAACTTATGGATTTCAAAATAGGTAAGTTTCCTTGGAAATATTTAGGGATTGACTTAGAAAATAGGAATAAGCATACCAAAGTTTGGAATCAAATTCTTTCCAAACTCGACTCAAAAATAGGAGGTTGGAAAGACAAATGGCTGACTAAGGCTGGTAAAGTCACCAAAATCAGAGCAATGCTAGCTGCATTGCCTATATACCCACTATCATGTCTCCCTCTTCCTAAAGCCATTAATAATAAGTTGGAGGCAAAACTCAGAAACTTCCTTTGGAAAGATTGTGATGAGGATAAGAAAATTGTGCTTATAAAATGGGACAAAATCAGTAAACCCAAAGAACTGGGCGGCTTAGGAATAAAGAAACTCAATTGGAAAAATGAAGCTCTAGGTGCAAAACTATCTTGGAGGCTTTATCAAGAACATAACCAAAAATGGGCTAGAATTCTATACAACAAGTATCTAAATGCAAATGACCCACTATCCATTTTTAGAATGAAGACCCTCCCTAAAGGATTAGATAGCTGGAACTTTATAGCCAAAAGCAGATACCTGATAACCAAATACCTTACATGGGACATTGGTAAAGGTCAAGATGCTCTTTTCTGGGAAGACTCATGGGATGGGTATCCTCCATTAGATTTACAAGGATTCTCGACTGAGTGCAAAAACCTACTATCATATCATTGGGGGGACAAAGTCAAGGATTATATGACCCTCAACAATGATAAAAAATGGACATGGAAATCAATAGAGAATTTAGACCTTGACCCTATGGTTAAAAAATCCTATCAAACAATCATAGCTAATAGATCAATCAAGCAGGTTGATAGGGAAGATAAACTAATATGGGCCACTTCAAAACTTGGTAATTATAGTGTTAAAGAAGGTTATAAAGATATCATAAGTTCTAAAAAGTGGAATGAGGTAAACATTCCACTAAACCTATGCTGGGATACCTCTTGCTTACCCAAAGTAGGACTCTTTCTCTGGCTAGCTTTTCAGGGTAAGATCCTCACAACTGATAATCTACAAAAAAGAGGATTTCAATGTCCCTCAAGATGTATTTTATGTAAACAAGATTCGGAAGATATAGATCACTTACTCTACAATTGCCCTTTTGCCAAACTTTGCTGGGAATGGGTCAAACAAAAAATGGAGTGGACTGCACCTCTTCCAAAATCTTTCAATGATCTTCTATTAGGATGGCCCAAAGGTAATAATATGGGGATATATAGTAAAATTTGGAATATATGCCCTGCCATCATTATTTGGGAGATATGGAAGGAAAGAAACAGAAGAATCTTTAAAGATCTAGAGATGCAGGCATCATCTCTAGTTTTTAAAATCGAAGCTTGTATCACAGAAACCCTCAACTCACATATAAGAAAATCTCAATTTGAAGAAGGTTCTTTTTCCTTAAGTGATAGTATGATTAAAAGCAATTGGAATAATCTTATCAACCCCCCTCACATGTTTTCAATTAAAAATTCTGAGGCTAGGAAAAATTGTAAATGGTCTCCCCCTCCTCCGGGATGGTATAAACTTAACTTCGATGGTGCCTCTCGGGGAAACCCAGGGTTATCTGCTATAGGCTGTATTATCCACAATGAAGCCGGGGAATGGTTGCTAAAACAAGCTAAGCTCATTACACCAACTTCAAATAACCTAGCTTAATTAGAAGCAGTTTCGGAAGGTATTAAGCAATGCCTCAAATTAGGCTTATCGAAGGTAATCATCGAAGGAGACTCACATATAGTTATAAATGCACTACAGAAAAAATCAACCCCTAATTGGGTTCTAAACTCAAAACTTGAAGAAGTTATTAAATTCATGGAAGACTTAGAGACATTTCAATTAATCCATATTTTTAGAGAAGGCAACATTTTAGCAGACGAATTGGCTAATCTAGGGGCTGACGGTTCAAACTTCATCAGAAAAAATAATTTTCAGTAAAAATAGTTTTTGCCCTGTAAATAAACCTGTAATTATTCTAGATCCTAATAGTTACCCCTGTCTGACCCATATTGTTAAATTATCGAGAAGTCAATCTGATAAGATAATCTCTTATGCTAAATCATATTCAAACATTGGTTTAGTCTCCCCTACTAATTATTCATTCTCTTAAGGTTCATCTATGCCTTATATCAGTGTGTATCTGCGGCCCAAACTGCAATAGGTTTTCTGAGGCCACCTTCACCATTAGCTTACTAGTATGAAGAGTTTATCCTCCTAACTCTATTTTGGAATCTTTTGTTGGCCTCTTGATTTTAATTTGTCCTCTTTTTTAATCTCCTTCATTGACTATTTTGTTAAGCTAGCCTCTTATTGTAACCTAGGTTGTTACTGTGGTCCCTCTTCTCGTGCTTCCCTCTGCACAACTGAGATATAGGCTGCCCATGGGAGCACTTGGATCAAGTAGACTTATATTCTCAGATAAATATATCTGTGAAGGTGTGATACCATGCATTAGTGAATGATCATACACAAAGTCACCAATGTATATGTAATATTGGCTAATGTAGTACATGCTTATTAACACAGGCATATTAACCTCTAAAATACACATTGTCTATTAAGATCCTAGGTCGCTCCTGTGGACTGAGACTTTTCTTGTAGGGTTATGTTTTCTCTGATGTTCTTTGGTCTTCTAACAGTGCTTCCGCTTATTAACTGGATTTCTGAATCCTAGAGTTTTAGTCCTTTTTTCTACCTTCCTTCTTATATAGTTCTGTTATCTCTATCCTTTTTTCTTGCTCATTATATCTGTATTACAAATGAGCAATTTTGAATCCTCCCTAAACCTCTATATGAGATTAAGTCTGGCCCCAAATTTCCCTTTAACCTTGCTCATATCCTCTAAATTTAATGTGGACTAACTCTCTGATTCTAAACGGCGGTCCTAGTTTTCAATTGCAATAGGTAGATGGTGTTGTAATAACTTAACTAGACATCTTCTTCTACAAGCAGGATCACAGTTTGTTCAGAAACACAGTACTGGTTTTTTCATCAATACTCCTATGTCTTTAAGTGCTTATATGTACTCTGAGATTATCTTAGATAACCAGATTAAATCTAGCTACATCTATCTTTATTAGCTCCAAGGATTTTACAAAAGTGCTCTTTAATTCCTACGATCCTAGGTATTGTCATACCATTTTGAAATATTACTCCCTAATAGTTATGCAAGGTCACTTTACAAATTTCTTCTAGTATTATTATATAACCTTAAACCTATAATATATAGGAATAGACCTATATATTATATGACATACTTGTATATACTGATATATATCAGTATACCTGTATATTGGTATATATATGTCAACATATAGCAACATATCGATATACTGGTTTTTATTTTGAATATTCATGTATATACTAAAATATATCAGTATATTGGTACACTGTTTAGACATATATATATATAGCAATATTCATGTAAACTTGATGCCTGTCATACTAATATATTGAAATATTAATTTATATAGCTATTCCTAAAATCTCTTGACTTCTTTAGTGTTTATTCGTGTGCGATTCATGCTCCCCTCTGTTTTGGATGGTCTTTTTGGGTCGTTCCTCAGTCGATTGTGTCTGATCTAACCAGGGTTCCTTTCAGCCAGGACTAGCAAAGTAAAAAGTCATTTGATCTTACAGTTTAATTGGTCCTAATTTCCTTAAGATCCTTTTTTCATCATCCTGCTCTTAAAACTTTTATTCATATGTCAGATGATATTATGTTTAAACTTTGTTAAGTTTCGCTGTTTAGCTGACTATCATTTCCTATGGTCACTCTTTGTAACAGGAAGCTTATTAATCTAGGCTCTTCAACTGAGATTAATCTTATTAATCTAGCAATTAGCCCTCAAATGATATGGCTATATGTGAAGTAATTTAGGTTAGATATGATGACACCTTTATTTCAGAAAGGCAACTTATTAGCTTTGCTCTAGAAGATTATATTCTATAAATCTTAGATATTTTGAGGACACTTCAGCAAATTCAAATTTTATAGCATGTACTTAGTTTCTTTATCTATATTTATCATAATGGACTAATCCTCTCCTTTGCTAACCCTTTGATCTAAGTGATTTTTTCTGTAGTTTGGTGTATGGTTTCTCTTTTGTTGGAAATGCAGGTACAAGTTAGAGCTACATTTAATTAACACCCATCTGGATCTATCTAAGGTTGTTAAAGAAGCTTCTAATTATAGACCAGTAGGATCAACCCATAACAGGACTAAGCTATGAAAGCTCGTGTGTAACATTTTACCAGGGGTATGCCTCTGAGACATATTGTAATTTATTAAATATCACCCTATAATGGGATATCGTGTAGGTATCACCGAAGACAATATGATTCAAACCTAAAGCAAAATCGGTAATTATAAATGCAGGGGTATGCCCCTTTGATAATTGTAAGTATAGGACATCTGTCCCGAGTAAGACTAGAGGTTTTCTTCCCCGTTCTTTCCTACCTGTGCCCGTTTGAACGGAGGACATGTAAATTATTTTTTAATATAATATATTCAACAAGGCTTCGGCCGTTCATTGATAAAATAAATTAAAAAAATTCTATTTTTGTTGTATTATAAAATACTGAATTTTTTGGATTTATTTTAATATATATTATATAAATTTAGATTTAAGAGAATAACATTATAATATTGTTGAAAAAGAGTTATTTGGACTAAATAATTAATATTATTTAATTAATTATAAGTAGAACTATTTTACAATTTAAATTAATTATAAATGATATTTTATAATTATTTATAAAATTAAAAATATTATTAGAACTATAATTATAGTAATTTTATAATTTTTTATAATTAAATCATTACTTTACATATAAATTAAAATTAAAATTAAACTTAGTTATAAATTATTATAATTAAAAATTCACTTTACATATAAATCAAAATTAAAATAAAATTTATTTATAAAACTAAAGGCAAGTACTTGGCCACTATGTGGCACTTGTTAATAGTTGCAGCCAGAGATAAGAATGACACACAAGTTAATGTATGCAGCCTTTGTATTCGCTAATATTTGTACCCAAGAAAAATAAGTTTGCATTAAATGACATGATGGTTCAACGATATTTGTGCCCAAGGAAAACAAATTTGCATTAAATGACATAATGGCCACGATCATGAGGTTTATTAATTTTTGATTAAATGTTTTCAAATATTATTTTTCTCCTTACCTTTTTTGGTGTTAGCCAATAGGAATTTAAATAAATAGCATTTTTCAATTTTTAAAAATATGAAAAATTTGACAAACTTTAGGGAATAAGAATAGTCTTAAAAAATTCTGAAATCTGATTGGTGCAAGTAAAAAGATTTTGCATCTAACGGATGCAATAGTTACCTGCAGGAACTAAAAATTAGGCAATTAGATTTTAGAAAACAAATTTGTAAAATGTGTTTTGTTAAAAAATTTGCAACTTAACTTTATCAAATATCAAAATATGATATTACTTAAAAAGTTAATGAAATTTGATTACATGAAATTAGCCTACAACAAGAACTAAAAATTGAATTTGAATTCAAAATCTTTCTTATTCGATTTCGTCAACTAATATTATGATCAAACATAACATATTTAAGCAAGAAACATTTTTGTGATAAACTTTAAAGTAGAACTCATTAATATGTGATAATTTTATAGTTGAACTCGTCTTTGATTGCACTTGGCTGGGAAAATAAATTAGTGTTGTTCCAATTGAAATAATGGTAATATTTTATGATAATATAATTTAATATTTATTATATTATAACAAGGTTTTACGACTGAAAATCGGTTTTACCTAACTATTTGTTTGTAAACTATGTTTCAAATTACCATTTTACAAATATCTCATATAATTATTATAATTTTAAAACAATGGAACGAACAATGAAAACAAGAATGATTGTCAATAAATACAATGAGATTCTCCAAATTCTTTGGTTCTATTCTCCTTGCCTATGTCTAGGTAGATGTTTGAAATATTATATGAGCATGCATGAAAGTATAATGGGGATTTTTGTTAAATATTAATAATATTTCTTGGGACGAGTAATTTGGAGAGTAATTTACTCTATGGAAAAGATTGTAATATGAAAATTCTATTTCAATTTATCTATTTTACAAAATATTTGAAAAACAAAAATATTTTTTCGTAATAATTTTTTTCATTTTAATTGGAGCCTAAAAATAATAGTTCCATTTTTTTAAAAATTAACAAGATCTTATTTTAGGTTATATTTTTCTGATTTGTATATCCTATGGCTCTGCAAGTCTATGCAAAAAATCCATCAAACCCTAGATCAACGAGCGAAATTCACAGATGACAATTTTGTGGATGGGTTTCAATGTAGAAAGGGAAGTAGGGCATACCAGGGCTTCCTCCTCCTGAGTCCCTAATGCATATAGCAAGGAAAGAGTCACATCTTCCACAACCTCAGTAGAAGGGAGAGGAAGATGTGGAGGCCTCTGCTTCTGTAACAATCATCAGTCATATTATACGACAGGTTCGACAGGGACTGGAAACAATCTTTGATTAGCCATCTTCTCAGTGGAAAAAATGAATGAATAATTTTTGTATTCGAACACACAAAAATTGCTCCTAAGAATAAAAGGTAGAATTATCAATTCGTCGTTGACAACCAAAAAGAGGTGAAATATAGTGAATGGATTTAGGTTAAAACTAAAAAATGGAATCGGAAACACTTTCATCCTAAAAGGAATCAATATACAAGGGTCCATACCAACAATTCCTTCAGTATCCAATATCCAAAAAATCTCAAGGGCATCACCCCCTCCCCGCCCAGTTCTAAGGAAAATAAGGTCTCATCACCACATGAATCAACAATGAATATGAACTTGACCCAATTTGTAAAAACAAAGGATCTATGCAAAAAATACAGAGTCTTTGCAAGAAGGAATGGCTTTAGAACCCCTATGAAGGAAATAGTGGAGTGGTTTGTATCCATGTACTAGGAAAAGGTAAGTATTGTGATTCTCCAAGATGGTTTCTTCTTTATAAAATGTAATTCAATTAGGGTAAAAAAAAACTTTCTTAATCATGAAAACCCTGGCTTTAAAGGTCACAATTTCACATTTATAGACTTGAAACTAAAATTTGACCTGAGTAATTTAAAAAACTTTAAAGTAGGAAGGGCTATCCTTCTTCTGAGAATACCGGTAGAATTAATTAGCTTAGAATTTTTCAAAGAAATAGGAAATAAACTTGGCCAGTATATAGGTATGTTGAAGACAAACTTTCCCTAATCCGATAGCATGATTATAGTAAACATGAATATCAATGTGAAAACCTTAGACCCTATCTTTATCCAAAATGGAGGGAATATTTATGAGATACAACCAAAATTCATGAAAACTATGGGAAGGTGGAATTGGAAGAAAAATTAAGACTAGTAAAGCAAGATAGGTCACAGAGTACTTTAAGGAGCCATAATTTATCGAAAGGAGCTCTAGGTAAAAATATAGCGGAATTAGAGGAAGGGGAGATTGTAGACGGAGAAGAATTAAACAAAAATCTGGTTGCGAATATAGATCCAAGAATAGGGGAGCTAGAAATTAAGTTATGTGCAAACCAGGGGGTTTATGATAGAAAATTTAGATAAGAGAAAGAGGAGGAGGTGGAATCCTGGGAAAAGGAAAATACACAAATCAATGATACTTTCCAAGATTTTGCAAGGATCAGAGGAGAAAAAGGGAACCAACTGATAGGAAAGGGAGTAATGGATAATAGGCATGAAGATCTCTATAGTAGAGTAGACAATATAGTTAAAAGAACAGGAACTCCAAGGGAAGAGGAAGACATCAACATTGACCAATACAAGGAATCTTTAAGAGATATTTGGGAACAAACGAAAAAAATGTGTGAAGAAGTTATTCAAGAGCTAAGTCTTATAGAGGAAAACTCTTTTGAGGAAGGAGGGAAAGAGACAACAAAAAAATTTCTTCACAGTTAATATGGAGACTAATAAGGAGAGATGGACATAAAGAGGGCAGATATAGAGGAATTAAACAAATTTTTAAGCTTGGATCTTATAGAAGAGGATAGAGGATTGATTAGAATCAATCAAGATATGTTTGACAAGATGATGGATGCTTAGAATAAGGAATTAGTAGAGGAGCCCAAGGATCATACAATAAAATGGTTGAAGATCATGTAGTATTGAGAAGTGTGGAGAAGGAGGCATCCAACATAGGGATTTCTTTCAAAGTAAGAGGTAAAGAATAGACTGATTGCACCAAGGAATTAAAGTAGAGGGGGATAAAATCCTTAAATGAGCTGAGAATTAAAGACACATTGGCAATAGGAAAAGCCAAAATTAAAAAATTATATGCAAGGAAGGGGAAGGACCTTCCCATAGGACAATAAAGTTGACAACGTGGAATTTTTGGGGATTGAACACTCCTAACAAATAGTGCATCCTAAAGTTCTTTATTAGGAAATATGAGACAAAATTATTGTTGTTGTAGGAAATAAAGCTAGGAATAGAAGACATAGGTGGTCTAAAAAATAAGTTAGGGGGATGGGAGGTGGACGAAGAATTGGCTCAAGGAGCCTCAACTGGCTTAGGTGTATTATGGAACCCTAGAAAGGTTATCTTTACAAATTGGGTGGTGGGAGGTTTTGGATCAAGGGTAAAATGAAAAGCGTTTGTGGGTCTTTGGAATGTTTAGTAGTCAATATGATGGGCCCTCAAGTTTTCAAGAAAAAAGTGAGAGTTTAGAGAGATATTGAAATATTTCTTGAGTCCTACCAAAGACAAAACTTTATCTTAGGTGGGGATTTTAATGCTATTCTAAATGAGCAGGAGAAATCGGGGGGTCTGGGATGTAAATCTCAGACTATGATGGACTTTAAGGAATGGGTCAACAAGAATGAATTAAAGGAAATCAAAACAAATAATGAAACCTTTACCTGGACTAATAGAAGATTAAGATTTAGTAATATCACTAAAAAGTTAGATAGATTCTTTTTCAAGGGTAATCTGATACACTTCAACTTTGAAATGGAATCCTCAATCATTCCATCTTTGGGTTCTGATCATTATCCAGTATCTTTATGGATAAAAGAAATCTCTAAACCTATGAGGTATCCTTTCAAATTTGAAAAAATGTGGTTGAAAGATGAAGATCTAATACCATAGTTGGAACTATGGTGGAAAGAGGAGGAATAAGAGGGGTCCAAGGCATTTATATTTATGACAAAATTGAAAGCTATAAAGAGGTGACTAAAACAATAGAATAAGGAGAAATTTGGTGAAATCTTTGAGAAAAGGGAAGAGATTGAGAAGTTAAATGAAGAATTCCTGAAGGATGGGATGAACAACAACAATTTTATGAGAGAAAAGCTACTATTAAATAATTATGAAGACATTCTAGCCAAAGAAGAAATCTTTTGGAGACATAAATCTAGAGAGATTTGGGTATCGGAAGGGGATAAGAACACTAAATTATTTCATAACAACATTAAGATAAGAAGGAATACAAACAAGATAGAAGAACTAAAGAACTCTAGTGGTGAAATCATGAAGACACCAGAGGATATATTAAAAGAGGTGGTAGAATTTTTCAAGGATCTTCTAAATGGTCAATACTCATCACTAGGTGCCTAGGAGAAAATTCTAAACAACATCCTGTTCATTATTAACAAGGAACATAACAAGATCTTGAACATAAAGATTACAAAAGATAAAGTGGAGGCAGCTCTAAATCAAATGCATCTGGATAAATCTCCAGGACCAAATGGCTTCCCATCCTTCTTATACTGGAAATACTTGTCCTTCTTGGGGGATGAAGCAACTTAAGTACTAGAGAGTATTACAAATTCAAGAAGAATCCTTAAGGAAATGAATAATACCTTTTTAGCACTAATTCCTAAGAAAGAGAAAGCTTCAAACTTAGATGAGTATAGACCGATTTCTCTTTGCAATACTATATATAAGCTCCTAAAAATAATAATGGTGAATATATTAAAACACCTACTCCCAAAGATCATATCTGAGGAACAAACATGCTTTGTGTTAGGGAGATCCATTTGGGATGGGATAATAATGCACAATAAGCTATATACAGTTCAAAATAATAGATCTCCTAGCATGATGATCAAGTTAGACATTAAGAAAGCCTATGAAAAAGTAGATTAGAGATTCTTATGTAGATTCTTGAAGGCCTTCAGCTTCTCTAACCAATGGATAAATCTGGTGTATAAATGTATTTTCACCTAGAATTTTTCTTTTAGTTAATGGAACCCCAAAAGGATTCTTTGAGATATCAAGGGGGTTAAGACAAGGAGACCCCATGTCTCCCTTTCTATTCATCATCATAGATGAACCATTAGGAAGATCAATCAATAGGGCTAGAGAGGGAGGAAGAATTAAAGGGATCAAGATTACTAGTGAACTAGAATCCACCACTCATCAACAATTTGTGGATGATACAATAATTTATGGTAAGGTGGAAATAGAAGAGAATAGAAACATTAAAGAAATACTATCTGATTATTCTAATTCCCCAAGCTAGCTAATCAACATGGATAAATAAATAAAAAAATTCTTTAATAGAGAGGAGAATCTAGAAGGTATAATTCTTAACTTATTGGGCTTTAAGAAAGGGGAATTGCCTAGTAAATATTTAGGTCTCACATTAGATAAGGGAAGGAAACAAGTGGATTTGTGGAAGGAGGTTTTGGCCTAGATAGATAAATGAGTTCAACATCATGGAAAGGAAAATGTCTCTCCACAACAGGCAGAGTGATAATGTTGAGATCTGTCCTATTATAAATTCCTATTTTTAGATGTCTTTTTATAATATGCTAACAGAAACAAGGAAGAAATTAAATCATAAATTGAGAACATTCTTTTGCAAAGGTTTGGTAGAAAAAAAATAGTTTGGCTCTTGTAGCTTGGAATAAGATTTGTATAACTATAGAGGAAGAGGGTGCCAATTTGAAGATCCTAAGGGACCAAAACATAGCCTTAAGAGCTAATCTAGTATGGAAAATTATTAAGGAACTAAAATATAAGTGGGTGAAAATTGTCAGACACAAATATATGGATGGTGAGAACCCACACCGTATTTTACAACATGAATCTCCCCCGAGGGGATCAAGGTTATGGAACTTTATTTTAGAATGTAGACCACTAATTGTTTTGTATTAACATAGTTGATAAACTATTTACATCAGAGTTCTCAGTATACAGAATTATCTAATCAAAACTTTGAGGCTAAGTTAGATCATTACATATATAACATCTTGAAAGTTCTGAAAATAGAGATTAAATACAACTGATGCTAGTTAATACAAAAAGAGGTATGTAATCCTTTGAGTATCTGATTCATAGCATACTAGTCAAGAATAAAAAAGATAAGTTCCCTCGTTAGCTTTATGTATCAGGTCCTGGTATCCTCCTATCTTCAAGCTACATATCTTTGATGAACTGGTTAAGACTATCAAGCTCCCTCTGCCGAAACATATCTTTGTGCATGGAGAAGTATTGGCAGGAGACAATGTCATCTTTGTGAATCACCAGCTAGCCTTCTCTCATGAGGATCATGAACCTATCCCTGGAGATCTCTAAGGAAGCAATGACTTGTGACATGATGTGAAAGTGTGTGAGTTTACATCCAAACTCAGTAAGCTGTCTCCTTCTCTTCTAAAATATCTCACTATTCTGCTCTTTCCATAAAAACCATAGAATTTCACATGTAAGAGTAGACCAAAAAGAATTCATTTTAAAATCAAAAGACTCAACATAGCCAGCAAGAATTTTAGACCAAGACAGTCCAGGTTTACTATTCCAAACAACAGGAGACCCAAGAAAGATAGACCATATATAATGGGCATAAGCACATTAAAAAAAAAGGTGTTCATAGGATTCAGGGATTGAACATAAATCACACCAAATAGGTTCTCCTAAGCCATGGGGCAGGGTGTTACCCACAACAAGCTTCTTTAAGAGAAAAATCCACCTAAAACAAGATTTCTTAGGTTCACAAGGGGAGTGGTAAAAAAAGTTAAAAAAGGTTTGCCATTTAGAAACTGGGAAATCCAGCCCCCAACCAAGGTTCACCCTCTCAAAAATGTCACATTTATCTTTCAACATATCATAAATCTGCTTGGTAGAGATCTTTTAAAACTCACTACCATCCTTCCATTTGACCCACTGTAAGAACTGATTAGTGGTCATACATTTACCAAGAAAAAAAGAACCCACTACTTTAGCTAGGATAGAATAAGTCTTTTTCTGAGAACTAGGGATATTGAACTTATTAGACAGTTCCTCCCAATCCCCAAGCTGATTGTCAATCAATACATCTTGAATAGTAGAGATACCATACTTAGCCCAATTCTTGGTAGAGTAGCTTTGTGTTAAGGCCAAAGGCTTGCTGTTAGCCTCCACCCCCCACCAAATCAATCTATCGACCACCGAGTATGTGGGAGGACCACCACTAGCACCCCTGAATAAGAGAAGATCCCTGACTTGAATCCAAGCTTTCCAAATAGAGAGAAATACTTTGGAACCAAACACTAACAAGTTCATGGACCCCATCAATTTTTCCCAAAGAGGCACATCTTTCCATCCTTTCCCTTTCTTAATCTCTGATTTATTTATGTTATTCATTATCAAAACCTTCCATGGCTCATCACCTGTCACAGCTTGTGTAACCCATTTGGAGGCCAGAGCCATACCCTAGTCTTTCAAATCTCTAATGCCCAGGCCCCCTTTATTTTTTAGCATACAACACCACTACCATTTGACACAATGCCTTTTTTTGTTGCCAAGACCATCAGACTAGAGGAAGTCTCTCATAATTCTCTCAATCTGTCTAGTCTAATAGTTAGAGAAAAGCCATGCAGATGAAAAGTAAATGTGATGAGCTGACAAAAATTTATGAACAATCTGAATTCTACTAGCCAGGGATGATGTCTGTGTCTACCATTTGATGTATTTCTTCTCAATCTTGGAAAATAGCTAGTTCCACATTTCTTTGAGAGATGGGCTGATAGAGAATGGAATGCCCAAATATCTTACTATGTCATTAGGCCCTACCCACCTCCAACCTTTCCTTACAACCCAATCTGGAGGATCAGATGACCAACCAATGACTGAGGATTTATGAGGGGCCACTTTGGCTCCTGAGACATCACAAAAGAACTATAGTCTATGTATCATGTTCTCAAAGTTCTCCTCTTCCAAGATAATAAATAGTGTTGTGTCATCTGCAAACTGAGCATTAAGCAGGGATTCTTCATTAGGAAGAGTGATTCCTTTAATAGGAGAACCTAGAAGGTGCTCTTAGAATATAAAAAAGAGCATCAACAACAATAACAAACAAGGCAGGGGCAATAGGGCACCCCTGCCTGATAGACCTTTGGAGGGTGATACATTCAGAGAGTTCTCCATTTACATCTATAACCGTAGAAGAATCTGAGAGTAGGATATTGATCCATTTACAGAAGTAGGGGGGAATCTGAATGCCTGTAGCATTCCCATAATAAATGGCCATTCAATTCTATCATAAGCTTTTTCAAAGTCCAACAAAACCATGACTACATTCTGCTTCTCACTCTTTGCCCAATGCATTGCTTCTCAATTGGTAATTAGGTTTTCCAAGATGAATATCCCTTTAATGAATCCTATCTGGGTTGGAGATATAAAATCATTCAGCAGACTACCAATCCTTCTTGCCAGAACTTTAGCTATCACTTTATAAGACAAATTCAGGAGTGTAATGGGCCTCCAGTTCCTCACCAAGGATTTATCACCATATTTGGGGAGCAGCTTGATAACTCCCCTGTTGATGTCAACACCTAGGGAGACCTGATGGAAGGCCTCCTCATATAATTCTAATAGTTCTTGCCCAATCCAATCAATATTATGCTTATAGAACTTAGCAAGAAGTCCATCAGGCCTGGGGGCTTTATCATTAGCCAAGGATCTGATAGCATCTTCAATTTCTGCCAATGTGATTGGCAGGTTGAGTCTATTAGCCTCCACATCCTGAATTTTCTTGGGGATCAACCTAAGACACTCCATTTTTTTGAAATTGTGGTCACTAAATTCTGAGGAGAACAAATTCTTATAGAAGTTAAAGAAAGCTAATTTGATATTGTTAGAATCCATAGAGACTTCCCCATCAATTTGAATGCCTTCAATGCATTCTCTTTTCTACTTGCTTTGAATGATATTGAAGAAGTACTTAGAACCTTTATCACCACATTTCATCCAGTTCATCCTAGCCCTGGTCTTTTGTCCATTGATTTTATATTGTTCACAATTTCTAAGCTGGCACTTAGTCTCTTTAATCTTCTCTTCCAATTGTGGGTCAGACCCCTTATTCTGCAATTATTTCTCTGAAGAGTTTAGGGTACACTTTAGGGTAAGCTCTTCCCAATTTCTAACCATGGCCTTCTATTTCCCTATAATCTAGTAAATACTCCTCCAAGATACCACTAGGTGGCTCCACATGTCCACTTGATTCAAACCTTGATTACAAATCTTACATAAATTGGTGACCATTTTAATAGCTTCATCGGTGTCTTCATCCTTAAGAAGTGAGGTATTAAGTTTAAAGCTATTGTTCTTCTTAGGAAGATAAATACCCTCATCACAATCCAAGGAAACTATAGCATAAATTGGGTGGTGATTTGACATAGTAGTGGGGGAGACACACACATGGGCCCTGCCCTCTTGTTTCTCAAAGGAGAAGACAAACTCTTCTGCATATACCCTGTCAAGCCTACAATAGACTCTCTATTGCCCTGTTTGGTTATTACACCATGTGAACCAAATATCTGAGAAGGAGCTCTTCTTAAGCCTGAGGGGATCTTCAATTCTGAACTTCCTCTTAAAATTAGACCAAAAAAACAACTCATTCCCTTTCCACCCTTGCACATTGCCACCACACTTATCCTCCCTACTTTCCACCATATTAAAATCTCCAACAAAGATCCAGTGGGCTTTAGGAAGGCCACTAATTAACCATTCCCATAGGGTGGCACGATCTCTATAGTCATTAGGGGCATATATATTACAAATACCAATTAGAAAATCTTTGTGCTTGAGTGTGACCCATAGTGCTATGTGGCAGGGAGAGGAGCCATTTGAATTGAGCTTGTCAACCCATTGAGGTCCCACCAGAATGGAAATGCCACCTCTACCTCTAGGATGGTTAGAGTGAAAGCCAGTAGCTCTATCCCAAATGAATTTCATATTGGTGTATGCTTAAAAGCCAACAACCTTGATCTCTTGAAGACATATAATATATTTATCTTTGAGTTTATTACACCACTTTCTGATCAAGTATTTTCTATCAGACATTTCTAGCCCTCTCATATTCTAGCTATGTATGTGCATCATTGAGGTAACATTTTAGGGTTATTATAGAGCCTATTAAAACAATTTGGCATCCCCTTCCCTGAATTTTTGCTGCCATTAGATAGGGATGTCCTGTCAGCCATCTTTCTTTTCTTTTTCTTAACTTCAGTAAAAGGTTCTTTAGCCACAGGTGTGGCTACTGCATTTTGCAATTTGTGACCATTGTGAACTTTAAGGGTTCCCTGACCCCCCTTTTCTCTATTCAGGGGGCCAATGGAGTTCCTCCTAACACTCACGACTTTCTCACTGATAGATGTTAATGCCAATTGTTGTGCATTCAGTTTGGGGAGGGGGTGGAATTTTTTCATAAGTTAAACATACTTAGTTTCATGGGTAGGAACTGGTTGACAATCGGCTGGGGATTCGAGAGCAACCGTATTTTGACCCAAAGTCTCCTTTCCATCAAATAAAGGATTACTGATACATAAAAAACATCTTTATCCACTTTATCTTGACTGCAAGTTATCTCACTATTAATAATTAGCTCGGGGACTGAGTTTTTACCATCCACTGGACTAGTCTCATCAATTTTTGAGCTGTTAACATCTTTGTCTTTATTAGGGTCATTAATTTCTGAGCCGACCTTACTATCTTTTTTATTCAGTTTACTGGTAAATTTAGGGTTCTGATAAACCCATAAGGCCAGACACTCCTTTTTGGAATGACCATTTTGTTTACAATGAAAACAGGAACTTAAATCAACCAAGAGTGCAATTTCCCAAGAAAACTGTTCATCTTCTAAGTCCATTGACATAATATCTGGGAAATCAATTTCTGGTTTGAGGGTCACCAAGATTCTAGCATTCAAATGAGGTAAAGTATATTTTGCTTCCTCAATTTGTAGAACCAACCCAAGAGGGTGGACAATTTGGGCTATAAAAGGCCAGAATTCAGGCTAGAGATTTATAATCTCCACCCAATGGGGGATAGCCCAAGCCACGACCTGGTCTACCTCCCCTTTAGTAGACCATTGCAAAGCTTTAAAGATGGACCGAACCACATTCCAATGCCTCTTTTTAAGCACCCTTTTCTGCATGGCATGTGTTTTGAAAAAAACAAAAAATAACCCCTTCTGAATCATCCTACAGAAACTGACTTGAATACCTAGTTTCTTACCCCTACATGCGTAATCCAATCATCAAAAAAATTTCTTGCAGGAAGAGAATATTTTTCTAAACATACAAATAAAATTGCAATTTCTTTAAGCCTTACTTGTTCCTTCCTAATGGCCTTTACCATATCTTCATTAGGGGAGAGTGAGAGAGTCTGAAGTTCATGTGGAGCGGGCTTACTAGCTCTACCTTCTCCATCTTTGGCCGTGTCATCCTCAGCGATGCTCCCACCCTGTCTATCTCCATCGGCTACGGGCCATCAAGTCGGTTCCTTTCCCGTGATGAAAACTCCATTGAATGTGGTTGATAACGGACACTCAAGTCGTGACTGTTCTGCCAACACCTCCTTGTATGATGACTTGTCCTCCAACTTCCCATTATAAATCTTAGTGGATTCCCCTTGGCACGTTTGATTATTATTATCCTGGCATTCTCCATTAATAACTTTATTGCCTCCATCAATATCCATGCTTAAGGGTTTTCCATTATTCGTCGTATTTGTTCCAGTCTCAAACACGGATGAACCAGGCTTGGAGCTGAGAGGACCTAGCTCCGAAGACATCCCTAAGAAAACCTTAATCACACCCCACAAAGAACACACAAAAATGGTAGAGAAAGAAAATGAAAGGAACCAAACCAAGAAGAGGGAAAAACAAGATAAAAAAGACCATGAAAAGCACGAAAGCACAAAGGAGAACAGAGAGAAGCCACGGGGATCTGCAGGGTACGATGGAAAAAGTGCTCAACACCTCAGCCTCATGTAGACCACTAATTAGAAACAATGTCTCTTGGAATATAGGGGATGGGAGGATGGCTCTTTTTTGGGAGGATTTCTAGGGGGGATATCAAAAACTACAATCCATGGTAGATGACCAAGAAGCAATCAATTTATTAAGGAAAGAGTGGGTATCTATGTTAAAGACTACATGGATATCCCTAGTGGAAATACAACATTAGGATGGAGTTGAAAGCTGGATGGAAACTTTAACATGCTAGAAAAATTCTATAAATAGGATTAAGGAAATTCTAGAATCTAGGTTAATTACTCCTAGCTTCAGGGAAGATAGGATTGTCTGTGTGGCATCAAAATCAGGGGAGTATAATTCTAGAGATAGATATATATCTCTATATAAGAGGAATAATTTCTTGAAAATGGAATTACCAGCAGATCTTTGTTGGAATAAAGATTTCCTAGAAAAGGTAGGAATGTTTGCATGGGCAGCTCTTCAACATATGATACTAACAATAAAATGGTTCCAAAAGATGGGCTTTTTTGGACCTTCTAGATGTGTTCTATGCAAAAGGAGGAAGAATGAGTAGATCATATTCTCCTAAATTGTGATTATGCTAATAAATGTTGGGTATGGTTTCTAAATAAACTCCATTGGAAGACAATACTTCCAAATGAAGTTAGAATTTTATTCCAGTACTAGCCCAGAAATAAGGGTAAAAAATTGTATGGGAACCTGTGGAAGGTTGCTCCATCTCTTTTAATCTGGGAAGAATAGGAGAATTTTTAAGGATCTAGAATTATTGTTTAACCAAATTATTAACAGACTACATGCATGTATTGTAGAGATTATAAATAAAAGAAATAGTCTTAAAAATAAAGCATCAAAATTTTCCGAATGGGATGACAAGATAAGAAATAGATGGGTAGGCCTTAAGATTCCCCCCTTGGGAGAATTATCAAAGAAGGAACCTAAGGAGCTGAGGAAAGAATGTATATGGATATCCCCATCAATGGGATGACATAAACTGAATTTTGATGGTGCATCAAGGGGTAATCCTGGAATTGCAGGGATCGAATGTTGTATCCATAATTGGGAAGGTAAGCTAATATCCAATATAGAAATCCCTATAGGAATTAGGGCCAACAATGTAGCAAAATTTTTGGCCCCTTTGGAAGGTCTAAAATTATCCAGGAGATTAGGTATCAATAAGATAGAGATAGAAGGAGACTCTACCTTCGTAGTTAATGCAATTAGAAAAGGGGCAACTTCAAACTGGCAATTAGATGGTCTTGTAAACTAGATTATGGAAATTTTAAATTTAGTTAGGCATTATACAACTAACCATATTTATAGGGAAGGGAATAAAGCCTTTGACCTGTTAGCCAATCTAGGGGCGAATGGTAAAAAGGTTGGTATATGTTAACAAAAAGGCACATAAGTGAGGGATAGAGAGGGGAGACATGAGAGGAATTAGTAAATTGAGGGCTTCGTAAGCTAGAGGGTTTGGTTGGAATTATCAATAGGAGATGGTATCAAAGAAAGAAATAAATTCAAAAGGTGATTTCTAATCAACAAGAATAAGTCTCAGTCTATAGGCGAGGGAGTATAGAAAATATTAGTCATCTCATTTCAAATATCCCTCCAAGAAATGGAAGGAATCAAACAAGCATGCAGATAAACCTAGGAGTAATAATAATAAGAAGTGTAGGTTAGTAAAGTAGCAGATATTTTAATACTATAATCCAATCATCTATATAGCAATAGGTTGAGATCGATCCTCAACTTATACTAAATTTAAGTTAGGAGACTAAGTTAAAAAGTTTAAGTGGAAGAGGGGTGACTAAGAAAGTATAATCATCGAGCATG